>CAJRST010015557.1:4602893-4636161 GCA_907169785.1 Menidia menidia | reverse complement strand
CTATCTATCTGAACTTCACAGTGGAAGGTAAGCACATCTTATTCCTCTTTTCATCGAGTTATTCTGAGCTAAAAGTGTTTGTTTTTTGTTGTTTGCTCATCTAGATAATCAAGAAAGGGAAGATGGAAAGGGTTCACGAGAAGTTTCTTTTCTGGGCGTCTTATTTGGTGTTGCTGTGGTCATCACTGTGACTTCAGTCATTTTGGGACTGATGTGCAGCAGTCTGCACCGCCGGTAATCATATGAGGCTGTAATGATATCATGTGCCATATTGTTGAAAAACATCAAGTATTCTATCAGTAAAAATATATGATTAAGTTCTTGTGATCTTATGTATACTCATGTTTGCAACACTGCAAATCTAACCTAACCTAACCTCGTTTTGCATCAAGCAGTGGAAACTTTATATATTTTTTGCTATATTGCATATGTAATAAAAACTGGTATTTTTTCTGGTCACCAGAAGACAACAGGAACCACAGAGCCGTCTTCCAGCTGAGGTGATTCACAGTACTATGTTTATTTTTCTTGTCTTTACTGTTGTGCCACTCGATCTGCTGATGAGCTTCTGTGCATCTTCTGCTGCAGGGGTCACAGGACATTGAGCCATACAGCACCTTCACACAAAGAAAGAGTGGACTTTATTCTGTGGTCAGATTGGATCCTGCTCATTCAAATATTTGAACTGCAGAGGATACGAGGTGAGCAAACTATTCATCGGGGAGGAGCTTGCACCTATTGTCCACAAGATGGCTCTGGTGCTTATTTAGAACGGCACCAACATAATTCTTTTTTTCATTTTCATTTGACGTGCTCATTATCTGGCTGTAATTATGTTAGAATGGAAAAAATAATGATTAGATTATAGAGAACATTTTTTTGTCTATCTTTGTCTGGTGTCCCTCATTTATCCATTTAATGGGTGAATGTATTCTAAAGTGGTTTTAATATGGCACATGCATGAGTCTGTGTTATCTGCATAGTAAATATGTCCAACCTGCAAGCATTTAGAGTTGATAAATGTAACAAACCATGGGAGGACAGCCAGATGCCCTGCTGGTGTTAACTAATGACCACCCTGTTGACAGATTTGCTGTCATTTAGAGGATATGTTTACAGCTCAGATGCAGAGAAAAAGGGAAATCATCTCAACATTACTGTCTAATATGCATCACACTGAGAGCACTAACCTGCATAGTGTATCTGTCTGTGCATTAAAAAGAAAGGAAAATAAACAGATTTTATAAACAAATATAGATATATCTTTTTTAATTTATTAATTAATTCATATTATTTTTATTTTATCGTATTGTTTTATTCATAACAGTTCAACTCTGGTTCTAAAGAAAGCATTTCACAATCTGAGAGGTCACTTTAGTTTTTCTCACATGTTCAAAAGAGGAAGGGCGTGAAAGGTAATTTTTATTTGGTTGCAATCTGTAACTACCAAAAGATTTGTTTCCCTCCCTCCTCTTTGTTTCCGTTGATGGCCTGCCTGCAGAGCATTCACTCAACCGGTGAGGTGTGCTCAGGAAAATGTTGGCCTTCCAAAACACCAAACAAACTTGAACAGGTTTTTCCATACCTGGGAAGGGATGATAGATTTTCATGTGTATAAAAACAAGCTGCTGTTCAGTTCTGCAGAAAGTGGCGGCACGGACTGTGATGTGTCTGTGTTCCAAATTCTGTCCTTACTTATCTTTATCTGGGGTAGATGATCGTCTTGCTACATCTGTCTTTCTCAAACCTGTTAGTATTGTAACACAGCTCATATATACTTTTTAAAATGTATTTCTACATTCTGAGAAATGCCATGATGTGCAACTTTCCTGTATCAATGTAGGCCTGCTGCTGATCATTATCATTTAGTTAGGACCAGTTGTTTTCATGTTGTATTTTTTTCCAGTAATGAAGCCATTTTCACATTTTGGTGCGAATGCATAAGTATGTGAAATAAACTGTTTTGGATATATTTGACCCCTTTATGAATTTACTCAGGCTTTCTTCCATTCTGTAAATATTTCATGTGAAAGATTGTTTATATCTCTTTTTCCTGTCTGGTCTTCCCCAGTTAGCTTTCCCTTTGACTTTTAGAGGAACATAAGGATGAAGGCGGTCTTGTCTGAAACTCCCTTTTATGTCTTTGTGAGAAGTGCTTGCTTCCTACTTTCATATGTATTAACAACCAAAATGTATTTAATTTGAGTTTCTGCATTTCTTGTTTGAATTTTGAAGAGCTTAGAATTGAGGACATGCACAGACTTGCAACTGCTGTATTTCCAGAGAACAGGTTTCCTCAGCACAATGGCAATGAAGGGGTTTTTCAGGGAAATGAATCAGCACATCCAGCATCTGATGCATGTGATAAAGTATGCACATGTCAACAAGTTTGTGGACAACAGCTGACCCAAAAACAAGGCCAAAATTCAGCTTTCTTTTCACAGTGAAAAAAGCAAGGCTGGCAGTGCTGATGAGCTTCAACAGAAAAGTGTCTGATGCTTGCCGGGTAAAATCCAGACAGGTAGAGTTTTTCAAATCTCAACAGACTGACCACATCACAGTTTAATGTACAGAGTGATTATTTTGAAATCTATTTTTGAATTTAATTTCTCTGGTTATTCAAATCTCCCAGACAGTTGTTGTCTTTAATGGCACATCTGCCATTTAAAGATGAAATTAATGAAAAGTAACAGACATCGAAGGATAAGTCTGTGTAAAGAACTTTTTTTTTTCACGGCTGGAAACATACACGAACAAGCTTTTCAATAAAAACCCTTTTAGATGAAAATGAGAGGTAACTGTAAACTAGCGCGTGCTCTACTTTACTGGGGGGGTTACTGTGTGCGCGGAGCAAGAAAGAAAAAAGTACTGAACCGAACATGAACATTTAACAGATAACATCAAAGAATTTCCCTGTTATCTAATTATGTTTGCAGATAATTTCAATTCAGCTCCTTATTCTTCACCTCTGCTGAAAATGGATTGCTTTCTTACACGTGATATTCTTCAATATGCTTAAATGAACCGTTGTTAGATTAAATTTGTGTCATTTGCTCTGGTTAGCATGACTGATAATCAAACTATTTAATGTTTCATGTGTTTCTTTTAAATTGGACTGAGAGAAATGCTGTTATTTAAGTAAAACGTTCCTTTGGTGTTTCTCCCTTAGAGAAACAGCCTGCATACTGCGAAGACACATTTGGAAAAATAACAAATGACGGGACTTGTTACAGCACATAGTTATTTTTTCACTCATGAAGCTGAACCTGTAAAGTACAAGATGTAAATCTGACACTCAGAATGCTGAAGTTGTTTGTGCATGATTAGCAGACTGACTAATTTAATCTGGTGTCCAAAGATGACCATAGATTATGGACGTAATCCTGAAACTAAAGCAATATACAGTACACTCTGGTGTTATCTAGATTACTGGGCGGGGACTTGAATCATTCCGCAGGCCTATATACTTTTGCCACAAGCAGCTGGGTGAGGTTAAAATACCAGCTAGCAGAAGCCTGGTAACGCAGGTACTTCCCTGCATTAAAAATAGATTTGAAAAATGCGTACAGAGCATGATTTAAGAAACAAATGGCTGTATCTTGTCATGTCACATGTAATTCAGTGTCCGAGTCATGCATCTGTACCACACTTTGGGAGGCTTGTGACGCCCCTCATCTCAGGATATTTCCTACCAGAACTGTAAGAATATAAAGCGGGCCTCATTCATAGTTCTGTCAAAGACCTTTTTCTGATAGTGGGTGCCTGTTCACAGACTTTCTGTCCAGGCCTTTTAATCCTTGCTTGAGGAATGGATGAAGAAAAGTGAGAAAAAGTTAAGCAGATCTGACTTTGAGATGGGTCTGTCTACTGCTGGTCCGAGCCTCATCAGAAATGGTCTGTATCAGTGTGAGGCTGTCAACAAGCCACTCTTAAGAGAAGAACACAGGAAGCAAATGCCGAGGCATCCTAAAAGACTCAAGAATTGGGCTGAAAATCATTAGCAACACATTGTAGGTCGGGATGCATTCTCCACAGTGTGAGCTCCTCTGGTAGAGAACAGAAAAAGGCAGCCGACACTCAAAGAAGAGCTTTGAGATGTCCCCTTAAGTAGCTTTCACATGACAGAAAGATGAAGTGAACAGCTATTTATGTTTTTTCAAGGAAATTTGATAAAAAATAAGGAGTGTTTAAAAGTTTTTTATCCTCTGCAATGTATGAATCACTTTGTCTATCTAATCTAAATGATCCCGATGAGTATTTTTCAGTATGACATTATGATATTGAAAGGAAGATATTGCTTGGTTTAAAAAAACAAAACCTTAAAGTGTTTTTTGTGTTTGTCGTTTGTTGTTGACACAAACCTAATCCTTCCAAAGAGCAGTTGGGTTCTTTCCTCTCACGTGACAACACTTAAAAGGAATAATACAGGACTTCCCCATACATGTGATGTTGTCAACATGATTACACTAGACACTTTTCCATTGGGATAAATATGTACTGAATTAGAAGCTAAGAACAAGAACTTTTAACGATACAAAGATCCCCTCACCCACAGGACAGGACTGACATGTGGGCCTCCATCGTTGTGACCTTTCTCTTGTTCCACTCTGGCCTGCTGTTGTGTGATAACGAAAAAGCAGGAAAGAAGTCTTAAATTTGCAGAGTCAATGCTGGTACAGACACGCTATTGAACCGCTTCCTGAGAAACCGTTTTAAAGTTCATGGGGAAAACCTGTGCACTCACCCTGAATTTGAGGGCGGCCGTGGAAGTGAACATCATTTACCAAAGATGACATTGTGTATTTAAGGAAGCAACACTGTGACATTTTTCGTAGTGAAAAGTGACATCATGTGTTTTATACTGGTCATCCATCCAATATCCATACTGCTTATTCCCAGTCGGGTCACAGGGGGCTGAGAGTGGGCGAGAGGCAGGGTGCGCCCTGGACAGGTCCCAGTCCACAACGGGGTGTGTTTCATCTTTTTGTGTATTTTTCATGTTTGATATTTAATTCACAAGTTTGTTTTTTGCCAGTTTTCTCCAGTAGAATGTGGTTTAATCAACTAAAGTAGATTTTAATAAACGTAACATTGTTTAACCCCATCACACAACATCCCATGTGTGTGTCTCCTCAAAGGGGATTTTCCCAATATACAATATACAACTCAAACTTTCACTGTATGTGCAAACTGACTCCGAGAAATCAAATAAGTGTGAACGCATTTACCGAAATGGACATGTGAATTTGGTCATGAACTCCCAGTGGGGGGTGAGCAGTGGTGTTATAACTTCAAACACCAGGCTCAACAAAAACAGGAACTTCGGTCTCTGTTTTTTTTTCAGCTTGAGGTTTTTAGTGTGAGGTCCAGTAAATATATGCCTGTTGTACAGAAGTACAGTCAGTATTTACGGGATCTTACAGTAATCACAGGAGGAAACTGTAGAATTAACAGCAAGTTAGAGTTTTTGTTAAAGTGGATTTTGGACCTTTTAAACAAAAATACCATCAAAGGAACATTTTTAAAGTGTTAAGAATAATTAAAATATGTTCATCCTTTTTCAGTATTATAAATCATTTTCATGAGTGTGTAATCTCTAAATATTCAGAAAGAATCCTTCCTACTGCATCTATTAGATGGTTTATCGTCATAAATTAAGTCCCTTTTCACATCGATTTTTTAATAATATTGTTTCTGATCAGTCCCCTATTGAAATTTAGAGAGAAAACCCCGCCCCTCTTCTTTCAGTTTCATTTACATGGATGCATGCATAAAAAGCTGCTTCAGAGGAAGAACAGAACTCATCTTTACAGCAGTGGGAGAAAATGTTACTCGTTCTGATTGTGACCTGCTTTTTCTTTAAAGGTAAGTCATTGACAACAGACTACATTGAATCTAGATTAAATTAATATTTAAAATAATTTTGTGTGTATGTGTGTCTGTTACTCTGGAATAAGTGATTGAAAGTAACTAACAATGAATTTCTTGTACTGATTATTTCATTTCAAAGGTAACATTTCATTATTTTATTACTATTATGTGGTGAGATATAATGAATAACTTCATAAATAATAACTTCAAAATACAGTAAATGAAGCCCGCAAACAGTACTATCATCTCCAGCCAACATATTGAGATGTTTTTGCTTTTAAATCCTCTAAAAGTTAGCTTTTGAAAGCAGAACACTGGCAGAGCTCATTACTGTATGAACCTTAAACTAATTTAACTTTTTTTCTAAGAAAAGGTCTGACTCCTGTCTTTCAGTAAAAGATTTTCTTACATAGCGTCAGGCAAGACTACTCGTGATAATAAAAATAAAATATATCTTTCTTGCCGCTTGCTTTTATCTGACAACAGATCTGTGTTTTACTTTCAGTCTCTGCCTCTGAGGTCAGTGGGTCAGGGAATGTGACAGCTGAGCATGGCAGGGACGCCAATTTCAGCTGTTCAGCCGCCACGCAGCCAGGTCCATTATCTGCCCCCACATATGTTTATGTTTGTGTTTATGTTCGTGCATTTAGCATGCGCTTTTACCAAAGCCACTTACAAATTAGACACAATTTTACAGTTATCATCAATATGTCAAAATTAAAGATGAATTTTCCTGTGTGTAACTCTGACATGTTTACTTTGCCCCAATCTCAATTGGCACCCTGACAGGTGTACTTCAGGTCACTTGGCAGAGGATTTTCGATGATAAGTCTGTGGAGAATTTGGCCACCTACAGCCGGCGGTTTGGACAGCAGGTCACGGAGCTTTACAGAGGAAAACTGGTCTTTACGGAAGCATCTCTCAATACAACAGCCATCACTCTCAGGAATGTAACATGGGAAGATGAAGCCTGCTACATTTGCTCCTTTAATGTTTACCCTGATGGATCCAAAAGGAACAAGATGTGCCTCCACGTTGAAGGTAAATTGTGGACCCATATTGTTCAGATGTAGAGGACTTGATTTACTGCCCGTGTTTATGTAAGATTATCATGCAACACACAATTAAGCTGCAGTTCCCAAAGTAATAAGCTTTATTTTCCATACAGGTATATCAAAGGTGAACACAAGCCATACCCCCACAAACGGTGGACAAGAGGAGAAAGAAAGGCATGAGGTTTTCAGCTGTACAGCCACAGGAAAACCGGCTCCTACCATTGAGTGGGAGTTCTCCCCCGGAGCGGAAATCTACGGCACACCTGAGGCGACCACTGTTAAGAACGGCGACAACACCGTTACCACCAGCAACGTCAGCACAGTGAGAATACCGGCACACTGGACAGGACATGTGTACTGTGTGCTGAACAAAGGAACAAACCGAGAGAGGCGGATCCCTGTCAGTTCACAGGATGGAAATGAGACGGAGGGTAAGCATTCTATGCCAGTTTGCAGTAATGTACCAGTCATCATCAGGGATCTTCAAATCCAATCCGGAGGGGCTGTGACACGCATGCTTTTGGTGTTTTCCTGCTGCAAATCACACGACTGTGATGAAATGAATCTCTCCAAAAGATTGTTAGCTTGTTAGATCAGCCAGTTGTGCATTGAACTGAATCAGGTGTGTTGAAGCAGGGAAACCAAATCCAAAAACCTGAAGGGCAGCGCCCCACTCACGACCAGGTCTGAATATTCCTTGTGCAGCAGAAGTTCTATCTGAACAGGAACACCGCTATTTAGGAAGTTTACAATCCACAAAATGTAATGATATAACTTCCGTGTCAAGGAAGTGTGTGGTTGGGAATTCCTGTTGAAATGACAAGTTTGATCTTGCTCAAGGAAGTCCCTCAGAAAAACTTCCTGATGTTGACCCTTCAAGAAATTCCCGGCAGGGTTTATCATGACCAGTCATGCTCAGTACCTGGTAATGATGTCAGACAGGAGCTATATCCTTTTAGAGGTTGACATATGGGGAAGTTAAACATTTGTTTTTATTTTGATGATTTATCTGATCAATTTTCAAGTTCCCCTAATTATTTTTGAAATAATATTAAACCCAGGCCTGCTCCATATTCTCCCCTTGGCTATACCTAACTTTTGTACAGGAAAAGGTAGACGGTATCCTTAAGGGATCAGGAAGTCTATCTATCTCTTCAGCCTGAGTATTGGTGGCGTTTGGGTTAAGTGTTGACCACCATAAGTATTGGGTCATTAAATTTAAACTTTAATGCTACAAAGCTGACACAAAATCATGCTGGGTAAAAAGTAACAGTACCCATCTGTGCTTCATGGTTGACTCAACCAGGAATTTAATAAAAAATCCATGATGGCGTCACATCCTGAAAAGTGAGTGTCAATATGAAACCTGGCTGGGAATGTCCAGGAACATAAGCAATAAATCGCAAATGATGAAGAGATGATTCACTGAATCATGTTTCCTTTGAATCAGCTGAGCAGTGACTCAGACAAAAGGTTTCAGTTTCACTTTGCCTCTCTGGTTTCATGTTGTGAGAAACCTTGTGTCATGCTGCTCTGAGCTGTGGGGGGCAGCGGCAGCTCTCTGGGGAGATCCTCCAGCAGATTGTAGGATTCCAAAGTAAAAAGTGCCACAACAAGGGAAAGCCCAACCCACTCTACACTGTGGCATTATGAGTTGCTTTCTTTATGCAGAGACTGACTGTGTGCTGTTTGTCCTCAGGGAAAGAACAGCCTCAGTCTCAGGTGGCAGGGCTCATCATCTCTGTAATAGTAGTCATCTGCGTGGCCGTTACAGCTGTAATCGTACGAAAAAGGTGAGGCCTTTTACTTTTCTAGTGTGTGTTGTTGGCCCTTCTGCCCTGAGTACAGTAAACTCAGCTGTTTTCTCTTTCCAGCAGATTGAAGAGGAAAGGAGCTGCCAGAGACATTCCGTGATCAGCTTTGCCCTTTGCCGTCGTAGAGCATGCAAGCATTACCCCCCGTCCACCTTTGTTTTTCTCATGTGAACTGAATAAGCTAAAGGATTTTTTTTGGGATATTTAAAAAATACAGTGTTGCGTGAGTGTTGATATTTATTTCCCCATATAACATTTCTCTCCAACTCTGCACCCTGCACTTTGATTGTACAAAATTCTTTAAGTATTTTCGTGAATGTATAAAAGCAGCATCCAGTCCAGGAACCAGAGCAATGTCAGAGAGAGGGACAAGCACAAGCGTCTCGCATGGTTTCACGGCAGTGAGGCGATCATGTGATTTACAGATCACATCAGGAACTTTGCTGCAGCTCACTCTTAGTCACTGTGACAAACTGATGAGGCCTGAAATAGCAAAAGTTTATCTTAAGCGGACAAGGCAAATGTGTAACCGAACACAAGCAGCACATGAGTGTTGGTGTAGTGCCATCTGGTGTTCATGTTAGGGAGCATGTTCTTTGTCAAATTGAAACTGCATCCACATGGAAACTGAATGCTTTATCAAACTCACATAATTTATCTGGCTTACAACAAATTGACACTTGATACTACACATAACAACATGTCAATAATTTCACTGATGTGATTTATGATGTTGGTTATATTTTACCTTCAGTTTGACATTTTTCTGGCAGTTTACACTGTGTGTGCTTCAGATGTTAATTATTGTGTGCGCAAATGCATGTTTGAAAAACTTGTTTATTGTTATTGTTATTTAACATTATATGTCTTTTGGATGTGTTTTATTTATTCCCTATCAAGCACAGCATCATATTTGTATTATCATTATTTTTGAAACGCATTAATTGCAACATGTGATCCGTGTTCTGAGACAGCTGCTTGACGGTTAGCTCTAAGTAAATGTTCTTTGAAAATTAGCAGCAATTCCATTCCTTATTTTCATTTAGAGCAAATGTATAAGTGGAAATATCCAAATGCTATTTGGAAACACACCACTTTGATTATATTTTAGTCTGCAAATGAACAAAACAGGACATTTATCAGAAGTGCATCGCAGGGGCAAAGTGTTTGTGCTCCCTCTGCTGGGAGAAAGCATAACTCAGGTCTGGTTCAGTGGGATGTGCTCAGATTTAAACTGTATGACTGTGTGCTCAAACTCACACAGCTGCGTTCTGCATTTTATATTCGAGATATAAGACATTTAATTTTTTCCCCCCCTTCAAATCGGTTTAAAAAGGTTAGATTTAAAAGCAACATTCGGAAACTGAACGCTGACTGGACTCCCAAAAGTCTTTTACTGGGATTATCATCGAGTGCATATGCTAGTGGACATACGCATATGCACCTCCATAAATTGGCCTCTGTTAACTGAAGTGAACAAAGTAACCCTCAATATATATCTTAAATATTTCAGAGCGGAATAGTTCAGTTTTTTCAGCTTGAACTTAAATCAGAATCAACTCAAGTGACAGCAACATGAGATTTTAAGAAACTACTAAACCAGACTTGTGAGCTTGTGTTAAAGCTTTCTTTGAGTATGAAATTAGATTTATATTCAAAACTAAACTTCAGGATCCGGTGTTCCCACTGTAGAGGGATTAAGACTGGCAACTACTTTGGCAATAATAGGTTTCTGTAAAAAGAGTTAACCCTAAATTGTTGGCTTAGGGTTAGGTGATCCATAAAGTAAACAAAAAATTTAAACTGGAAATCTCCATCAAAGCCATCCTTCAAGATGTGGCTGAATGAGATGCTCACAGTGCCTCAGATAAAACAGATTTACTACAGCAGAGAAAAAAGAGTGAACATTCCTCACTGAGCCCTATCTTCAGTTGTTTCAGACAGACTTTAGTAACATGCTGGTTTTATCTTTGATAGCATTTTTAGTCTTAGTGTACCCCACAGACTATGAGGTAATCCATCCAGGCCCACTAGTTCTCTCCGTGTACATACCAGTGAGGGCAGCGCTCTGTGACATCTGAAAACATTTGCTGTCTCGCTGCTGACACAAAGGCCGTGCTGAACGCTTTAGCTGTCACAAACCAGTGGTTCTCTCATTACCTCCTTTTTTTTCTTCTCTGTCCTGGGGGCTCTGTCTAACTAGTCATAATGAAAACCTCAGTTTGAAATCCACTCCAGCTCAGCCAGTTTCCTGCTTATTTTAGACCGGAAGGTGACGCTCTCGCGTTGTGGCGACTGTTCAGTGAGGCAAGACAAAAACACCCGCTTTTAACAACAACGCAGGTGCCAGTCTCTGATAACAAGTACAGACCTGATAAGTAGAACATATGAGTACATATCAGGACGCTGTAATCTCATGAGGAAATAAATTGTGTTGTTGAAATGAGTTACCCCTCCCTTCAAATGGTACAGTCTAACTGTCAGACCAATCAGAGAGAGGCGCTCCACATTTGAAATTACAGTTCAGAATGTATGGGCCGGAGCATGCTGACACAATGCTTTGCAGAGTTTTCATATTTCACCTTCTTGCAGTTGGACCTTCTTCGAATGGTGAGATGAAACAACACACTTATTGTTTTTGGCAATGCGTAACGATCCAGTTTGCTCCGTAAGTTAAGCATTTTTAGGTCATAGTTTATTCTAGGGGGGCGGCACGGTGGTGTGGTGGTTAGCACTGTCGCCTCCCAGCAAGAGTGTTCTGGGTTCGAATCCCCGGGGAACCAGGACCTTTCTGTGTGGAGTTTGCATGTTCTCCCTGTGTCTGCGTGGGTTCTCTCCGGGTTCTCCGGCTTCCTCCCACAGTCCAAAAACCTGCATGTTAGGCTGATTGGAGATTGGGGAAATTGCCCTTAGGAGTGAATGTGAGTGTGAGTGGTTGTTTGTCCTTGTGTGTCCTGTGTGTGGCCCTGCGATGGACTGGCGGACCGTCCAGGGTTTACCCTGCCTCTCGCCCGTTGACCACTGGGATAGGCTCCAGTTCCCCCCGCGACCCCATGAGGGAATAAGCGGTATTGATAATGGATGGATGGATGGATGGAGTTTATTCTAGATGAGCTCTTATCTCTGTGCCCTTGTGTCCTGCAGCTGTAAGAGCGGCCGTACTGACGCAGGCCACTGTGCTGGCCGCAGTGGACGGAGAGGCACATCTCAGCTGTCGGCTCAAAGAAGCTAAGGAAGTCGATCAGGTCACATGGCAGAAGGTTCTGCTTCACGAAGACCAGAACCTGGCCTCCTACAATAAGTACAGGGGTCAAACAGTGAATCCTGGCTTCACAGATAGGATTAGATTTAAAGATGCTGAACTGCTGAGAAACAGCATAGTACTAAGAAATGTTACGAGAGAGGATGAAGGCTGTTATCTCTGTCTGTTCAACGCCTTTCCTGATTTTGCTCTAAAAGGTGAAACCTGCCTCCAAGTCTATGGTAAGACCCTGACAGGTTTGTGGCTTAAGCTCCACTCATTCACTCTGCGGTTTATGTGCCATAAACAGTACTGACAGTGGGTGGAGATAATGTACCATCGACATGTTAATGATGACCACTGTCCTTGCAGAGCTGCACCAGCCGGTCCTGCAGATCCGGCCCTCCAACTCCTCTGAGGGTCCAGTGGTGTGGTGTTCAGCCACGGGCCGGCCGGCTCCCACCGTAAACCTGACTGTAGCGGGGCCAAACCTCAGCCTCTCCCACCACAGCTCTGCCAGGGTCCACAACGCCAACGGCACCGTCACGGTCAGCCGCACAGCTGTGCTGCCAGCTGTGGCGTCAGCCGGCGGCGCCCGGGTGGGATGTGCAGCCCGGGTGCTCTCTGGTCCTCAGACACAGGCCTTTGTGCTGGTTCCTGAGCCCAGACCCACACCTGCTGACGGTGAGGAACTCTTCACTTCACGCTGTCGAACTCAGAGAGAGATATGAGCAGTTTGTGAATTGCGTTTAACTTTTTTCATGCAGAATCTGGACCTTCGGACAGAGGGATAAGTAAGATAATGTCAAGTAATGTTTAATCATTTTCATGATACCGTTCATTCATTGATTTCATTCATTCATTTTTTAAATGTCTTTTTGTTTTTTTCAAAGGGTGGCCTATTTTTCCCTCAGCTATTTTGTGTGTTTGTATTTGTACTGCTGCCATCATTCCCAGGCTTAGAAAAATCATTCAGAAAAGGTAATTCTATCACATTCATGTGTCGTTGGAAAGTCTGTGTGTTCATCCACTCACAGAGGTTTGTTCTTTCAGAGAGCCTCACTTGGATTTGGGGATGAATGATAATCCTGAAAATGCAAGGGAAGAAACGTTAAGGTTAGACGGCTAATTCTGCCATTCTTCACAGATGTTTTTCTGATTTAAAATCCTAAAAGCGTTTTCATGCTTTTGCACCTGGCTGATGTCATGTTCTTTCTGCATTCTGGTGCCCCTCAAATCGTTATCCTGATGTGGTTTTATTTCAGCAGTGAAACATTTTAAATGGAAAAGAAATATATATATATTTTTTTTTTTGTGAAGGACTGAGGAACTTGTAGCGTTGAAAACTTGCTCAAACAGTGAACCCCTGTAAAAGAGGGGGGAGAAAGCGTTGTTCCAAATACCATAACCCCAAAATCCTCTCAGTTTGACCAGGGTTGATTTTATTTTTTATTCTTTAAGAAACAAAGGAGTATGAGAGTCTTCTGAAGGAATTATGTTGAAACACACGGACATCTCAACATTTGACCGGTGGTGTATTGTATCCTCCTCAAATATCTTCCTCTCTTTTAATTCTTATTCTCTCAGGGACCCTGAGCAAGCCAAAACACCACAAAAACCAACCCCAGACCAACATGAGTAAGAACCTTTCCTAATTGGAGCAAAGCCTGTGTTATAAAAAAAGGACGTTTGACCAGTGATGTTTTTTTTGTTTTTGTTTTTTTTGCTCTTTCAGTCTGGAATAGTCCAGAACTGAACTGGGCTGCTCATTTTTCATTCATTTTTTTTTTAATCTTGTTTTTACTTTGTTTAACTTATTCTTAATGTTTACTTTTTTATGCATTTTTCTTTTTTAATTTTTTATGCAGAGCAGTTTGTTTTGTATTGTACTCACAATATGTACAAATAAAGTGGACTTTCCTTATAAACTTGATAGTTTGGGTTCTATTTATCTCTTGCAAAAGATGGTTTATGAGTGCATAAACAAATATATACACGTGTGAGTAGAAATGACTATAAATATACATCTCTTGATTTTTCTAACCCCTTCTGGGGTCTGCTGACTGCAAACATCAGGGTTGTTGTGGTGACACAGTTAATGCCAGTAATCCATTCAACCTTTTATCCATATATTTCCATTTTAGCCTTTAGAAATATGAGGACACTTCATGTTGGCGCAGCACGAAACATTTTCCACCTCATGAAGAAAAATGTCTGCAAACTTTCTTTCCAGTCACAACTCGGGGGATGTGCGTTTTTCTTTGTGTTTTTTGTCTGTTCTGTCTGACTAGTCGATCATTTTTGTCTCTGTATTTGTCCATAATCTAGCTCCTCCCGGGATTTGCGCACAACAGCGTCACGCAGGCGGCAACTCCGTGGAAGAAAAAGAAAGTGAAAGTGAGGAATGTTTATATCTTCTTTTTCCCCAAAAATGCATTTAATTTACAAAGCACAATTTAAGAGGTTGTGTTTTATTCAGCCCAGCTGTGCCAGGTTCCATGGTGCATTGTCCTTTTCGTCCCTACCTTTCTTTTCTTTTTTTCATGGGCCGTCCTCCAACCGTGCGCGCACACCATCCGTGATTTCAAATTTTGTAGCGCGCATTTCCAGTCATGGCAGCTCGTTCAATCCTCCGATCCCTCTGTCTGTGGGGGATACTTTCAAAAGGTGAGACAGAAAACTTGCATTCTGCCCTGTAATGGCTGTCATTTCTCCTGGAATAGACGTCGACTGAGCGTTTTCTCTTTCATTCTCTATTTTTTCTGGGGCATGCAGACTGTGCGGGCTGATTTGAAATAATTCCTAAGGGCACTATTATGATTGTGTTTATTTGACTGATCCAGGATATCAAACATTGCAGATGCATTCAAAGTACAAACTTGTGAGGGCACAAATGTGCAGCGTAATGCATTAGTGGCTAAAAACAGGCCAAATAGGCGTCTCATTTCTCAGCGGTCTGTTTCAGAGTTAAGCAGCTTTCTGAAAAAAAGTGTTGAGAAATGGAGTTGGATGAACTTGCAATGACGGAGAAAGTGAGGCTAAAGAAAACAACACTTAGCGAGTGAAATGTGTGTGAGATTTCTAAAGCGGCATGAGGGCAGAAAGCCTTCCAGTGAGCGTCTCCAGCAGGGCAGGAGTCCCACCTCCCTCCTCCAGGTGAATCTGCTGCCCACAGTCACAGGAGCTCCTGTGTGCAGGCCTGCCGGCGGTGGTCCAGACGCAGAGCACGGTGGTGGCTGCTGTGGGAGAGCGGGCCTGCTTACGGTGCCGGCTCAGCGAGCCTAAAGAGGTCCTGCAAGTCACCTGGCAGAAGCTGCATCCCGGCGGAGAGAAGAACCTCGCCACGTGGAGCAAATTCTTCAGCTCCAGAGTGAACGCTGACCTGAAGGACAAGATGGACTTTCAGTGCAGTGGACTGAGGAACCTCTCTGTGGTCATCAGGAGGGTGGCGGAGCAGGACGAGGGCTGCTACCGCTGTTTGTTTAACACCTTCTCTGAGGGAGCTCTGATCGGCAGAACATGCCTCAGACTTTATGGTAAGACTGAAAACGCAGTTCACAGAGCGTTTTTTTTATTTTTTTATTTTTTTTAGAGAAAGTCTCTGTAAAGTCATGTGAAGACCGAATATACTTGTCCCTGCAGAGCTGCACGAGCCGGTCCTGCAGATCCGGCCCTCCAACTCCTCTGAGGGTCCAGTGGTGTGGTGTTCAGCCACGGGCCGGCCGGCTCCCACCGTAAACCTGACCGTAGCGGGGCCAAACCTCAGCCTCTCCCACCACAGCTCTGCCAGGGTCCACAACGCCAACGGCACCGTCACAGTCAGCCGCACAGCTGTGCTGTCGGCCGCCCCCCCCCCGCGGCGCTCGGGTGGGATGTGCAGCCCGGGTGCTCTCTGGTCCTCAGACACAGGCCTTTGTGCTGGTTCCTGAGCCCAGACCCACACCTGCTGACGGTGAGAGATATGAGCAGTTTGTGAATTGCGTTTATCTTTTTTCATACAGAATCTGGACCTTGGGACAGAGGGATAAGTAAGATAATGTCAAGTAATGTTCAATCAGTTTCATGATCTCCTGATGGTTGAGGTTTTTATTTTCTAGCAACTGGGCTCTGATCACAGTAAATTCAGCCCGTTTTGATGACTGACTTCCCTGTAATCTTCTATCCATGTCTTAATTTCCCTCTTTTTCTCTTAGGCTCCACCTGGATCATTGTCGCCGTTGTGCTTGTGGCGTTGGCCTGTTGTGTTGCTGTTGCATTCATCGTTCTACGGCAGAAAATGAAATCCAGGAACGGGTAAGTTCACCCCTCAGCTTCAGGATTGTCATGTATGTGTGATGCTGTTAACAGCTGAAAGGATTATTGACTTCGAGTGTTGCTCAGAACAACACAAAACGTTTTTGTGGGGATTTAAGTTTTTTTCCTTAAATCTCCTCCTCTCTTTTAATTCCTAATTCTTATCCTCTCAGGGACCTTGAGCAAACCAAAACACCACAAAAACCAACCCCAGACCCACATAAGTAAGAACCTTTCCTAATTGGAGCAAAGCGTGTGTTGTATGACATAAAGCTGATGGGATCTGTTGTGTTTATCTTCAGCATCCGCACGCCTTTAATCAAGCAGGAGGCTGAGATCAGACAGCGGCCTTCAGCCGTGAAAAGTCCAGGAAACAAGCGCACGCCAGAGTCCCGTTCATCAGCAAAAAGGTTGTTTGAGGACTGCAGTGAGGAAATCAGAGTGTAGAGGAGTAAAAAGCTCTCAGCAGATGAAGTATTCTCCTACTGTCTGAAGAGGAGGTCCGGGCTTTGCTGCCAGCAGGAATGCACACGCGTGTGCGGGACTTTGTCACCACAGACAAAAGTAAAGAAGATTTGTTTAAATTTGTTGACCAATAACTGGACTCTAATTTTTCCTCTGCACTTTCTTTTCCTCCCACTGTCTACTTTCTGTTTCCTGTGGAATTCTGAGGGATTCTTCATATAAATATATTTAGCAAACAATGAGAAAAAGGCATGTTGTAACAATAAAGACACTATTTTGATCCCACTGGATCCTCATTTGTTCCTGTCAGTGTTCGGCCTCATTGGAAATGATGCTGATGCAACACCGTTTCTGCACCTTTTTCATTGGAAAGAAGGTTGTGATGCTAATGCCAGCCGAGGCCCTCTGATGGCACAAAACTCCTCAAGCTCCCCACTGGTTTGGTAATGATGCTCTGTGATCAGGTTCTTGTCTGTGAGAGGTTTCAGTGACGTCACGCTGCTGTCCCCTGATGCAGGTATGATTTTTCTTGTCCTTTTGGATCACTGTTTTGTGTTTTTGGTAGTGCAGTTATCGTTATATTGCAACATGTAAGTCAAACACAATTTGTCAGTGCTAATGTAGCTTCTCTTTTTAGCTGCCCCAGAGCTTGGGCACACGTGGTGATCTATTCCTCAATCGCGGGGAGATATGAGTCATTAATTCACCTCATTTTCACACCTCACAACCGCCTTTCACAACAAGGGAACTTTGCAAATTTGGAACAAAAAAAAGTGGTTCAAGCTTGAGGTGAAGCTCATCTCGGATAGACGATGGGCTCGTATAGAGCCAACCTCTGGAATAAGAAAAGATATAGTTCATGACATGCAGCACTAACAAGCGGCACAGGAAAATGGATGGATGGGTTTACTTATTTATGTCATCGTCGAGTAAACTTTCATGTGGCAAGAATTGTTTGAAAGTTCTGGATACGGGATGAGAGCAGTGCTCATATTTCACGTGTGTATTTCTCTATTCACTGGAGACTGAATCTCTGATATAACAGGATAAAGTCAATAAAGGTAAATATAACCTCGTGACAGCAAATAGGAGGTAATGAAACAGCTGCGATAGCGCTGGCATTTCTGACTGCCTATGGTTAGAGTTGTGTGGCTTTTTTGCTTCCTGTTGAGGAAGCTGTTTTTTAAAAGAAAAAGGGGCACTGTGCATGAAACGTAACCGTTGAGAGTAACGCGTTTGTCAGCGACAGCTTATTTAACTGGTTAAGACTGATTTCAGCTCTGTTGCTTGCAGCAAGGATGGAGCTTTGTGCGTTTGTGTGCCTGATTTTTGTGTGTGGAGTCTTTCCAAAAGGTAAGACAGGAAAGCAGCACCTTCCTTTGCCTCAGTATGCAGATAAGCTCTTTTGTTCCCGATTCAAAGATTTTCATGATGCTTTTTGTGTTAACTTTCATTGGTTTTCCTTTTGCATCCGAGCTGACACACTGTTTATGTTGTGTTATATTATACAGTATACTGTCATATATCTCATTATTTATATCAACTGGGCAAATGAGGAAATAGTCCAGATATTTTCATATGACCCTGGAATTGTTCCATAATTGCACAATTCCAAATTTCTGTGAATCTGCACAGCTTAAGACTCTATTGAATGTGCTCCCTTTGTGTCCAGTTGTGTTAAAGAGCCGTTTACAATCTACCGGTTTCACCACTGCGTCTTTTTTAGTATTTCCTTCCTTCCGTTGCCTCAGTTCCAGCATGTTTGTGACACGTTGCTTCCATCACATTCAAGATGTACTGAGGTCTTTATCAAATATGAAAAGTCTCAGCATATGCATATTGATGTATGAGAAATCTGTTTTCATTCCCACATTACGCAGCATCCAAACTTCCTCCTCCCCTGCTGTTGTGGTGTTTTTTTCTGTGCAGGTCACACAGCTTTGGTCCAGACGCAGCAGACTGTGGCGGCTGCGGCCGGAGGAGAGGCTCACCTCAGCTGCACGCTCCCAGAACACACCAATGTTCTTCAAGTCACGTGGCAGAAAATCTTACCTGACGCGAAAACGAACGTCGCCTCTCACAACAAAGACTTTGGTCAGACGGTGAATTTGGGCTTCGAGGATAAGATCGGGTTCAAAAAAGCTGAACTGCAGGAAAACTCAATAGTGGTGAAGAACGTCACGGGGCAGGATGAGGGCTGTTATGACTGCGTGTTCACCACCTACCCTGACGGATATCTGACCGGCACAACCTGCCTTCAACTCTATGGTGAGAAAACTAACTGCGCTGTAGTTTGAATTAGTTTTTCTTGGAAACATTCACCTAACAAGTCACTTTTGATGTATTCACCTGCAGAGCTGCACGAGCCGGTCCTGCAGATCCGGCCCTCCAACTCCTCTGAGGGTCCAGTGGTGTGGTGTTCAGCCACGGGCCGGCCGGCTCCCGCCGTGAACCTGACCGTAGCGGGGCCAAACCTCAGCCTCTCCCACCACAGCTCCGCCAGGGTCCACAACGCCAACGGCACCGTCACAGTCAGCCGCACAGCTGTGCTGCCAGCTGTGGCGTCAGCCGGCGGCGCCCGGGTGGGATGTGCAGCCCGGGTGCTCTCTGGTCCTCAGACACAGGCCTTTGTGCTGGTTCCTGAGCTCAGACCCACACCTGCTGACGGTGAGGAACTCAGAATATTGTTTTTTTTAGATTGTTCGAGTTTCTAGAGCCAGAATTGATGAATCTGAATCTGCTTCAGTGGTCATAATGACATGAATCCTCATCACCGTGTTTTCTTTGTCAATCAGGCTTCCCTTGGATTATTGTGTTGTCCGTCTGTGGTTTTGTCTGTGGGTTTGTTGCTGCTGTCATTGTAGTATTAAAAAGAAAAGAAAAAGCACAACAGGTTTAATTCTGTTGTTGATGATGGAGCATTTGTATCTACCTTTTTGGTCACATGATCACATGAGCACTTTCCCTTCAGGAACTCAGAGTTAATTCAGCAGTTGTGAATGAATCAACACTACACTGAGCAGCAGATGTGAGTCCACAAACACTGTTTGCACTCTTTACGTCACAATTTATTTCGATGTAAGTAAAATCATTTAAGCAAGTTGTCTTCTATTATTGCTTGTAGGAACCTAACAGACATTGTTCAAAAGAAGAGCAAGGGAGCCAGATGACGACTGAAGCTTGTGATGTCTCATGGGGATGCCATCGCGTGGAACACGATACTCCATCACATCTATCTATCATTTCTTTTGATTATTTGAACAATGCCTCTCTTTTTGCTAAACCATCCCATTGCATTTTCCTTTTAATGATCAAGTTAATTGTGTTTTTGATTTAACCTCGCTTTTGTTAAGAAGTGGAAGAAGTGCAGTCTTGGAGTCAGTCAAATGAATAAATCAAAGATATCATCCGATGTAACTGTAACATTCATGTGAGAAAAATGAGAGAAACAATTGTTGCCGCCCCAGAGATGGGGCTCGACAATAAATAAAGTAAATAAAGTAAGTAAGGAATTGTAATTTAATATAAAATGTAAACATGAACAAGATTAAATGTACAAGATGGGGAAAAAAAACAACAACAAAAAACAGATAACAACACAATAGCATCTTCAATCGAAATGACATAAACAGGTGAATCTTTACTCGGTGTTACAACACAATAACAACAGAAGTAGTAATCATTATTCTCCATCGCTTCAACCCCCGCTGCCGGATTAGAGCAGCAGTAGCGCCCTCTGACCACCAGGGGGCTCCGTTTCTTCACCTTTTCCGGGAGCTGGGACAGCGCGAGGCAGCAGGAAGTGAGGTCCCAGCTTAAAGCCCGGAGCCGGGAGTTTGCAGCAGCAGTTTGGCGTTCCCTGGGTCACAGAGAGCATCCCTCTCCCACGGAGTGAGCACTTCTCTTACGGTAAGGTCCATGTTTTCATGCTCAGCGTGTCATTTAAATTGTGACCAAATGTCCAGAAAATGATTTAAAATCCCTGAAAACTGCATGACTTTTTTTTTTTACTTGGAGGAAATTGAAAACACCTGCTGTCAATCAGCTTTTTTTGCTTATAATGACTTAAGCAAGACCAGAAATGAGGACGTCGTGGCTGACTTTGGATTACTTTGATTTTTTAAAGATTTAAAGCACATCTTTGCCACGGAATGTTTTTGTTGCGGCACCTGTTTTTGTTCATTTACAGGGAGGCTTTAACAGGGTCAAGCTTTTCAAGATGGAAGATTAAAAAGAACTGGATAGGCTTGATTGTGTTTCTTTAAAAAAATGTGGGAATGGTTTATTTTTTTCACTGTGTATGCGGGAAATCTCATGCAACAGCTGTCTTCTGGATGCTATCCAGCTGTGGATGTTTTAAAACAAACCCCAAAGAGTCTTGTTTTAGGCTTCTGGCTGCCAGGCTCCTTTCACCCCCTGCGACCTGTGGGGCGCCTGCTAGGTCCTGCACCATAGTTTCCTTTTATTGAGGCAGTCTCTTAAATGCCACACATGCTGCAACATTTCAAAGGTCTCTCTGGGGTGCATCAGCTGGAGTTGGACCTGAAAAGCCTGACAGCAGATTGAGGGAGGCGGATGGGATGATTAGAGCCGTCTGCAGCAGAGGTTTTGCAGTGGAGAGCGGTTTAACTGTTGCCCGACAGGAGCAGGCTGCATGTTTGAAGCCAGATGTTTGGCTTAGTTAAAAAGCAAATCACACCTATAAAGCTCCGAGGTCTGGACCCAGGCGTCTGGTGCCTGAGACAGGTTTATCTTTCCCATTTAGAAAAAGAAAAAAAAAACATTTTGCCTGACTGAGGCCTGATTTTACCGTTTTGTTTAGTTTTTTTAACATAAATTGTGGCGTTTTTATGTTGTCTCCAAACAGCAGCACCCAACAACACCCAGCATCCCAACAATGTCCCCTAATCAGACTCCACTGTTGTTGACACAAACCTTCTCTTCATGCTCACCTGAATGACTAATGTCTTCTGTCCTCATTATTCAGCCTGTAATTTCTTCTGAGGTATCGAATTTGAAATCTCAGCCCTTGCTGCTGTCTAGACGTTGAGGTGTGAGTTTGTTTTGGCTCTGATGATTATGGGCTTAGTGGGGCTGAGCACATCCTGTGATCAACATGTAAAACCTCTATTAAACCCCAGGTGATGTTTCTTGAAGTGACTATTGTTGTTGAGGCTTGCATGTTGCTATGGGAACACCTGGCATCATTTCTCCACCTCTCAAAGAAAGGTTCAGATTTTCTTAATGAGCCACTGAGAGGGGAATCTGTCATAGCTGATGCCGTCCTGTGGTTCCTGTTCCAGCTGCCGGCGTGCGTGTAGGATGCCGCGACGGCTGCTCTGACCAGCGGCAGCTCCACAAGTCACCGGACAGCTGGCGGGGTACGTGCGCCTCACGGCTTCCTGCTTCGATCTGCAAATGCCACATCTTCTATTTAGACTTTTTATTGTGGGCGTAAGCTGTCAGGAGTGTTTACCGTTGTGGCTTCCAGGAGGATTCAGGCTGCGGTCGCAGCCCTCTGACTGTGTTTGTGTTCTCAGCTGCAGACTGGATGTGAGACTGAGGGTCAGTGTCTGAGTTGGTATCCCTGATTTGGTGTGCGATGTGTGGACCCGCTTTTCCCTCCTGTCTGCTGCTGTGGATTGTCGGCCTGAAGGTCTCCACGGCAGCAGGTACACTCTGCATCCAGACGCTGCTTTTTCGAACAGCCACTCCTTTTTTATAATGTGACGGTATGCAGCTGTAAATACTGCCAGACGTTCTAGTCGGTTATGCCACAGATTACAAAATGACAAAAGAAAAACCTCTTACTTCCATGACAAACAACCATTTTGTGGCACTCAATCTGCTGATCTGCAGGAGAAAGTTTTTAAATTTTTTTTTTTTAGACCTGGCACATCAATTTATATTCTCTACTTATTCAATTTACTCAAGTGTTTCCTTTAAAGGCCCCGCTGTTACATGCTGATATATACTCGGGTGTTGGATGATGAAGCTCTCAGTGTGCAGAATTATTATTTCATCCTGGTCCTACTGTTGTTTTTAAAAATGACAACAATGGGAACAACTGTTTTCAAGCTGCGTCAGACACAGTTCTATGTAAACGTCTGTTTGGTCTGTTAGGATCATGTCAAAAGACTGGACTGATACGGAGTATAATTTTAAAAAAAGATTTTAATTTTTTTCTTTTTTAAAGGTGCCAAGATCTAGGAAAGTCTTTGAGACGCCTACAGAAATAAACAAATTGCAAGGCAGTCTGAGGAACTTATCAAACAAGGAATGCTGGGGATATATTATGAAACGAATGTTCTCACATTTAATCATGTAGCGCTCTGGCTGCTTGCCCCCTGCGTCAGGTGACGTCTGGGCTCCTGCCAGCCTGACGGCGGAGGCAGGCCGCCCCCTCCTGCTGGGCTGTAACATCACCACCGCAGCGGGCGACACCATTCGCCAAGTGCGCTGGTTGGACAAGCACTCCAAGCTGCTTCTGGCGTACGAGCAGACCGTGCCGGTTCACATCAGCCACCGGGAGCCCAGCGTGCAGCTCACCGCCTCCCACAGCGACGCCAGCTACATCACCATCCAGAGAGTGACGCCGGACGACGGAGGCTGCTACCACTGTATCTTTGATGTTTTCCCCAGGGGACGCCAAGAGGGCTCAACGTGCATCAATGTCACAGGTCGGGCACCGCCGTTCTGCCGTTTCTCAGTGTTTTAGATCGTAAAGCTTCTTGTAATCGTTCCGGGTCAGTGGTTTAATCCAGGTCGTTTTCATGGGCCGCGGCGCCACCTGACATCTGAACTTTTGTTCTTCTCTCCATGTAAAAACAAAGCCTTTGTTTATTTGTTAAGTAACGCTCAGACTGCTTCTGATTAGAGTTGTGCAGAATTCCTCATTTGCACAAAGTGCCTTTAAAACAGGAAGCAGCACAGAAAAGTTGAGAGAGACCACCCACCCGCCCTCACTGAGCTCTTCCTGTTATTCCTGTGAAGAGCTGTTTCTCCAACACTCTTTTATCCCAATTCTGCAGTAGCTTGGGATACAGGCGGGTCTTTGAAAGCGAATCCCAATAAAAGGGGCACTGTCTGTCCATCAGGTAAAGTGCACCTGGAGGGCAACAGGACGGCCGTGAGTGGTAGGCCGGTCACCCTGTCCTGCTGGTACAGCCTCCCTGAGAGGGTTCGCCAGGTGCTGTGGAGGAAGACGGCCGAGCAGGGCGACACCACCACCGTGGCCTTCTTCTCCAAGTTAAGCCACCACACGGAGGAGCAATACAAGGGTCGGGTCAGTCTGAGCTGGACGCTGGGAGACACCCAGCTGACCATCCAGCAGGTCCACACCGAGGACGAGGCCTGCTACACCTGTGAGTTTCACACCTACCCAGACGGCACCAGGAGCGCCACCGCCTGCCTCTCTGTGTATGGTGAGACCTGCAAAAAGAAAGCTTTCTCTACTCTACATAAATGTACTCACTATTTACAGTTTCTACATTTTTCTTTTCCAACACGTTTTCAGCTCTCATAACTTTGACTTGTTTCAGAGCTTTGAGATTTGGATTCTTATGAATCATTTTAAGAAAAGATTGTCTGAAACCGGTTTGAAAGCTAAATAGATACTTAAGCTTTTTAAAACCTTTTCATAGCAATCAGCAGCTATTAGCTCTGCTTAACAGCTACCAAGAGGGATTTAGGAATTAGATTAATTGTTAATTAGGCAGCTGGAGAGGATGGCAAAGCATTTTCAGGTCGCTTTTTCTTTAGCTTGTGTTGCTGTTTGAAAGAGCTGCTTTTAAGACAAAGCTCTGTCGACTGTGTGTGCTGGAATTATACATGAAATGAGAGGAAACGTGTGCTTGTGTGTGAGGAAAAAGGAAGCGCTGTGTATAAACAAACCCTGGAGGTGAGGGGTTCCGGAGGCGGCCATTAAACTACTGTTCTGGCCTGCTGCCGTCCCTCAGCAACACTTCACCTCACCTTCTTTTTCTTCTTCCTTTCCCTTTCTGAGATGTTTTTAGCGTTTGGAAGTGAGTGGTCCTTCTCTTTGTTTGTGTGTGTGTGCAGTGACGATCAGGGAGGGGTTTCACTGAGGGGAAAGTGGTGATTAATGTGGGACACGGCCCAGGGGATGAGTGGCTCACTGTTTCCTGGACACAAAGCCTCAGTGTGTGTGAATGTGTGTGTCCATCTTGCTCGGCTGAACAGGCTTTTCTTTTGTCCGGCTGACAGAACCGACGGTCCAGACACACACAGACGGTAAAAGCTGCTCTGCCTGTGTTGCCTGTCTGGCTTTTGTTGCCTATTAGAGGGCGACTTGTGTCTTCCGGGTGTGCTGATTGTCGGGCCGTGTTCTCCTTTTTGTCCACCTCCCCTGTAGCAGAGTGAAACGCATCCATAAAAGTGTTTGGTCATTTGCACATGACCCTCCTGTCTCTCCCCAGTTTTACCCAAACCAGAGGTGAGCCATGTGACGACATCTCCTGGAGTCACAGAGGCAAACTGCACGGCCCGGTCCCGGCCCGCCGCAGAACTCACGTGGAGCGTTGGCGCAGACAACCGGACTCTGGGACCGCCCATTTCCTCCACGTTTGAAGAGGGTGACGGCACGACGATGGTGACCAGCACGCTGCTCTTCCAATCAGCTCTGCTGAGTGACCTGACGGTCAAATGCATCGTGCACCACCAGGGTCTGGAGAAGCCGCTGACCCTCTCCCTCAATACCAGCAGTAAGAAGCCTTCAGGATTTTAGGTTGTTGGGTGCAGGGCAAGGCCTTTGTGTGATTCCCTCAAAAGTTTGAAGTTACCACTTTGATGGGCTCCTGCATCCTGTAATGTCTGGAAGTGCTATTTTTTTTTTTTTTTGTGTTTTTTTTTTTTTGTCATAAGGCGATCCTTTCTCACATGTTGAGTCCAGATGTCAAGCTGCTTCTGCCGCACTTTCAAATAATTTCCCTCTGGGATTAAATAATTTCCCTCTGGGATTATTAAAGTATTTCTGATTCTGATTCAAACCCGGCAGGGTCACGATGGAAATGTGTGTTTCTTTGTGTTTTAGTGCCACCGGCAATGATTATCCTCATCTCGGTGTGCGGCGTGGCAGCGGTGCTCCTCCTGTGTCTGTGTGTGTGTCTCTGCAAGTGCTTCATCTGTACCGACGGTGAGTCTGGCATCCACTCACACCCCACTCAGTCACACAGGAGCTGAGCACATCAAGATCACATAAAGCCCTTCAGGAAGCACAGGATACTTTAACTCCTGTAATTATTGTTTCTGAAGGCTTGGTTTTCCTTCTCAGACTTGCCAGTTTCAGTATATCAGCAGCTTAGGAAAAGGTGGGCGATACAAAAAAAACATTTCCACCAGATTCAACAGAAGATGAAGGTGTTTACGGGAAGGCCTCATGAGCTCTGCTATTTCAAGCGGAAACCAGAAGCAGAGCCGCTGAAAGAGACACGGCTAACAGAAGTTGTGTAATTTAAAGTGGTTCTTTGGTCCATGGTTATTGTTGGCATCTCTTTAGTACCGAGTCCCCGTCATGAGAGGAGGAGCATTCAGCTGAGCTTTGTTCCTCTTGTGGCCTTTTGTGTGGGCCAAGTTCTGCGTGCCTGTCATTACTGTGACTGTGATGAAGAGCTCCCATTCTTCTGGTTGCATAAACAGAATACATTTTGGGATTTTATGGCCGTTGAAGCAAGCAGCCAAAAATGATAGTAGCAGAGCCAATTCTTGAGTGAGACCTGTTTTTCAAACTTTTTTAAATTGATATAAAAACTTCTTTAATAAAGGAAAATGAGTGATGTGACTTCATTCCAAGGCCAGCTCAGGATAATTTTCTTTATGTTAGTATGTGGAAGAACTAAAAGCTGGTGCGCTGATCCTGGACTGCCATGTGTCATTAACACTCCTCTTATCGTTCCCTGCCCTGGGTGTTGTGAGGACCTGTGATGTGGCACCGTTTACCTTTAGCTGTGTCAGGTGCCCCGCTTATTAGTTTCCATCCCATTCAGCCCCTCCGGTTGTTGTTTTTCCGAGTGGGAAAGAACGCAGATGATACTTGCTCACATTTCCCTGCTTTTCCTGAAGGTTAGGGGTCACTGACACATGGCTGTTATTCTGCTTTTCCCTGCCCCCTCCTCACGTGAGACGCCTAAACAGTTTTTTCCCGCACGCCACTGGGACCTCTGTCTGGGTGTTGATTTGACTCGACTCTCACGTGCTTGCTTGTGGTAAATCGCTTTTTCTTGAATGGAGCTGCAAAACCAGATTTTTATTCTTAGTTTTTTTCCTTGTAGAAATAAACACGTCCGTTTACATGAGGCTTCCCACATAGCTGGAAGTTTCTCATGTTCCAACCCTGCAGAACATGAGCAGCATAACAATTGGTTGTGCTGATTGTCTGGAGTTAACAGCCAGAAGAAAAGGGCCCTTTTCCTCTGTCTAATCCTTCTTCTGACATTAGGGAGCAGTGACAGGCCTGAAGTTGAAAGTCTGCCCAAATGATAACAACGTCCCCTCTCACACTTGACTGTACAGACACACACACACTGTATTTGCAAGGCTTGGCTTTGCCAGGATGTGCTGGGAACACAAGCTTTTACTGTGATGTAATTCAGCCTGCTGCCAAAGAGTGTTTGTCCTTATTTGGAGCAGTTCATTAGGTTTCTTTGTAACTTCTACATCACGCATGCAATGACGACTTGGGGTTCATGTGGCACTCGATGATCGGGGATGTTTCAAGGATTTGAGGAGAAATCCTTTTCATTAGCTTTTTAGAAATGGTGACACATTTCCATATTTGCGCAGGGCTCGGATAGCCCTGCCCAAACTTTTCCAGTGTACCACCTCCTTTTTACTCAGCCACTTATCAGTTCTGTTGTCATCATAGCTACGCCTCTCTCTCCCTCCGTAGACCGAAGTGCTGTTTTACTCCGTCTCCCTCTGAAGACCTGCTTCTCCACCCTATTAGATAACAGCTGGGATTTGAGACAAAAACCGCTACTTTATATGTTAAAAAATTAATCAAAGCGTTTTGTTTTTTAAACTTTATTCAACAGCAGATTAAAGCCTGGCGCAGTCATTTTCAGTTGAAGCAGACAAAGAAGTTCAGACTTTGTCCCTCTCATCACACTGAGGT
The DNA here is from genome assembly GCA_907169785.1 of Menidia menidia. Taxonomy (NCBI): domain Eukaryota; kingdom Metazoa; phylum Chordata; class Actinopteri; order Atheriniformes; family Atherinopsidae; genus Menidia; species Menidia menidia. The sequence continues at coordinate 4,608,291 of CAJRST010015557.1, read as the reverse complement.
TTTCCACCCATTTGGATGTCAGTTTGTGTTTGATTGCAGGCACAAATCTCACAAGTAAACGTCTGTTGTTGGTTTTTGTTTTACTACTAAATGAGTTTTTGTGGTTAAGCAGCAGTCTGAAAGTAAAAAGCTTAAAGCCCCATGAGCTTCAGCTGCAGAGAAACCCACTGTGGGCCGGTTCTCCGGCTGTGATGTCTGCGGCGAAGACAGAACCACGGAGCAGCCTCAAACGGGCCTCTGTGGATCCCTCTGAATCAGTAGGTACTGTTAAACCTCCTCCTGCTTTAATCGCAGATGGGAAGAGCTGCCAAGGCCAAAGGGTCTTCCAGTAAAGCGCTGCTGCTGCGCTATTTTTGGATGTTTCCATGATCCTTTGGTGTGACCCAGAGATGGGCAGAGCACAAGGTGCGCTGTGGACAGGACGCTGACACCAGCCTCGTGTTTTTACACAGCCACATGTTTTCAGCGGGAGCGTTCATTCTGCAGGAAAGTAGTGGGCAGGTACCACATCCGGGTGGGCATGCCAACAAGCTGGGTGTTTCTGAACCGGCAGCTCCTCGGAGATTAGAGTAGGACAAAGGAGCCAGAGGAAGCCCCCCGCTTCCTGGCATGTTGAAGGCGACACCTGCTGGTCACTTCTTTTCCAGACACATTAGGGGCTTGTTGATTTTTCCACAGTTTGAAAGCTGAGTGAACTTATCACTTTTGCTCTAATTAACCAGGAGCAGGCAACATGCGTCGTCTGAGCTCCAGGGCTAAAACGGGCCTGTCTTAAATCACTCACATTGCAGCCACGTGTACCACGAGGTGTGGCTGCTGCTTCATGACTGAGGAATTCCTGCAGTCTTATATTTATCCCTGCGCTGTCTCCGATGTGAGGGCATGTTCAGTGTGAGCACAAACGCACATTTGCTCTGTTTGTTGATCTTGGTCTTAAAACAATATGAGTGCACGACGCCGACATTTTATTGAGGCACGTCACTTGCTTTATGTGTTTTTGCCACATCTGTCAACTTCCTGTGCTTTCCTGATTCTTCAAGGGTTGGCATAGTGGAAACACGTCCAACTAGGGAGTTTCTATCTTTTTTACTACAAACCCACTGCAGGCAAAATATGGGGCTTTTTCTATTTGACTACAGAAGGTTTAAGTACTTCCTTTACAGACTAATTTAGTCTAAAATGGAAGTGTGGAGTTTTGGGTGCAGATTAAAACTGTTTAACACCTTAAGATATAAAATGTTGACTTCTTAAGGTTAATTTTTCAACTTGTTCTTTACAAAGTTACTTTTTTTTACATTCAAAAGGTATGTGTTTAGACTGGAATAGTCTGTTTCTTTCTAACCAGAGACACATGCGACTGTTCCATTTCAATGTAGGTGAATAGATTCATGGAAGAATACTCACTTAATGGGTAAATGCAGGCCAGCTGGCCTGTGTCCAAAAGCCTGAAGCCACCCTGGACAGCACAGCACGCTGGGGCTTTAACTGACCACGTCTGCTGGACATCCTGTCAGGAGACGGGTGCCACAGCCTCACAGGGACACCCAGGACTGTGTGATTTTCACTGAAGACAAAGGTTAATGTAACGTTCCTTCTGGTACTAACTGCATCTCACTCTCTGCTTCTGTTCAGACTGATTTGGGGTTGAGCTACTTTGAAGGCCCGCTGGAGCTCTGAGCCTGACCCAGCTGCTCAGCACCGTGCGCAGAGGGAACAGAGCTGCTGGTTCTGCTCCTGTGAGCACCGCTAATGAAGACATTGTAAAAACAACTAAAGGTCACACTATTTTATGCTATAAATGTAGTCACTGTGGAGGAGTCGCTTAGGTTTGATGAAATCCTTGCAAAGAATCGGGGTTTTGTCTGCTTTCCTGGGGCATCGAGGAGGACCATTATTCGGGAGGTAAAGTGAAATGTGAAAGTGTTTTGTGTTTGAAGAGTTTGGGGCTGGTATCCTATGTTGAAAAGTGCCCAAAATTCCTCAAAGCTCTGTGCTAAATTATTGTTTCCCTGTCATGGCTTTTACTGTCTGGCCTTATAGTTAAAAGGTATCTTTAGGTAATGGTTTGATGATCAGAATACCAGATATTACAGTGGCATCCAAAGCAGTCTTCAGTACACAAACGACCATCAATATAATTCATGACACATTTTAAATCAATCAAACAAGAAAACGACCATAAAGAAAAACACAAACGAGCATGAGAGTTCACCAAAACTCTAGTTTGGTGCCATGATTGACTCTTTATCCACATCAGTTGTCCTTTTCATCCGATGCCTGGTTACTTTAGCACACCAGCGTGGCCACAAAAAGCTAGTTTCATTACGTGAAAGCACTCTGTGGGTTTGTCAGATGAAGAGGAAGGCTTACTAAGCGGGGAAGCCAAAAGAGGCCCAGGCCAAAGCCTGACTTTTACTTTGATTAACCTGCCCTGTGTGAGTCCTTCTGTGAAGATGGAATGGAAACTTTATTTATATCTGCTGTTTGAGATGCAGATGGGTGGTCAAGCTGTAACCTTTGTGTGCTCTGTGGTTAAAACCGCCACCAAAAGTAAGCGAACAGATGAACCCTCAGGTTAGACAGGAGAGCTTTCTATCTGTTTGAGTCTGTGCGCATGAACTTTGAGAGCATACGTAAACTTTGTGTTTACATTTCTGTGAATTTCTGTACAGTATTTTTGATTCACCAGTGAAATCCTTTAGAAAGGAAAGTGTAACTTTAGGACTTCAGAGGCTGTGTACAGAATGATTATAGTTTATATTTGAAAAAACTTGTCTAAAAAGAAATGGTTGAAATAAAGTTCAAGTTAATATCTAGTTTTTTATCGAGTTGTGTATATACAAAGATAATTCTAAAGTTTATTTTTACTAAACACAGCATTTAGGAAACTAACCTTGAATTTCCTGCAATCATTGATGTATTTTTGTCAGTAAAGAACTGCTTGACTGCTCTTCAGAGATCTGTTATTATGGAAGGAAATAAAAGTTTTGCCTCTGTTTTCTATTATTTTCAGTGTCTATATCTCAATAGAAACGATACTGGATTTAAAAGAGATACTTAAGAATCCCGTCCATTCATATTTTTTCTCTGCTTAAACTCATTTGCTCCACAGCTCCCTGCAGTCCTGTTTCTGTCTCAGATTTTTGGTTAGCTTTTACAAATATTGACATTTTAAATTGCTTCCAGCCAGAACAGCTACACCTTTGTAACTTTTGCTTTAGCTATTCAAATAAGATGAGTCAAATTGGAAAAATTTGAAAAATATGAGCATTTGCAAGATAAACTTTCCAGGATGTCGTTAATGTTCAAATGCTTAATTAATTCACAAGTTAACTGGTCAGAGTTGTTGCTCGAATTAATGCTTTCAAAAACAAAGATTTGTCTTTTTTTGTAATTTTTATTTTCTTTTATTTTTATGGATACTGTGCTGCCTTCCTGCCATTTCTCTGAATTGCTCTCGCTTTAGTGTCTGGAACGTTGTTCATTTCTTACACAAAAACACGGAAAGTTTGACTAAATTGCCTTTGGCTGAAGCATTATTTGACAGATTTATTGTGATTTTTGTGGCCCAGATGGAATTAAAAGGGATCATTGGACTGTTACTGTGTGTTGTAAAAGATTGAGGCTTATGGAGTGTGTTGAAAACTAATTCTATTCTCCTTGGGTTTAATATATTCTTGCTTTTTGATCTATAATGAACATACCTGAAGTGATGTATCTGCAGTGCCCAAGGTTTGCACATATAAACCACTAGATGGTGATGTGCTGTTGTATTTAGTTTTTAAAGTCACCTCAACTTTTGTTCCAGCCATCCAGTTTAAAAGTTGCACAATATTCCCATTTACAGTGTTTGCATTTGTCAGATTTCACACATTTTCTTTTGTTTTTGTCATAAAGGCCCACGAGTCTCTTACCTCCATGCGTCATTTGATGGAAGGTGGGCGAGGAAGCGCAGAGTAGGATTATGAAGTGTGACTTTCGGTGTGTGTACCAGCCATCGCAGCAGCTTTTAGCACTTTCGAAACCACAGAAGTAACACATCCTACAGGCCACACCGCTCCACGTGCTTCAAGCCCACCTGCTCCACTCCTTCAGCCCTTCTTTATGGAGCCAGATGAGCAATGTATATTCAGGCTGAAACAGACCTTTGCCCACCATCATGTGACTATGCTAAATAACAGAAGTGAGATTCTTATCAGACTGAACCACAAAGGTACTCAACTTGTGCTTAAGTTTATAATATAATGTGAAGGAAAAGGATTTTCATTAATCAATTCCTGTAATCCCAGCACTTAACTTTGCAGATGTATGATAACATTTCATAAATGCTTCCTGTCCCAGATACTGCTTTTCAACTTTTTCAAATTTCACAGTTCCAGGCTGTGAAGTTTTTTTTTTGTTTTTTTTCTTGTTTCATTCTGATGTGAAAGGTGTCACTTCCTTGACTGGGTGGGAGATCTGTCTACCCCTCTTGTCTGCCCCGGGTTTCAACAGCTTGTTTTCAGGTCTAGAGTCTTTAGTTTTCAACTCCAATGTTGCAAAAATACAGCTTTTTCACAGCTTAGCTTTTTTATTTCTTTCTTAAACTTTATTTACTACTTATGGATGTTATCCACGCCGACTGTGCCGGTCAGAATCAAACTTTTTGCCCTATGACTTCAGCAGTTTGAACATCAGCGTTTTTTTACCACCACATGAAGGGCAATAAAACTGAGGAATTCAGCAACAGATATCAAATGAACTGGGGTTCAACATTGTTGCTCTTACCCTGTTTGTTCATCCTCCTTTAAAGCACGAAATCACATTCAATATTAGAAAAGACACACTCATTTAGAAAAAACGAAATACTGCATCTGGATCAAATCTTCTGAATTTAGCCTTAACCTGGTTATCTGAGAGGTGTGAGGTAGAACATTTTTTTCTGATATAGGAGTAACAGGTTTTCAGTGGATTTTGACTATTTTGGTGGTATTTTTCTTACCTTAATTTTAGACCAAACAATAACTCTTATTTCAGAAAAAGAACAGTTTGATGCAGACAACATTTCCCCCGTGTTACTGGAGTTTGGGCATCTTTTCCCTGGGAGATGTAAGTATTCTAAATGCTCTTGCTTAGATTATACCTCAGAATTATTAGCCATCAGTGAAACATACGGGGTTTCTTTGTACATCTTCATTTCAAACTCTCAGATTACTTGTTCCACTTGAAGTGAAACATAAACAATGTCATCCAGGCATAGCTGAGCCTCTTTCACTGATTGAAATACTCACAGTTAACGCCAAATGTGCAGTTACTTCTGCACTTATCATTGTTTTCTGCCCAGTGTAAACAATTTCATCGATCAGTTTATCCCATTTTCTTTCAGACTGAACTGGTTAAAGGATTTGACATGCCTGGA
>CAJRST010015557.1:4559783-4602883 GCA_907169785.1 Menidia menidia | reverse complement strand
GACACAGAAACGTTAGAGACAGATTTGTTTTTATTTAGCATTTATTTTCAAGTATTCATTGATCTTTTGACCCTGTAGCAGCCTGATTACTGTGGGAACATATTGTTTCGGCAAAACCTAAATAGACGTGTCTTAATCCATCCTTTGTTCCCTGATGAGACGCACATAAAAATCAAAGCCAGGATTCTTCATTTTGCTTTTAACTCATTCCTTTAAAATCGGTGTGGAAACGTGATGTTGGGTGAACTGTCGGCACAAAAACTGGATGCTGGTAGAAAAGCTGAGAAATGTAGCATCTCCCATCTGACTGGATGGTGTTTCCGTTTGGCCTGCAGACCATCTTGATTCAGAACATTTACCGGAATCCGCAGAACAGCGCTCAGACGGCCGACGCTTCTCGATGTAAGTGGACACGTATTCAGCAGCCTTCTTTCACGCTTCAAAGCGGTCGACAAACGCTTCCCAGTGGATTTTGGTCTTAAGCTTCCCACCACAAGGGGGCAGAGTCTTTCCAGACTAGGTGTGTGTTTGTGTTACTTTTTGAGAATCATACTGGGAACCTGTCATCTAGTGGCCCTCAACAGGATTCCATCTGCTGTATTTATTGAAGGTTAGCCTTTAAGCCTTTAGGGGACAACAGCTCTGACTCTCTAGTGTGACACAGTTTGGATAAAGATGCTACCTAATGCATGAATTCAAGATGTAGAAAACTGAGTGTCTGAGCTTTTAAAGGAAAAGAAAAATCAGAGAAAAAACAAACAAACCTGAACTTGCATTAAGAGTGGAGGAGTACTTTACTATTTACTCCTTTAAATAACAGAAATTCCTGTAAATGTGGCTTCATCTGTCACCTGATTAGCTGGAACTCGGTTTACCCACAGCAAATATCTAATCACACTTTTTTTTTCCCTCCCCAGCTCTGTATTCGTTTGGATTTTTATCACAGAAGTTTGTTTTGTATTTCAGACTTTGTCTCTTGAACATTTACCTACATAACCCTCAAAACTGCCCAGTCTGCTGATGGTTTACACCGTAAGTGCTCCCTTCATCTGCAGGACCCTGTAGCGCAAACTGCACTTGATTGTACCGCACCTCGCCCCAATAGATGATTTCAGTCTGGAAGCGTAACTCGTAGAGGTGTTTCTGCTCAGAGCTGGGCAAACGGACCTCGTGCTGTTTAACGTGCTTCCACGGCTGCAGGCCTTCTGTTTCACATCCTTCCACTGTGCTGATGTGACAGATTTGGAAGCTCCAATTGTTGAAGTTTCACGCGGAGCACACAGAGTATGCAGGCTGTGAGCTCTGTCCTCTGTGTGAAACCGCTGCTCACAGATTTGGGAACTATTTGCCATCCAAATGGAGACATGGGAGGGCCAGCTCTAGCTTTATCTCCAGTCAAATGGGCTGAATTACAAAGGGAAAAGCATCCGAATAGAAAAATCTTAGTTTTAACGTCTACAGACTTGAGCTGTAATAACCTCACCACTGAGTGTCCCTTGTTGGTCTTTTCCAGGCGCCGTCAGCGACGTGGAAATGCAGGAGCATTACGATGAGTTCTTTGAGGTGAGCCACCTCTTTGTTCCAGAAGTCTCACGCTGCGACGTCACAGCCGCCTTATCGGCCGTTTGATCTCAGGGCTTTGTGGAATTTTCCAGTTTTAGTTTGGCTTATTTCGGAGCAGGTTAAACAGCAGCAGTCTGTTTGAAGGGAAAGTCCGATTCAAATCTGCTCCAGATGCGGAGTCAGATAACTGATGTGTTGCTGTTTTGAACTGGCTGACGTGTGACAGATATGTGACAAAGCCGTCAGACGAGCTTTTCAGGTAAAAAGCTTTTTAACCAGTTTGTGGTTTTTTGTGTCTTATTTCCTGATCAGGAGGTATTCACAGAGATGGAGGAGAAGTACGGAGAGGTGGAAGAGATGAACGTTTGCGATAACTTGGGGGACCACCTTGTGGGCAATGTCTATGTGAAGGTACGTGAAGCATCCCCGGGTTTCAGGGAGAGCGGACAGACCAACGGCGGCGAACGTTCCGTCACATCCGCTGCCCTCTCTCACATCCTTTCTGCATCTGTCCCCTTTGTGTAGTTTCGCCGCGAGGAGGATGCAGAGAAAGCAGTTATGGACTTGAACAACCGCTGGTTCAACGCCCAGCCCATCCACGCGGAGCTCTCCCCCGTCACTGACTTCAGGGAAGCCTGCTGCCGCCAGTATGAAATGGGGTGAGTGTCGGAGCACCTGCTCACGTGGCTGAAACATGATTGCCAAACCAGAGAAAAGGCTTATTCTGTTCCTGGGGTTTATTTTGTCAGAGCAAAAAGAGTTAGTTGGAAGTAAATAATGTCACTGGTCCCAGTAGGATGGGTACCTCCACTAAAGGTTTACTGCTGTGCAACAAACACCTGTATTAAGAAGTACTTGCTTGCCAGCCATGCAGTTTTTTTTTTTTCAATGTCTGATAATCTTTTGAGCAAGCTCAGCAAAAAGAGAACACGTTCAAAGTTCAAATTGTAGCTGTAGCAAAATATATATATTTTTTGTCAGAATTCTACTGTGCAAGAAGTTTCAAAGTTAGACAAGGACACAACAAGATGAAATGGAAACATTTTCAAGCATTGAGCTTTCAGGTCATTTGTCCAGCAACACACTCCTGCCGGATGGCCACCACTGGTCAGAACGCTGCTGGATGCCTTTTGGATCGTGGGGGTTCATGAACTCCAAACCTGGGGCCCTCCGGCCTCAGACCGTGTCCTTACCGTGCTGTTAGGACAGCTCTCCAGGCACAGCGTCCTGAAGCATTTATCTCAACATTGTTTCCTTTTTAGAGGCAGTAGGCGTCATTTACCGCATTTAGATAATCCTTATCATGGACACTGTCATGGAAACAGTCTCAGCTTCGCCCATTTACAACCCACCTTCCAGCTTTCCCCAGTTCACTCAAACAAGCTCAACTCGGTCACACTTCAGAAAGATTAATTTTACGTCCCAGGGCAAACGTTTGTTTACAGACAGCCCGATATCTGACTTGAATTGAAGCCGTATGCGGCACGTGAGCGCCTGAAGTGTGCAGGTACAGTCTGCCATGATCCAAAAGTCAGAGGCGGCGCAAACCACGTCCTAAGCGCATTAATTCAGTCTGCGCTGTGATTACATAAGCTGTTCTTGAGGGGCTTTAATAAAAAATGTGCACTGAACGACTGGCTACTCTTAGACCGTTGTTCAGACACTAATTTAGGTTTGATCGGCCTTCTCCCCCTCCTGTCTCTGTGGCTGCCGTGAGACATTTTACAACGATGCAGAAAAGCCTACAGCTGAGCTGGAAGGGGGGGGAAGATCTTATGTAAGTTTCAGAAGTTCAGTGATTTGATGTGAAAAAGGTGGCAACATTATAATTCAGTCACCTTACTAACAAATCTAAGTAAAAGATTTGGTAAATAAATGAGCAATCTGATACAGAGTTAGAGGTATGCATTTCTTCACCTCTCTGTCCTCTGCATGCAGCAGGGTGCTGATTTGGGAATAAAGCTTGCTGGCAGCCAGTGGGGCCGGGACAAAGCGTCGCTGTTCACTCTGTTTCAGGCTGGATTACGGGCCGGCCCACAGTGCAGCTGGCCCGAATCAGCCACGGCTCCATTTCACTGAGAGCTGGCAGTACCTCTACGGCTCAGGTTCAAGTGCCCTGATGGGGAAATGCGGAGCTCAGAGATGAAGCTCCTCTGGGCCGAGTGCAGGTTGTCCTTCAAGCCACTGAAACCGTAGCAGCTGCATGGACTCTGTGTAAACTGCCCCGTTTTCATTTAGAAACAAAGATAAGCTCTGTGCGTAGGAGGAACTTTGCCATCCGGGCATTTATGAGCCCCTCAGTGATTTTCCATTGAGTCCCGAGCTGTCGTTGCGCCAGGGGCTGGGCGCCCTCAAAGAGCGGCGAGATAAAGATTAGGCGTTTTGCTTGGTTGGCCGGCATGTTCCTCCGCCCGTGTAACCAAGAGCCAAGTTTTTTGTGGCAGATTTCCATCAAACACACGGGGCAGCCAGTTTAACCCTTCTTATGCTGCTCTCCTGCAGAGAGTGCACCCGAGGGGGCTTCTGCAACTTCATGCACCTGAAGCCCATCTCGCGGGAGCTCCGCAGAGAGCTGTACGGGCGCCGCAGGAAAAGGTACACCAACACCCAGCCGCCATCAGCGTGTCCAGTTTTCCTTTTTAAACAAATCTCCTCTCCTTCTCTATCAGGCACCGCTCTCGCTCGCGCTCCAGGGAACGGCGCTCCCGCTCCAGGGATCGGCGACGGGACCGCGAAAGGCGGAGGTCGAGGGACCGAGAGCGCTCTGGAAGATTCTGAGAGGAGCCGAAACTGACCCCGCAACCAAATCCATCCCTCCTAACCCCAGCAGTGATGACAGTTATTTCCTTTTCCTTTTTTGTGAATTGTTAAAAGTGTTCTTTTCTTTTATTCCCTTTTTTAAGACAAGCTCGTGTCGCTTTCTCAATAAAAACAGATTTGTAATTCTGCACTGGCAGGACTTGCTTCCATGAACCTCTCTGGAGCTTTCCACTCGGTTACTCTGTGGGCCCTAAAGCAGTCGTCACTATTTAACAGAGATGTCCCGTTTCATGGCTTTTTGGGATGAATTGAATTGTTACCAAACCACTTTGCAATACTGATGTGTGCCTGACTGTAAACAAAAACACAAAGTTTAAAATGTGTAGGTAATCTGGAGCTTGGAATTTTACGATGATGATGTTCCAGGCTGCTGGAGAGTGAGCTGATTCATCCTATGCAACTTTAAGCAGTGCTGATGACAATAGAGTGGGAATTGATAAGTAGTCTCATTTGGATGTTGGACAAACTGCTGGGCAGGTTCAGCTGCTGCAGGCTCAGGAGCTTCTTGTCTTATCCAAAAAACCTGATGCACAGTGTGCCCCCAAAGCCAAGTCAAAATTGACGAAAAGAGCCAAAAAGAACTTCGATCTTTTTTCAATGACAATGAGGGAGCATGGGATACAATGTTTTACAATTTGATACTACAGGCCAAAGGTTACAAAGTAAAAACTTCAAGATTTAAGATGATGACAGCCTGTAAGTGATGAATAGGTCATTGATGAAAAAGATGTTGATGCTTATAGGTGAATATCTAAATTACATTTATCTTTAAGCTCTTAAATATTGTGGATGGAAGAGGAATTGTACCTCCAGGCTTTTTACAAGTGAAAAACTGGAAAAGTTTAGAACATTTTACTGGATTGACAGTCTTTAATGGGGATTCATGTTGATCCCGGTCAGTTTTAAGTCCTGAGTGCTTGGATCAACATTTCTGGCATCGCCAGAGAGCCCAAAAGGAGTTCTCAGACTGTCACGTGCACCCGCGGGTGCGCGCTGCGTGTTTGGCCGTGATAAGGTAAACAGGTGGCGCAGACAACTTTAACTCGGTAGTCTTCCCAAAACCTTATGGAGAAACCTGAGCTCCGATTGGCGGGGCGCTCCAAACAGACGCCCCCGCCGCAGCCAATGAGCTCGCGGTCTGGCTGACGTCGCCTCCGTGAGGTACACGTGCGCAGCACGAAAAAAAAACCGCTGGCGTCGTCTCGAGCGCCGCATTTCTCCAAGGCGGTAGTCACGTCGTGTATCCCGGACGGTGCTCTTCAAACGGTTTCAAGACAAGTCCAAGTCTCCAGGTGAGTGAAAATGGAAGAGAAAGGGAACAATAGACGAAATAAAACCGCCATAAACCCAGAGCGAGGCGCCGGCCCGCCGCTATACGGCTCGCGCTCAGCCGCCTGGGCAGCGTCCGGTGAGCTGATGCAATCCTTTCTCTGCGTTATCCGGACAGATGAGAGGTGTCTGCTCTCACCCAGAGTCACTTCCCTCCTGTTCGGCATCTGTTTACACGCAATTAGCTTGGTTTGATTCTTCCAGTCAGATATTATTAGTAACGTAACGTGTTTGGCCTGTTTTTCTAGTATATCTTTTTATCTTTTGTCTGGACCGTGTCCCCTTTTTCTTATTCTCGAGAGCAGCGTTTTAATGAAGAAAAAAAAGGTAATTGGTTTGAAACCTCTAAAACTGTTAAGCAAAAAAAAAAAAAACCAAGGTGACATTCATCCCACCAGCTGTCAGAAGGGTCTGTAAAAGGCAGCCAGAGGTTTGTGTTTTATTTGAAGGAATGAAATTGTCTCTCAAAGCCTTTTTCTTCCAGTATTTTTTTCCCCCTGGAAAACATCTGCCCACTCCAGTAATCCTTTCAAACTTAGATGGCAAAGGAAGTCAACAGATCTTAAAAGCTTACATCTGCTAAATCAATTGAAAGTCTATTGGCTGACTTTTAGAGATGGCTCATTTTCTCCCTTCAGGTCATTTCCTTCCCCTTGACTTGCCCATCTGAAGGTTTATTTGGAGTTTTTGGGCTAGCAGGTCAGAATTTGGCCTCCGGACCCTGCAGTTCGGCCGTTCAGGTTTAAATAGTTATGACCAGCATTCCTGCCGTTGACATTTGGCCAGCCTTTTGTTGGAACGTGTTGTGCTTTGAAAGCAGTTTTTTACGGGGTCATTTACAAAAAAAAGACGGATTAAAAAAAGAACTCTGCTTTCTGCACAGAGAGAGTTAAACCTGCAGAGCTGTGAACATACCTCAGGAGATTAGACATGAAGCAGATTAAAAATCCAAAACGTCTAATGAGGGATTTGGGGTGAATTTGGGGTTGATGTTGCCAGAGCGATCAGGTGGCCCTTCACTCAGAGGGGTCACTGGGTGTGGGACTGATGGTTTGAGGGTGGTGTGTTTGAGAGGGGAGGGGGGGGGACTTTGCTCTTGCAAGCCTTTTTTCTCCCCCTGTAGTCTGGCTCAAGGCCGTGTTGGTCCGTGCTCCAGGATCGTCTTGCCTCGTTGAACCCTGTAAGGCCGCCACATACCGCATGCCCTTTCCCACATTACCATGCCGGCTGTGGCCGCTGGGACCTTAATTAGCACTGCGAGGAGCACTGGTCACAGGGTTCGAAGGAGAGGACAGGAGAGAGGCTTTAACACCTCTCTGGTGCCCTTCCAGCCGGAAGATAAAAGCCACGGCACCTTTATTTCAATTCTGAAATCCAGTGACCCTGCGAGTTTACAAAGTTCGTACGATGGGTCAGTAAAATGTTCCGGCGGATGTCGGGCTGGTTTTCTCTCCCACGCAGAGCTGTTTGCTCTGGGAGGTGCAGCCAGTAAGCTGTGTGAACGCCGTATGTGCTCACCGGGCTTCGACAGCTGGCTCCCTGTGTACCCTGCACATTAGTGGAGGTTCATGCACTCCCGTTTCAGCCTGCTGCCGCCGTGACGGGCCTGGCCACATAAATCCACTCGGGGGGGGGGCATGTGGGAGAGCGTGCGGCGCCGCGGACATATGGGGGACGGCGGCTGTGGTTGTGAGCGGCCCACCAGAGAGGAAGAGGAGGAGGAGGAGGCTGTTTGCACACAGTTGCATAAACAAAACAAAGTGACTGGACATCATGTTGCATTAGATATCCGTGTAATCAGCACCACAACTGATTAACCAGACGAACAACATCCAGCTGTAAAGCCCAGCTCACATTAGGGTTATCTTTAAAACGCTTTTACATAATTCTGACTTAACGTTGACATTCAACAGTGGTCAACCGAGTCCTTTTAGGGGACATCGTTAAAGCACAAAAGAATGCTCGGCGTACAGAAAATTGTCTCCTCATCAGTGCGGTAGTTTCCCAAATCTGCAATTTTAATGCCCCCCCACCCCAAAAGGTAATTCAGTCCTCTCATCAAATGCGTAAAAGCTCGGTTATTAAAATGATGCAATTTTTGCCTGAAGCTAGATCAGCTTCCCCCTCTCGTCACAAAGTGAGAAAATCAAACCGTCCCTTTTCTCAAAATTTTCTGCCCGTCATGGTGAGACGACTAAAGGGGAACTGCGTGGGAGGAGGAGAACAGTAATCCCTGATGTGACTCAGCATTATTAAGAGGAAGGAGCGGTTGATTATTTCCTTTAAACCGACTTTGGTTTCAACTGGTGTTTTCTCAAAGTAGGGAAAAGGTTTCATTCTGTTTGTCAGTGACTTAACTTGATTGCGACACAGTACGCTCTTTTTTTTTTTTTTTTTTTACTCGTGGTGAATTTGGCTGTTGTATTTGGAGTCTCTAATCTTTGTAGGTGTGTTTTTGCATTTTTCTTCAGCACCTGAAAAGCCTCCAGTGAAAGAGCAAGTTCAGCTGTCCTGACATGCCAGGACACTCTTATCGCTTTCATGTGAAGGGGCTTATCTGGAAGATAAAAGTGTTGTTCAGGTTTATATAATCATTCTTCCTGTTTTCCTCCTCAGGGTAAGCCATGCCTTCTGTTCCCTCGTCCAAAGAAACTCCCGTCAAAGGCTCCGTGTGCCCCCACATTGCCAAACTGCACCACACCAACGGAGAGGCCAAACTGCGGGAGGGCTCTTTCCCCATAAATGGGGTTGACAAGGTGACGTTGGTGGTGAACTCGGAGGAGTCCAGCAGAACCATCCAGATAGACAAAAAGAGCACCAGTCCCGAGAGGAAGTGGATCCGGCCCGACCTCCCCAGCCGCTGCAAGTGGAGCCTGGGGGCCTCAAAAGCCGACTCGCCTCATCCACAGATCCAAAGGTGAGCCCGGGTCTCCTCCCCCCCCCCCCGTGTGGGAGCCGTGCGGTGCCTGAAATGTGTGCGTTTTACCCACGCTGAGGCCGCTCTCTCCTCCAGGATCGTCCCTCAGCCCATCCTCCCGAACGTCCTGCAGAGGATCGGCGACACTCCCATGGTGCGCATCAACAAGATCCCAAAAGCGTTTGGACTCAAGTGCGAAATACGTGAGTAACTCACCCCCCTGGGGGAGACTCATTCCCTAAAACAGACGGAAGGTGTGACGGTCGGCGGTTTCATTCGGGATTTATTACTTGTTTACTCAAAGGACACTTTTATTGTCGAGTTGTCACCTGTCGAGCAGGTTTTAAATGTGACTTGTGCGTGTGTGTGTGTGTGTGTGTGTAGTGGCAAAATGTGAGTATTTCAACGCTGGAGGCAGCGTGAAGGACAGGATCAGCCTGCGGATGGTGGAGGACGCAGAGAGGGCTGGGATTCTCAAACCCGGAGACACCATTATCGAGCCCACATCCGGAAACACCGGTAACTCAGTCCATCCGCTCAGACCTTCAAAGCCGCGTCGAAGTTGTGTTGCTCTGAAAAGGGGTTCAGAGCGAGGGTGTTGAGGGGTCTGCTGATGTTGCCTGTTCAGGGATCGGACTGGCTCTGGCTGCCGCTGTCAAAGGCTACCGCTGCATCATCGTCATGCCCGAGAAGATGAGCATGGAGAAGGTGAGTCCTGTGAAACGACAGGTCCCGTGTGTCCTTTCCTCCACGTTTTACAGACGAGGCTTCCCCGAACCAGTAGAAACTGAGACTTGATGTCATTTTAATGGATTTTGATTTAATATTCTAGACTTTGAGCCTCTGCTGTTTCTGTTTGGCTGCATGTTCACCACTAGGTGGCACTGAAAGCCACACACAGGATTTTCTGAGTCATTCCCCTGATTCTTAGTCAACGTGTTTTTCTTTGCCCTGACATGAGTCTGGTTAAAACCCCCTCCCCGCTCTGGTGCCGCCCCCTTGCAGGTGGACGTCCTGAGGGCTCTGGGAGCCGAGATCGTCCGTACTCCCACCAGCGCTCGCTTCGATTCGCCCGAGTCTCACGTGGGCGTGGCGTGGCGCCTCAAGAACGAGATCCCCAACTCGCACATCCTGGACCAGTACCGCAACCCGAGCAACCCCCTGGCTCACTACGACACCACGGCCGAGGAGATCCTGGAGCAGTGCGACGGTACGGAGGGGCACGGAGCCGCTGCCCAGCAGGAGGGTCCCCCCCCCCTCCGTTTTGGTGCTCACACTCTGGACTCTGTTTCCCGCAGGAAAAGTGGACATGCTGGTGGCTGGAGCCGGCACGGGCGGAACCATCACCGGCATCGCCCGCAAACTGAAGGAAAGATGCCCAGACATCAAAGTAAGCCACTCTGTGACGCATCTGGAGGGCGGCGTGTTTTTCTGACCCGCCAACCTCAGGCCGGCCGTCCTCGCCCTCATTCCGCTCGACGGTCACTCGCCTTTTCGTCCCACTCGCAGATTGTCGGCGTCGACCCAGAAGGCTCCATCCTGGCTGAGCCCGACCACCTGAACAAGACCGACAAGACCCAGTACGAGGTGGAGGGGATCGGGTACGACTTCATCCCGACTGTGCTGGACCGATCTGTGAGTGCCGGTAGCCTTTAGAAACAGACAACAACAACGCGTTGCTTTCTTTGTCGCCAAGTGGAACGAATGCGTCTTCATTCGGTCGTTCCAGGTTGTGGATGCCTGGTACAAGTCCAACGACGAGGAGTCTTTCAACATGTCCCGTATGCTGATCCGGGAGGAGGGCCTGCTGTGCGGTGCGTCCACACACTTCTGCTCCACGTGTCGAGGCACAGCCACGCGGTCGCACTTCCTTTTGGGCATTTGTTAAAAGCGCTTCTGTTTTTGTGTTGTTGTTTTTTTTTGCTCTTTGGCGCAACAGGAGGCAGCTCCGGGACGGCCATGGCGGCAGCTGTGAATGTGGCCAAAGAGCTGAAGGAGGGCCAGCGCTGCGTGGTCATCCTGCCAGACTCCATCCGTAACTACATGTGAGACGCCCCCGGAATGCGTCTGAACCCGTTTCCGCCCAGCACGGAAATGCTGAAAGCCGTTTTCCCCTCCTCTCCAGGTCAAAGTTTCTGAGTGATAAGTGGATGGTCCAGAAGGGCTTCCTCAGCGAGGAGGACCTGATGGTGAAGAAGCCGTGGTATGTTATGAAAACCGGTCTCCACCAAAGATGGCCGCCCGTCGCTGCTCCCGTCCGAGCGTCGCTGTAAAAACCGTGTCTCTCACAGGTGGTGGAACTTGAAGCTGCAGGGCTTGAACCTGTCGGCCCCTCTCACCGTTCTGCCCACCGTCACCTGCCAGAAGACCATTAAAATCCTCAAGGAGAAGGGCTTCGACCAGGCTCCGGTGGTGGACGAGACGGGGTGAGGCTCTGCTCCGGGGATCCAAGTGGGATGTTTTTAGTGTTGCTGGGTTTTTTTCTTCTTCCCATGTTCATAGAAATCAATGCTTGTCTTCACTTGAACCCCTGCATGTGTGTGTTTGCAGGTTAATCCTGGGAATGGTGACTTTGGGAAACATGTTGTCATCGATCCTCGCCGGAAAGATCAAGCTGTCCGACCCCGTCAGCAAAGTCCTGTACAAGCAGTTCAAACAGGTCAGAAGATGCAGCACTGATCAGTTCATTCTTTGATGGATTGAAAAAAAAAAAGTGGTGTTTTGATTGGCTGACAGAGGCAGCCAATGAAGGGGAAGGGCTTCCAGGTAAAAGGGATTCAAAGTAGCAGGGCTAAAAACCAGACATGAAGGTTAACAAAGAATGTCTGTGAGGGCTCAGGAGAGATTTAGGAGATCGTGTTTGTGCGTGTCTCAACAATTAAACGTGTTGGGAGTTTGCATGGTCTCTCTGTGTCTGCGGGGGTTTCTGGGGTCTTCCTCCCGCCACCCGTAAACGTGCATGCTAGGTTAACTAGATCTGTGTTATTCCTGTGATGTGATGCCCACTCACCAGGCTCACTCATTCTAACTTTTACTTTTGGTGTTGGTAGATTGTTGAGCACTTTCTCTAATTCTCAGATCCGTCTGACTGACAACTTGGGGAAGTTATCCCGCATTCTGGAGACCGACCACTTTGCCCTCGTGGTGCACGAACAGATCCAGTGTAAGTCACTAGAGAGGGGACACCTTTGATGTTCTTCACGCTATTACTTTCTTTAGCTCTCTTCATATTTGAGCTAATCTTTGAATTGTTTTAGTTTTCCTGTTTTTTTCCATTGCGTCTCTCACCTGCTTACCATTGACCCCTGTTGCGTCAGGCTCTCTGTCACACCCACATTTGTAATGGCAACATTGGTCGAGCTCAGTGGGTCAACTTGCCACGGATGATTTTCATTCGCGTCAGAGTCCAGCCGCAGGACGAGCAGAGATGGGCTGACCGCTTTGTGGAGCTTGCACTGCTGCTTGTTGTGTGTGTTTGTTTTGCGTCATTAGGCAGAGTCAAGGTTTTCTGGCTTTTTTATCTGTTTGTTTGTTTCTTTGTTTACAGAACCTTTCCACATCACAGTAGTCCGGGGTTATCAAAGTTTTCCTTTTTATATATATATAATTTAAAATGAGTAGAAATGCTTTGGGAGTGTCACACTGCCCCCATGTGACCCAAAAAAGACATTTTGATCATCCAATTTTTGGCTGCGTGGGAACGCGCCTGGTTTGACGTGTTCTCTCTTTGTGTGCCTTTAGACCTGACAGACGGCTCCCCCACGCTGAGGCAGATGGTTTTCGGCGTGGTGACGGCTGTCGACCTGCTGAATTTCGTCACAGGCCGGCAAAGGGAACGTTCCATGTCAGAGTCCACCGACGAGCTGTGATCTGGGTGCCGAAACAGCAGAACTTTGTGCACAATGACAGCTCAAGTAGGAATGTCTTAAAGTAAAGAAAGAAAAAGAAAGAAACTGTGGTGTTATTTTTATGTTTTGGGTTGAGGTTTGTTTTTCTTTACTGGTTGAAAATATTGATTAACTTTTCTTGTTTTAAACTTGAATCTTATGGTTAAACATGCCATGCTACTACCACTGCTTTTTTTTTTAGGTTTGCATACTATTTAAATCGGTTAATTATTGTTGTATGTATTTGTAGAGCTGAAAGCAATGTTTTTGGTAAGTTTGTAATTTTTTTCGATAGCTTTTAGTTTTCAGGATTGGGTAGAGGCATTTGTGTTGCTGCAATTGTTAAAAAAACAAACAGATTATATCTGTTAAATTTTGTATTCAACATAAGAAATAAGAAACCAAATGGTATAAAGGCTTCATTGATGTAAATGATGGTGAGAACTGCTGTATAAAGGCTTATTTTGTCAGTGATGCTTAATGTATGTTTTTCTTTTCTTCTTTTGATCAGACAGTGTTAATTTCCTCTTCTGTTCCAACACAAAGCCTGTAATGTAACTGATGAGAGCTAATTTGATCTTAGATGCAGTGCGGAGGAAACATTTTGTATTGCTATTTTCTTCAAGGAATGTATGACTAAATAAAAATGAAAGAATTCCTTTGTCTTTTTGGTGTTTTTGTGATTACCGCGCATGAATCATGAAGTTGCTTTTGTTTCACAACTTAAAAAATTCCAGATATTTTAACTTTCATTTTCACTTCCTATTGGTGATCCAGATTGACTGTAACAGGCAGTTTTTGTTCTTGGATCAAAATGGAGCTCAATGATAAATCGAAGGGGTTCAAAGAAGACCAAACAGATGGCTGTACAATTTCTAAATGTCCATTTATAGAAAAATACATCCTTGTCAAGAGTCAAGATTTATTTTGCTGATGCAACATCAGGAGGTTGACGTGACAGAAAAGAAAAAAAAAATCACTGCCTCAGAGGTAAATGTGTTGCTTTTCTCCCTAGAATTACTCAACATATGAGTTCATATGTGAGGAAAGTAAATCACATCCGCTCATACTGTTTGGACATTTTTAAGTTAAAACTTTAATAATGCATCAGATTAGTTTTTGGAGACACTAAGAGGCCATCAGTGGTATAGCACTTTCAACTTTTTCTCTCCATGGCTCTAAGAGAACTTCACAACCACTCCTCCTTGTCTAAACTTGCCATAAAAAATAGGGCTAAGTAATTTCATATGTTGTGTACCCCACACAGAAACGTAAAACAATTCAGCTTAATATGACCCTTGGGCCATGTAAAAGCCTTATAAAAAATATGCATTTCCACACACAAAAAGCATCCCAATGCAGTGACATCAAATATACCAAAGCATGGAGGAAAAAATGGATTTTGTCTGTTTTTAAACAGTTGACAGCTATTCTGCTGGAGGTGATAGCAGTAAAGAATGTGTCAGCAATTTTCCTTTTTTTTAGACATTCATTAAAATTAGGACGTTATCTCTTAAATATGAAAATACGTTAAGCAAAAAATAAACAAATTAGTAGATATACGTAGAGCACAGTGTTTGTGTGTGACATGTGGTTTGTGGTACATGTAATGTCTTTGGGAGAACACCGTGGGGCGGGTATTGGTTTGGAGTGCCAGAAAACTCGAGACTCCGCCTCAACTAGCTCTCCTCTGCGTGCTATGGTGTCGTAAAGGAGCGCACCCCTCAACATTAGCGGCATCCAATCAGCACCGACAATGGTGGAGAATGTATGTGTTGTGTGGTAGCTGCTACGAGCAAGGCTAGGTAGGCAGTATGGCGGAGGAGAGCATTGCGAACGAGTTAGAGGGGGTAGAAAATCAATTACACAGTCTTTTAAGCCGCTGCTCAGGTGACGAATTCCGAATCGACAGTGAACTATTCTGTTCTGACTTTTGCAAGGTATGGAGGCGTAGCTTAAGTTTGTGCCAGGCTTGTTGCCAAAGATAATAGCATATATGTTAGCCGACTCCCCTCCCCCAGAACGGGCATTTACACAGCTAGCATTAGCAGTATAGCTCGTTAGCGTGAAGTCAACCAGTCGTAGTACAAACAACTATATCAATGTGCATAACATTCTTCAGACAGTGTGATTCATAGCCCATAGACATACGCAGTTAATTATGTACAAAGGTTTAAGTCGCGTAGTCGGTTGTAGTTTTACAGAAAGGTCTCAATGTTTAACTTGAATGCTAAGGCAGCTAGTTCGTAGTTTTACAGAAATGTCTCAATGTTTAACTTGAATGCTAAGGCGGCTATGTTTTTTAGTTTGCTGAAAAAACCTAAATGTACCATTTACGTTTGCTGTATGGTACGCTACATTTTTACCAAACCGTGCACTGGACAGTGTTTATCTCACATGCGACATGTTTAGCATTCTGTATTCTGTGGATAGAATAACAGAACCAAACAAACATTTCGTTTCTCTATAGACATCGAGTTATGCTGAATGTTGCACCTTTTCTTGTTTTTCTTTTCATGTTTTCTTAAATTAATTGCAATGGCGTCTCTTATCAGGCGACCTGCTGGCCTGGAACTCGAAAAATGACTTCCTCAACGTTTCTGGGATGTCTTAAAAACTTGGGGTTTAAGTCTAACGAGTGTTGCTTTTCCCCTCTATATCCATGACGCCACTTTTGGTAGAAGTACACTAAACGGCTGTTTAGGGATATTTGAAGTTAAACCCCTTGAGATATAGATTTAGTTGCAAGGATAAATAGATGTTAGTAAGGCATTGCAGAGAACTAAAAACCTGATCAAATAATTACCTCCAAGCATTTGTTTCTTGGTTGTGACAGGCCCAGTCAGATCTATGATATAATGGTGAAAAATCAATTTCTAAAAAAATGTTTTTTTGGAGGAAATAGAGGACATGCTACTGTAACTCTAAGACTGCAGTCCTGCCAAACTCTTAATCCAAACTTTAAATTGTTGTTGTGATTTTGTCTCTGACGTTGGTTTTTCTGTTTTCCCCTGTCTCTCGCTGCAGCTGGTGGAGGAGTTTACCTCCCACTGGCAGGTGCCATTGCCCCAGCTCAGGATCCTCGAGATAGCTCTCTGCTATTTTGCTCAAGCCTCAACCTTGTTCTCATCAAACTGTGATCATGTACACCGTACAGTCAGTAGACTGGCTTTGTAAGTACAAAGAGTGGGTTTGGCTTTAAAAAAGTTGCCTCAATTTTTTCTTACTGCTGTGAAAATGCTCGAAATGACATGGGTATTTGGAATTTTCTCTGCACACTCTGCCTTTTAGCTCCTTGGAAACACCATTTCTGATTTTGCAACACTGTTTTGTTGGTTAAATTCAGAATAGATCTTTCCTCAAAGAGATCCTTACATGCAGTGTTACTGTGCAGACTATAATCATCAGAACCTGTTTTGTGTTATGGTGTGTTCTCCTCACTAACAGAGTGAAAGTATGTGGTTCCTGCTTGTTTAGTCATATTCCATATTCCAATAGTTTTAAAATAATTTGCTATTGGAATTCAGAGTTTTTGTTTGCACAGTTGGTGCAGGTTAGATGTGATCTCGCAGTTTGATCTAATTTTAAGAGTGTTTTCGTTGTTGTCTG
The DNA here is from genome assembly GCA_907169785.1 of Menidia menidia. Classification (NCBI taxonomy): domain Eukaryota; kingdom Metazoa; phylum Chordata; class Actinopteri; order Atheriniformes; family Atherinopsidae; genus Menidia; species Menidia menidia. Next base: position 4,586,758 of record CAJRST010015557.1, on the reverse strand, counting down.
TCCGGGGGTTAATGGCAACACATTGTGCCACCTAACTGGATCTCTCGACTTTTAGTGGGAATCCAGCCAGACACGGTTGCTTGAGAGCGAAGATAAGGAGCTTAATCTATTTACTTCCTTAACGTTCACTGGCCATTTAGCTTTGTGACAATGGATTTCAGTGGCTGCTTCCAGCCTCTACTGATCTCCGTGGGGGCAAAAGAGGACTCCAGCATTATAAAGTCTGATGAATGTCATGCAAAGCCGTGGAGATGGTGGGTGAGGATTTCTACGTTGAAAGCTAACCTTTACGTCACTTGTTCTCTCTTCATTGTCAGGATTGTTGACATGTTGACTAATGAAAATACCTAGAAAAAAGCACACTTTAACACATCTGACTGAAGACATTATTTTGAAAGAACAACACACAAAAAACAATAACATTACAGATACTTCACTTTAAGCATTTTGTAGTTCACCCCTAACACTCTGAATATTCTGGTTAACTTTTATCGACCTTAAATCTTATTGTGCTTGTTGGATTACGAAAGCGTGTTGGCGAGCCAGGGAGAGGGCTGGCATCCTGCCAGTTGTTGACCCTATTCCATCTGTTATGGCGTCAATGCTGCGGCTTCCCCCACTTTTGCAATTAGCTGCATTCCTCAGGCTCTTAACTACAGTAATTTTCTGAGGATACAAATAAATAACTGCGAGCAGCCTCCTTTTAATGTTAGTGTTCTTTTTGAAAATGTGGATTTCTTCTTCTGATCTTGTCCAGGAGTGTTTTTGAGTTGCTGCTGTTCTTTGACCAGAAGGACTTTCACCAGGAGCCACTGAAACATTTCACTGCCACATTCCATGTGAGAACCAAGTTCAGATTATCTTCCACCAATGTTTGGTATTCTTGCTGGTTTTGAAGAGGTTGTGCCAAAACTTCCACATGGAGGCTTAGACCAGTTTTGAGATGAGGTTTCTAGAATGTTGGACATTTTTTTATTCCTAAATTATTATTATTGTTTTTTCCATGAAGACTTACTGTTGTGAGAAGCAAACTTTTTTGTTAGTTATTTAGCTTTTTGTGGTTTTGTCTTTTTCGTTCAAGATGTTTATTATTTTATTGGATCACAATTATATTAACACTCTTGTGCTCATGCTCTTCCAGGAATGCTATTTGGTCCTTGCAAAGTATCATAATGTTCCCCTACTTCAGATGGAGAGCTTGGTTCAGGGCGGTGGGCCATGGACTAGCCCAGCCTTACAGGCAATTCTCAGCGAGTCCAGTTTACCTCAGAACGAAGGTCAGTGACAAAGAAACACATTGATTTTGGAAAGTTGAAAATGGAATTCCTTTTCCATCACAGTCCTATTGAAAATTGTGCGTTGTCGGTCGGTATTCATGCGGGAATCTAAAAAGAAATGACATGTCTCTTGCTCTGCCTTCTTTCAGTGGATGATTACGTCAGCTCTGAGCTACCGGTGTTCCTTGAGCTTAGGGTGCGTTACCTTTTATCATGTGGATATACCAATGAGGCCATGGCATTGGCCCGAAGTTGCTTCCGGCATCCCACTGCAGGAAAAAACCTGTTCATCCTCCAGGTCTACCTCTCGTGGCTCTGCAGATCCTCGCAGCATGAACAGCTACGTAAAGAGGTTGGTGGATTGTGACGGCTTTAGGTACATCTCCTGTTACTTTAGCTGCTGCCTAACCTCCATTTTCATGTTTAGGTGACTGGCATTAATGGTAAAGATGCAGTACACATCATCTGTAGCTTGGAGTGTGAGGAAAAGGATGAGTTTCTGTTAGCCCTCAGCTCAGCCTTCCTGTCAGAGCAGCTCCAACGGGGAGACATGTACTGTTTGTGGTAAGTTAACGTCATTTGATGACAATGTTTTGGGAAAATGAGTTTTTACATCAAATACGGCAAATATAGCGTTATGAGCAACATTTACTCCCCTCGTTACATGAGTAAAGACCTTTCTTTTTCTGGTCAGCGACCTTGTCCTCGTGTGGGCGAGTCTTCATAGACGTCTGAGTACGACCAAGCAGACTCTTTTAAGGGAGTGCCATCAGCTGATGCAGTCAACCACAAATGTCAAATCAATCTTCCCATTCATAAGAGCTATACTTCAAGAGGTAAGGATACTTTTGTACATTGCAACAAGGCTCAGACTATTTGACTGAAGATGTTCCGTTTGAATGGGGCATTTATTTTCTTTGTATCTCACCAGATGGGTGAAGAGGGTATCCAGTTCTGTGTGGAGCTCTGTGCTAACGCACTGCAGTCGTGTCTACCCTGCGACGTCCTCACTAAGTCCCTCATCTACAAAACAATTGCCGGCCTGCTGCCCGACGATCTGGAAGTTTGCCGGGCCTGCGCTCTTCTTGTCTTCTTTTTGGAACAGACTGTTGAATCCTATAAGATAGTGTACCTTCTCTACATGCACCCTGACCAAGAGTATCAAATGGATGACAGCCCAATCAAAAATAATGTTCGCTTTGAAACCTTGCAGGTATGGCACCTTCTCGATTCTCATAACGATGGGTGAAACATGTAAAGCGTCAAAGACCGTTTGAGCAAAAGAGAAATTCTTGCCGTTACTCAAAAACTTAGTGTCACCCCTCTGTTTATTTTTTCTTTGCTTGCGTTTCTTTTTTCCTCTCAGAACCTTATAAGTTTTGTTTGTAGCTATTTTTCTGATGCACATCAGTTCAAATAAGGGTGTGCGAGACGGTGAATGTACATGTTAAAGGGTCCAACTGTTAAGCGTGACGACATTAACACCACGCTCTGTATTTTCAGGTCCTGAAGAAGGATCTCTACTTTGATCCAGAGTTGTGGAACCTCATTGCACTGCGGACCAACTGTTTGAAACTGATGAGTGAAAAAGTGGTTAGTACAGCTCTTGAAGAAATCATGGAGGACAAATGGATTTCCAAGTATTTCACCAAAGAGCCTACTCTCCCTTCAAGTCGATCAGCCTGTCGCAGAGGAAATAAAAGAGAACTTAATGCTGCAGCTAAGAGGCGGCATCAAAAGGAGGAGAGTGAGACAGCATCCAAAAGGCTTAAGATGGGCATCGATAGGAAACGGAAAAATGATCATGCCGTAAGGAAGAAAGGCAACCAGGGTTTCAGGGATTCCACCTCTGGACCTCTTAGACGCTCGTTTTGGCAACTGGACAGAATACACAGCAATGTAGCCCAAAGGTTTGACGAACATAGACGCACCACAAGGCTCTCGGAGAAGAATCCACCAAAGCGGAGGATTAGAAAACCCAAGTGGCTCTTAGAAGATTCAGGTACTCTTGAAGAAAATGTTCCAGTGAAGATCAAAAAGAATGGATTGAAACAAGCAAAGCACTTTCGATCGCGCGTCATGAAGCGATCTGAAACGGGTCCAATCAAAAACAATTCAAAACTCAAACCTTTAGCAAACTCTCATTTAAAGTCGAGGGAAAACGACAAGCACCGGAATGGTTTTTCAGTGAACTCTCCTGTACCATCCACCCCCCCGCAAATCATTCTGGAGCTTTCCCTACCGGACAATGAACTGATGGATACTTTTACTGAAGAGGCATGCAGCAGAAAAAGAGGTTTTCCTCAAGTGCTTCTTTACAAACCAATGCTAAAGCTTCCTGATAATTCACAACCTGCTAAGACTGTGCACCGCAAAGAGGTGGTTCTCAGAGCACGGGATGAAACCATGTTTATCCAACAGATACACTGTTATACTCGCAGACAGAAAGGAAAAGGCAGCGCGATGAATGTTCAAGGCTCCGTTTCAACAATCACGCGTTCTTCTGTGCAAGGAAGCCCTCCGAAGGATCATTGTCAAAACACAAAACTCGAGGAGAAAGCTGGAGCCGTCTCTCAGACACGAGAAGCTGCTCCGTTATCTAGATTCTCAGACAAAATCCTAAAAGCTCAAAATACAAAGACTCTGTCGAGAAGAACGTCCTCTGCAAGAAGACTTTCGGAAAGGTCTGCCGCTGAGATTAAAGTCGTGCCAAACGGGACCGAAGCAGACGATGTGACAAATTTCCCAGATTCAAGTAGGATCCCAGAAGCTAAACGTTTAGAAGTCACACAAAGCAGTACTTGTGCAAGAGATGATTCTGAAAACCTTTCTGCCGAGCAATCGCAGATTTTAGCAGCAGCAGAAGTGAACGAAGACGCGAATTTGAACGAGCCCTCCGCTCCTCAAACTGTTCCGTTGGCTCGCGAGCCCCCGGAGGAGCCTGCCGTTGAGATGAAAGTAACGATTGCTTCACAGTCTTCAGTTTTAGATAAAGTCTCAAAGAATTCAGCGGTAGAAGACCTTTCTAAAGCCCAAGTTTCACAGACAGTCAGGACAAAGAGGAAAGCTTCAGGGGAAACCCATCCAGCACCCATAAATGCCAACGTGTCCCACACAGAATCTCCGGATTTTATTCCCTCGCACCCACAAGACTTTGTATTCAGAAGTGGGGACCAACAACCCAAACCTCTGCCTACTCGGGGTGAAGACGGCAAAGGCGGTGACACAGTCAGAAGCAGCGAATCCACAACGGAAGTCACAGAGAGTTTGCCTGAAAATGCGAAAGGACATTTGTCTTGCAAAAATGAAACAAGCCCTACACAAAGTAAGCCATCTGAAACAGAAAGCTCTCATATTCCTACTGAAGAGGGCGGTTTGTGTGACATATCTGCTCTGACGTTGGTGACAGAAATGGTGACTGAACTTGCACCTGAGCAGCTTGCTCAGGATCAAGAGAGCAGCATGCTTCCATCTGCAGGAAACAGTGTTTTCAAAGATTTAAAAGGTGTAAGTAGCCCCAAAGGTCTTCCTAAAATTCGGACTATCTCTAGCTGCTCCACTCCTGAGGAGACAGACTCTTCGGTCAGCAGTCAGAGGACGAAAGGGAGGGCGAGAGCCCTAGATAATTCAGATATGCCTGAAAATAGCGAACCTATGGAAACTGTGCCGGAAACAGAGGAGTCCAAGTTGGAGTTCTGCTGTACCTTCTGCAACAAAGTCTTTAAAGGAAGTCGTGTTGTAGCACATGCGATGTTCCATTTTCGTAAAGACGAGTGTATGTTTTGTGGGGTGATGTTCAGAGATGACCTTTTGGCCATGATGCACATGTCCGATCATATTGAAAAGCTGAAGAGGAGCAAAGAGACTCAAACTTCTAACAAAGAGCACGAAGCCTCTGACTCCAAAGATACCTGCACACATAAAAACTCTGCCAAAGCAAATACCACAAGTATGACTCCCGGTTGCAGAAGTAGAGGGAAGCTTAGGAAATCGGCTGTCTGTGCTGACACAATGAGCACACCAGACGTGAGCCCATCTGAATCCAGAACATTAAGATCTAAGGACCGGGAAGGTAGTGCCACATCTTTACGTGAAAAACAAAATCCAGCCAAGGCCAAAACTGCTGCACGCAGGGTGAATGGTCACATTGGCAAAAAAGAATCAGCAAAACAGAAAAAAGATTCGAACACTAAGCAGGAAACTCAACAGCAGGATTTGAGAGACAGTAAAGATGTAGAGATGAACTCTTCCCCATCAGTGCCGGCAGACAAAAGCTTTGTCTGTTCCAAAGACGACGCAAAGAAAAAGACTGGATCTCAACACAGTCTGAAAACGGCCTCAAAACAAAAAGAGGGAGAAGCTGCGGAGCCACAGGAGAGTGTTTCCTGCCCATTGGATGGATGCTCTTGGTTTAAAGACCTGTCGAAGAACAGAGTGGCTCTCTTGTACCACGCTCTTGACGATCACTACGGTGAAGTCGAGCCTCTAGAACTGGCATTCCGTGTGGGAAACAGTAAATGCAGTATTTGTATGAGAGTTTTGATGAGCTTCGAACACTTCCAGCACCACGTTGAACGACACAGACTCACGCCACGCCATCCTTGTCTTCACCGGGGGTGTACGGCCAGGTTCAAAACCGGAATGGAAATGAGACGCCACTCCAGGAAGCATAGCCCGCTGCAGGCCACGTGTTGCCTTCCTGGTTGTTCCCAGCTGTTTATTTGTCTTTGGGCACTTAACCTTCACGAAAGGGACCACTATACCTCCAAGTCTGCTCAACCCGACGACAACACGGACATACAGGCAGGTGAGAAATCTTGTAAAACCCCAGTTGGGAAGAATCGGCAGAGTTCGGAGGACTTTAGTGTGCCCACAGCTGAGGAAAGGACTGAGGGAGCAAAGGCTGCATGCCGGTTCAAAAATCAAAGGCGGCTGAGAAAAAAAGTCATGGCTCCTCTCTCAGCATACACATTTCTCATTAAAAAGGAGCCGAAAGGGAGAGCTACGAGCACGGATTCACACAAGGTAAAGAATGTGTCTAAAAAGGACAAATTTTCACAACCTGCCGTTTCTAATGTTGAATCAAGGCAAGCCTTAAGGAAAGCCCAAGTAAAGAATCCAACTCCAGCTGCTATCGGGGCGCATAGAGTTATTTCGTCCACGTTGCAGAAACACAACAGAAGAAAGGATCAAAACCTGAAGCAAAAGCAGTCCAAAGGGCACATGAAAGGTTTAAAAAGAAAAGGCCGCCCCCCAAAGTTGAACAGACCTGGGCATGATGAGAACACATCTGATCAAAAGCGTCCTCCTTCAGAAATCAAGATTGTGACAACAAGTAACAAGATAAAAGTGGAAAAAGAGAAGACTCTGCAGCTCAAAGATGAAAGCAAATCAACCACCAAATCAAAGGATGAGTCAGAGACTAAGATCCCAGAGGGCAGGCAGATTACAAAGAATCAAGAACAAAATGTACCTTCACCTACCAGATTCAAACCATCAAGACCGTCAGAACTTAAAACACAGAAGAAAAATAGCAAAACAGAGATGAGACTGCATAAGAAAAAAAATCATCACATGCCTTCAGACAGCCGCAAGCCCGCGAAGCACAAGGAAAAGAGCAAAAAGGCCACAAGGAAAGAACGTCATAAGCAGGAATCATCTGCAGAGCAACAAGTTGAGACCAGAGGAGCAGAGATGGAAGGTTTAGATGACGGGAAGTCTGAAAGGGAAAACACCAGTTCAACCCAAAGTGATTCAGGTAACTGTGCGCTCTCCATCCCGCCTGAGGTTTCAGACGTGCCACCCACCCCAGAGAAAACGGACCAGGAGCCCATCGACGCAAAAGAAGGGAAGGATCGGGCTGGCAAGGCGAAGACGTCCAAAAAGTCGGCTCAGCTGCAACCTGAGGATGAGGCCACAGAAGAGAGTGTTGCTGGTGCAGAGGAAAGGGCAAGCAAAGGGCTCCTCGCCTCGGCTGCGTCCACGCCAGCAGACATTTTAAACTGTGCTTCCATCAGCCCGGAAGACAACAAGCGGGAGGTACATCAAAAGGAGAAATCCAGAGTAACCAAGGCGGCAGAAGTTGGTGAGACAACTAAGAAGCTCAAAGATAAAACAAAAAAGGCTGTAAAAAAGAAACAACAAGACCACCAGTCATCGCTGACCAATCCTGTAAAGTCTGCTGACGTCCAGCCAGAACCAGAGAAGGGCTCTGCAGGGGCAGGAGCTCCAGCAGAGGCGGCGCCGTCGGAAACTGCTGGCTGCTCTCTGACGGTCAACGGACAGGAACCAGGAGAAGACCCGACCTCCAAGGATTCCGCCGCGGAGTACAGGAAGAGGCCGTATATGCGTCCGCCGCCCACGGCCTATCTGGACGAGAAGTTCATCACCATGCCAAAGCGGAGGAAGGAGACGGCGGCGTCTTTGCCTTCACATGGCGGCGCCCCTCCTGGCCAGGCGTGTGCGGCAGAGGCTCTGCAGAGGCGGCGCTGCGCAAAGTGCTTTGCTACTTTCAGCTGTGCTGAGGAGCTGCAAAGCCATCTCCAGCTCCAGAAGTGCTCCAACCTGTTTGGATTCGACTCTGACGACGAGGGTGAGTGTGCCGCCCCCTGAGGCAGATCCAGATTTAGTTTCCAGGGACAGCTGGACAGTATGTGAACCAGTTTTAATGGTACAAACAGTCCTTCGGGGCCAGGGAGAGCACCATCCAGACAGACAGGTTCCATTCCTGGCAGCTTTAAAAGCCAAGGCTGGTATAAAATTTTGTGCTGATGTGAAGAAGCAATCATCATAGTGGATAATGTAACCTGAGCTCATAGTCATATCATTTTTCTGTTCTGTTTCAGGCAACGGTTGAAGTTCTTTAATCAAATGAAGTGAGCGTTTGGATGCCGGGCAAACGGCCTGTGGATGGATCTTACCTCAGCACATCTCTGGATCGCTTGTTCATTTCTGCGGGCAAAAATGTGGATCTGCACCTGCAGACAACTGACAGTAACCAGACTTTTGCTGCAGTCTCTGCCTGTCCGAGGCTCTCGAGTGAGGAGAACGCACGACACGTTCCTCCCTTGTGACAGAAAAGACCCTTACTGAACTGAACTGGTGGGTTAGTTTGAGGGACAGCTAATACTGAAGTGCCTGCTCTGGAAGCACCGTGTTGTTTTCCAGCTGCTTCAACTGCTCTGGTGACCAAGCGTGGTGGCTTACAAACTGGACTGCTGAAAACTGTGAGGAAACAAACTGACACAAGGCTTCATATCGTTCACAACAGTAAGCCATACAATGACATTGTTAGCTTTTTGCACTCTTCACATGAGACCTTTGAGTTGATTTATACTGGAGCTTTAGGGATGTAGAATGAAAGAGGCATAGAAATGTTCATGTTTTATCATGACTTTATAAAGTTGCTGTATCAGAAAGAGTTTTTAAATGTATAATGATCGTTTGAATACTAATTTTATTTCTTATTTAAAACAATCCTCACGGGTCTCATTAGCTCTGTTCCGTTTGGCACAATAAGTAACCAGTAGGGGTCAGCGTGCACCAACTTAAATTCTCTCCCTTTTCCTGTTTGCAGAATGCAGGTGGATAACAGTTTGGTTTTTACTCATGAGGATGCTCTCCGCTCCTCATTTATTCCTGCAGTGTTGATGCAGTTTACAGCTAAGTTCAGTTAGCAATAAGTTTAAACCCGAACATTTGCCGGTGTCCCACTCTTTTTGTCATTGTGTTTATCATTCAGCAACAATGGATCCTTTGCTGACAACTGGCTGATATTATGTTTTCAAGATTTTAAGCTGAATATTTATAAGTATTTGGGTGAATGTTCTCTTTCAGGATTTTGTTTTGATTTAAGCAGAAACGGATGCGGTGATCGTAAGCCACCACAGGTATGCGTTACGGGGCGGCCGCACGTGTCTTTCAGGGGCAGCAGGTTTTATTTATTATGTTTCTTCTTCTTTTTCCTTTTTTGTTGTAAATATTTCAAGAGTTTCGGTGACTTACTGTATAAAGGGGGACATTGGAGTTGGGTTTATATTTTGTTCTTGAAGAAAAAAAATAAAATGATTCCACTGCAGGCATTTGTTCTGGTTTCATAGTGGAGTCGGTTACAGCAGAGAAGCGACTCAACAGAGGAGAGAACGGCTTCAGAGGGATGAAATGGGCTGGCGTGAGATAAGATGGAGTGCTGGACAGCTGCAGAGGATGAGAAAGATTATGTCTTGAATAGATGGATTAAGATTCACGAGCTAAATCTGGGCTTTCAGCAACCTTTTCACACGTCATTTTTGCCAGCGTGCACGATTCAAAGCCCTCTGGGTACAGGTCGCCCCTGTACTGACAACTTTACTTATTCAAGAACATTTACAGAAAACCTTAGTCTAGTCTTAAAGTCTCATTTACAGCTTGAAACAGATTCATTTTCTCAGGGCTTTGAAGTTTGTTTTGCAGAGATTGCGATAAAGCAAGGCTGAGAAAAAACATTAAATTCCAAATTGTCACTGTGACGGAGCAACCAGATGATATGGTTACTGTATAAAATGTGTAGGGGGGAGTTTATCTCTGGATTCTAGACCAGATGAGGGCTGAGAGAATTCAGCTGGCAGACAATCACAAAAGACAGACGGAAAGATGATCTCTTTGTTTTTCATCAGAGTCCAAATTGTTTGTTGTGGTAGGAGGAGACGGCTGAAGAGGAGGGTGAGGAAGAAACAGGAGACCACTGGAGGAGTCAAGTTCTCACTCAGAGTTTTGAATGTGTGCATGTGAGTAGCAGAGTTCCTTTTACCTAATTAGAAATTGGAACATGAGAGATGTGACATGCAATGCGCACCCCTTAAGGATTCTGAAAGGAGACGAGACAAAACGTATTATTTCACACAATCTCGCTGACAAGAAAACCTCTGCTCAAAGCAGCTTCAGATATTATTACTGAACACAATGTTACAAACTAATTGAATCCCATGATTTTAACCACTTGTCCAAACACTTTCAGCAGGAATGGACAGCATAATATTTAAAAAACCAGTCATCCCCAAATTTGCCAATTCTTACATTCTTCATATACTTTAATACTTTCCCGTTGTGTTGCTTCTATTTTCGACTGTAAATATGATAAACAAAAGAGGCCCATCAGACAAGGCTTTAATCAGTACTTAATAATTTAAGCATGAGAGAAGAATGAACAGGTGTTTTATATCCACACAGCACAAACACTACAATCGTATTTACACTGCAATAAATCTTCATCTTAACACTTTGTATATTTCTGTAGACATTACACATTTCTTGAAGCTGTTTAGGCTTCTAAATGACTTGTTAGAACGGACGTGTGACAGTGCTGGCAGTATTGACTCGGATTCTCCAAGAAATTTAAACGGACACCAAAAATATGAATCATTTCACTTCACAACAGTTATAGAAACTTAAATACAGCAGTGTACGACTTGTGGGGATTCCATCATACACATTTCACTGTTTTAAATATGCAAACATTGATTATATACAAATATTATTACTTGGAACATGTCAAGATAAATTAGCGGAAGACCCCGAACTGCGTACGTTTTGACTGGATTCAAAGATGTGACGGCACTGGCTGAGGAAGAGCAAAGCAGCAGAGTAGACAAATGAATCAGACTTTTTTGTAAAAAATCAGTTTTCCTATTCAAACCAATTAAAAAAATATTACACCTAAATTGGACTGGGAGATTCCCTTTATCTCTCAGCATAGCCAGAGCAGACGCAGTGAAGTGTAGAAAAACCCGATGGATTCACCTCGAATAAGAGGGAACAGAGGGCCCGGTGACGTGCTCTGAGACATCACATGATGCAGGTACTGCTTTCTTTTTTCTTTTTCTTTTTTTTTTTTCCTCAAAGCACGGAGACAGTTTCATTATTATCTTTTTCCTCATCCCGCCTCACACAGGCATGAGCCCTGCCGCTGCAGATGGTTGGCACTCTTGCTCCAACACGTTGCAGCTTGGGTCTGCGTCCGATTGGTCCGCCCTGCCTCGTCATGTTGTTTTTAAGGTAGTTTTCCAGGTGAGATTGGTTGCTTCCATTTGGGATTGGGTTATTAGAGGAAGAAGAGGCAAACACATAGCCTGTTTTTGGTCTTTGTTTCCTCTTAAATCAACTAGTTGGGCTGGATTTGTGGGACTTACCCTCTGATTTTACAGAAAAGTTCTTTGATCTTTGGAGAAGTGACAAAGCACAGGCAGCATGAAATTCCCCCAAGTGTTGCTCGGAATATGTTGTCAGCACATGTATATATTCAGTCCCACTTCCTGCTTCTTTCTCAGGAAGCACTCTCATAATGCTGTCCCTTTGTTCAGGCCGAAAGGTTTGGGGTGAAAGGTAAAAAATTGCGGTATCTTAAGTTTCTTCTCATTGGGATCTTGCCAGTTAGTTCCACTTCATGTAGTTGGGAATGCACTGACAGACCTGGTAACTGTAGTAAAAGCCCTCCTCGCACACACGTCTCGGATTTCTGCAGGGAAGCCTGTAACAGCTAGAGACAGGAAAGACACAGATGAAAGAAAATGAGTGTTAACAAAAAAATTTGAGAGAAAGGGAATTCAAAAGCAGGTGGGAAAGAAATGCATATTTTCGAGGGGTTAGGTTGAGAGGAAGCACAGAGGAGACATAAAATGACGAGACATGGGAGATTCTATTCTTTTGGCATGCACACTATGAATTATTCACATCACCACATCCCTTTTGGGTAAAGCCTGATCCAAGTTGAATTTGCATGTTCATCTAAAGAGTCTGTGTGAGAAAAAAGGGAATATTTTTTCAGGGAGGGGAGGAATCTGGGAACTCTCAACTTCAAAATCTCAGCAGGTGTTGGGTCGCCTGTGGACTACCTCCTGTGACCAGATGTTGAATCAAACATGATAGACAAAACAATAAAAAGACTGATGGCAAAGAACAATAAATGCTCTATGTATTGGAAAAAGCAGGATTTTTGTGAGTCCAAGTGTTTTCTGCTAGAATCCATCCTTAATGAGAAGCCGCTAACAGAGATGCTATATTTGCCTGATGTTTAAAATGATGGATTTGGGGATAAATTATGGAGATGAATATGCTGCCAAATTTGGTAACCACAGGTAGTGTAACTTCCAAGACATGGCTTGAGGGAGAAACTGAGCAAGAATGAGATCATTTACTTTAAGCTGCTTTTTTCTTTGTCTCGGGGTAGGTAAAACTTGGGGATGAAAGGAGTCTAAACTGCGCGAAAGGTTGCTCGAAGGCTAAATCAAATCCAGTCTGGTTGAAAAAGGCCATCCGTGATGTAGTTTTGTGTGCAGGGACACCTGCACAAATATGATCTTCTGCAGCTGTCAAACACAGTGGTGGGTCAATCATGCTTTGAGCTTGTGTTGCAGAGGCAGAAAAGAAAAAGTTTCATAACAAACTTGACATTTGAAGAAGGTGAAAATAATCATCTTTTTATATTTAGTTTATTCCCAGCGACCCAGTTTTTTATGAGCAGCCATATACTTTGGCCTGTCGATGAATGGGAAAAATATTTTTTCTCGAAGGGATTACGGTTTAATTTAGCTCAATGCAGACGAGAGATTTCAAGTTAAAGCGTTGAAAGGAATCCCAGTTAAACTGCGAAAAATATCTCAATAAAGTTTCCTTAAGCTGAGAAAGTTTTTGAAAGCCAATATCAAAGGTTACTTGTCTGTATATGCAAGAGCGTTCCCACACGTAAAGCTGCGAGTATAAATCATGTAGATCAAAGCGCAAGTCGGCCGATGTGTTTTCATTCTGCCTGTCACTCCATCTGTCTCTGAGCTGTCTGCTCTGCCGACTGTCGTCAAGTTCAGCGAGTCTGTCCGTCCCTCTGTAGGCCTCCTGGGTCAGAGGAAGGTTGATCTCTTAAGCGCTGACTGTGGGAACTGCGACACACATGTTTGAGGAGGCCCGATGTCCATAAAAGGTCACATGGAAACATGTGAACGAAAGAAATCGAAGGGACAAAGTTGCGCGGAATGTTTGACATGTCCATTGAGATTTCAGTGCAGTAGTTCTGCTTCACTCTCCTTCCTTATCTCACAGCCCCCAAAGGCAAAGAAATGCGACGACACCCCGAAGGCACAGCGGTTATCTGGGACAAGCACATACGGGAGCAGCTCTGTCAGGATAACCCAGGTACAAAAAACTGTTGACCACCTTTCTAGCGTCTGTTTTAAAAACAGCAAGCTCTGTGTCTCAAGATCCTAAATCAGCTCTCTCCATAAGTCATTTATGATTTATGAATGCCGCTCACATATTTTATGCTCATTATAAAAAAGTCAAATGAGAAAAAAGTGAAACTAGAAATCCAGCTAACTTAAAGCAGCAGTGAAAATGCTTACTTTGAAGCAAGTTTGATGGCTTATTGTTTTCGAGTGTGTACGTGATAGTTTTGGGCTTGGGATCTCTTTCCACAGAGGGCAGAACCGGCGTCTCCTTGCGCACCCACCTGCAGTTGTTGGGGTTGAACCTCTTCCCCTGCCGCAGACAGGACTGCGGGCTCTCCCTGCACTGACACAGGCAGGTGTCGGGGTTGAGGGGCTGGTTCCGCGGACACTCGGCCGCACACACGCAGCCGCACAGCTCGTCGTCCCACCGCTGGCCGGCAGGACACGACCTCCCCTCACCTTGCCCTTCACACTGACACTCACCTGAGACGAGCACAACAACATCAGTTAGAAAAGAAGCGGATTTTAGGAGTTCAAATCCAGTTGAAATAGACATTGCATAGCACCGGGATAGCGGGCGCTGTTTGGATGAATACACATTCGAAGGTCATGCTCTTACTTGTTAGCATGAACCTTTGTTCCCAAAAGCTGCTATTTTATTTGGTTCCTTCTTGATCTTAATCAGCTACTTTCACATCAACAGCTCTTTGGGGTATTTACAGTAAACGGGTCTCTGCGAAACCGACGCCTCCCAGCCAACACGTGTTCACGGGCTCTCTGCAGATGACGAGGGAGCTTATATTAAAGCCCATACCAGATTTCCCATGGGTCCTGTCTTGACATCAGTGTTAATTACCAACATTGATGCTCAGTTTTTATAGTGAACCAAGATTAATTGATCTTATATAGATGAACCCATGTGCTTTCAGGCTGGGACCACCCAGTGCCCAGTGTGATCCTCCATCAAACCCACACGGGCAATTAACACCAGGCCCACACCAACCCCCTCGAAAGCCCCATATGGAGCTTCTTTTTTTTATATTTCCAATGCAATGATCCCATTTCCACATGTAGGTTGGCAGCGGCATGTACATTTGAATAGTTTTTGCTTTTCTCATGTCAAGTCATGTTTGAGGGTACATCTCCTTACAGGCGTTTTGGTCCAGTTTCCAACCTGGATCACAGCTGGCTTCTGTGAGTCCGTTTTGACAGACGCACTCACAGGTGGACTCCTCCAGAAACCTGTTGGGCCCGCACAGAGCCAGCAGACCTGAGTCCAGTACCTCTGGGTAAATATATAAAAAAGAAAAGTTTAGTCAATGTATTTTTTATTTTTTTAGCTTTATGTAACACGCTTCATTCGCTGTCCCCAGTGGATGAAACCCAGTAGCTTTGGTGGGTGGCCTCTTGTGTCACTCTGAGGAGAATATTTTTCCAGAATTTGCTTTACAACTCTTTTGATGGCCATACAATGGGGTAGAGATGAATTCTAAGATGAGGGTCAAAATTAGAATGCTGTCCTTGAGTTTATTTCCGACAGTCACATATCTGCTCTGGCTTGCAGCTCATTACCAGATTGGCACGATAATCAGCTGAGCTGAGCTGAACTTTATAAACATTGTACCTGCTAATCTTCAGCATCTTGATGACAATGTTTAACCGAAAGCCTCCCAGGGCTAATTATTGTTTCACGGATGCCAGTAGGGCAAGCAGCTACAGCAACTGTGGTTAAAGTAGCAGGGAGGCTGGTATTTTCCTTTTCGAGACTGTCAGCGAAGCTTGTCCCATAACTGTGGTAATTGCAAGGAGGAGAAAGCTCCTCTGTTTACATTTATTACACCAGAGTCACATGTGGAAACTTTATTCTTCCGCACAGTTCCCGGGAGACATCAGTAAAACATATTCGCTTCACTACGGGGAACATTTGTATTAGAGACGTGTGCAATTGGACTTGTCAGCACTGAATTATCTGTCAATCCCAAAAAGAGAAATTGGTTTATCCTGCATAGAAAGGTCATATTTTGAAAGACTGGCCATATTCAATTATGCCAGTGTAATATTGAGAGTTTTCTAAGCGGCAAAAGATGCTCGTGCATGATGGTACAAGTAAAATACCACAGAGACATTCCTGCCGCTATTGAATCAACACTACGTCAGTGGAGAAGTTGTTTCAAATCATTTAATTTTCTGCCCTCGTTTGACAGTGGCGGCTAAATGATAAGGACGAGAAAAAAATCTGGCTTGCGTCCCACATTCAGCTCAGAGGACATGGATCTTCCTTGTCTGCACCAGAGCTGCGGACCAGCAATTTAAAAGGCACTGAGTTTGATAAAAAATTTGATTCCTCTTTATCTTACCTTCCTTGACTACTTTTTATTTGACGTCTGTCTTTGGAATTCAGTTAAAACAAAAATTTGGAGTTGTATCTTTTGTCCAGGGCCCTGCATGTTTTGCGCGTTTCCCTGCTTCAGCACACCTGCCGGCCATTTCTGGGCCTGCGATACGCTTCGGTAGATTGTGAGGACAGGCTGTTGAGCAGAGCCATCTGATCTGAGTCATGTGTGCTGGTAAACCGCTAAAATATGCAGGGCTGTGGCTGCAAAAGACCAAAGTGGCGGCATGCCGATTGCCGATTGGTTCACAACCTTTTCGGCATGATTAAAGTACCAGTAATATACTTGTTCTCCTGTATTCGGACACGATGATTCATTTTGCTTTCATCCAAAGAACCCGAGGAATGTGATGAAGACAAACGTACCTGTTTCTCTCTGAGAGTAGTTCATCATGTCTGCGGAGACACAAACGCAGTTCTCGGGATCCCATAAAGAGCCCGAGGCACAGGGGCGTTCAGGAGGGGAGCACCTAAGCACACACACACAGACGCACGGATGTCTGTAATGAATTTGTCCATAAACAGACGTGTCATCCCCTCTTACTCACAGGTGATCTGTCGCTGCCCGCCTGATGATGGAGTGCAGCGGTCGCTTGGACAGGCACTCGCACGAAGTGTGGTTGACGAAGGTCACCATGACGACTGAGCGATCCATCCTGGGTGGGGACAACTCCATCAGCTGGAAGGGAAGAAGACGAATATGAGGTACGCGTGTGAAACTGCCGCGAGGCAGAGAACCCCTCTCCGCTCCTCCTGCTGCTGCTCGCATAACAACGTGACCGGTTATGTGTTTGTTGATGTCATTTTTGAGAGATTGCGCAACTGTGCGTGACTGCTCGTATTGTATTGAAGGGATGTCCAGTCACAGCCTACTCCCAAAGGAGTAGGCTGTGTTTTGATATAATTGAGGGAGTTGCATAAGTGGCATATCGGTTTCTGCCCTACTTTCCGAGGCAGTTTGAGGTGCGAGAGCAGAAATGAGTCGTGTAACAGGTACAGTAAGAAAGGCTTACAGCACGACTTACTGTTTTGTTGACAAGCGTGTAACTCGTGTTGGTGCAGTAAAAAGCCTCGTTGGCGCAGCATCCACCGCAGCGATGCAGCGCAACACAGCGAGGGAGGTAGAACTGACTGGTGGATTCTGGGTATTCTTTGGCAACCTCAACGCAAACCTCCCTGGGCTGGCAGGAGGTACGCTGGATCTCCTCGAGGATGACTGAAAACACAATGCAGTAAATGGATTTCGTTTCCCGGGAGTCTCGACGAAAGAGAGACTCGTGGGTAGGAAATCATCAACCTTTTAAATACCACCCATTTAAATCTGTCTCTGGTGCAATAAAAGCGGTCTGGCAGTCCATAAAAAAAACGATTTATCTGATTACATCACCACTAGTTGTTCATAAACAAGTCATGTTTCCAGAGACAGTGGTGCATTTAGTCAAATGGATTTCATACAATCGAATCAGTTTTTGTTGAATATTTGAAAGTTTTGTTAAATTGATGTCAATTTAGAAAATCTAATTTACCAATTGACCAAATAACTTTATTATGAAAAAACTTTTAAAAAAGACAAAATGTTTCTGATCTGTGACATTGGCCTTCCTATTTAATCAGATTAAGTGTAGGAGCAGAGGATACCGATTGTTGGACTTATTTATGTGATCAGTCTATGCTCTGTGTCAGCAAAATTTGAGCTGCTCAGAAATTTGTCTTGATTGTCTGACGCTGTTTTACATAATAGCAATAATTTCTTTATGAGGACAATCTGAAATGCAGACTGCCCCGTAAGGCACACTGTCCCTCAAAGAGGCGCCTCTGTTGGACTTTTGTGACATCCACACCATAGATATTTAACAGACCAAAAAAAACTAACTGATGACTATTTTCTGTAAAAGGTTAGAAACAGGTGGTGAACCACCATCCACCCTTGCCTGGAAAGTCACTGGTTTGCCCTTTTATAGCCAATCCTGACACCCTCATCTTTCACCAGTCAGTTGATTGCTGAATATCTAAGCGCTATTTTTATAGTGTGATGTAATAAAAAATGGTCCAAAGAAATAATCTTCAACGAAGGTTAAAGGACATATGTTAAGTTTTTGTTGCATTTTAGGGACTTTAGCAAAAAAATTGGATTGTGTACTGAGAAATCTGGTGGCTTTTCACAAATAATTTGGCTGTTGTTCAGCTTATCAAAAGTTTACTTAATGTACAAAGAAACAGACAGACTTAAGTCTTTGTCCGTCCAGCATGTTTTACCTCCCAAAGTTCCATCCATTTTGTAAAGGGCCTCTTCCCTCAGTTGAACCCACATATCATCATTGTCACCGTGAACTAAGGGGCTTGCAGAAGATGTTGAAAAGGAAGGAGATGAGGACGAAGAAGTATGCCATGATTTCTTCCTCATGCAGTGCTGAATCAAACCATATTCTGGGTAGAGCAGCTGTAGGAGCTGATCCATGCTTGTCACTGTCTCCAGGCTGGGCTGGTCATCCACTTGAGTTGGAGCCTAGAAAACGAGAGAAGATGGAATCCAGGGATTTGGAACAGAATCGCAGTTCTTTTAGTTTGTGGCCACAAAGCAGTGAGGAGAAAAAAAAAAACACAAAGCGGGACAAAAAGCTGAAAAGTGACAGTAAGAAATGAGCTGAAAAGTTGCAAATAAACTGATTTGGTCAGAAGCTTCATTTTTAGTTGTGGAAGACATTGAACATCTTTTTATCTTGTTTCCCTTAAACGGAAACATTCTTGACTCTGAAGGATTCCACACAGTTTGTTTTCAGTGGAAAACTATTAGATACTACAGAATTTACAGTATGAGATTTGTTGGTTTGTGCAACAGTACCTCATACCTCAGCTACCAATGTGTCGTAACATGTTGATGTTGGCTACTGTTAGCTGCCAGAAGCATGTGCTTCCCCGATTCACCGACATTGTTGCTTTGACTCCACAAAAATTGTGGAGACAAATTACTTGTCTTTCTACTTTGGTTTGTCTCTTTGTGACATAATCTGAGTGGTTCATTGATGTGAAATTAGAAAAACTGAGAAGTCATTTCCATGTGCTGTAGCCCCCATCAAGCAAGTTTATCTTTAATGTGTCCTTTGTATCAGTTTAAAGTTCTGAAGGAGTCCATTAATGCAGCGTTTCCCCACACAAATGGACCAAATTGATCATCGGGTCCTTGTGGGAAATCTCGGTTTACAGTAAAAATCATTCCAGGAACTTCTTCCTACTATGAGTCACCACGATAACGATATTTTCTCTCAACACGATAGATCATTCTTTCCCACTCTTTTACTGCCAGAGTTAATAAAAGCTGAGAGATTATGTATCATACAAGCTAACAGAAGCAGCGCCGTCATCCTTGGGTTATTAAATGTCAGCTGAGAGCTGTTTTGTTCTTGAGTGGCATCTATTAATTGTTTATGGAGGGAATGAGAGAAGTTGTTTAGTTTCCTAGAGTGGGATGGGGCAGGTTGGCACAGTTGGCGCGACAGAACCAGATCCCCGAGCCGCTTTCAGTCTCTGTGTTTATCTTTTTGATCTCCACCTACCTCACCTCTGATCAGCAACAACTTATTACCCATCATTAATTACCCCGTCTTTCTTTGTCACAGTAACGCTATCCCCATTCCAGGCCAGATATGGTATCTTTGTGGTCTTTATTTCTGGAGTTTTTTCCTCTTCTCTATGATCACAAAAATAGAATATCGTAGAACTTGTGGGGATGGCACTGACCACCCCAAAGAAAAATGACCATCCCTGGATGGCTTTCTCCTGCCTTTAGGGCATCAGTGCTGCCCATGCCGGTGTGAAGAGTTTATTCACCTTTACACAATTTTCTCAGAACAATTTCGCTTTTAAAAAAATATATATATACAGATTTCTTTCTATTTTTCACTGAATACCTCCATCTGTCGGGTATGGCAGTGGTTTAGTTCTGGAGCTGAAACGCACCAATAACTTCTGCTGCACTCAAACATGTGCTCTTTTTCTAGTCAGGCGATGGCTTAACATGAAGTCATTGCTGAGGGACGGTGAGGTCATGATGGACGGACAACCATTTGTGCAGCACACTTGGGTGTGTCCAACATAACATACTGCTGGCACACGGAGATGAAAATGTACACACACCCATGCATTTATTACTCTGACGGATTGACGTCTGAAGCCGTTTGCATCAGATCCCCGGTCTGCCCCGTCCCGTTGAATTGCAAGAGTCTCGCTAATGAGTAGATGTTGCTTTCCTAACCATTTACAGGCCGATGAGGCTCACAACTCTGCAGAATCCTCCTTTATTCATGCCACAAGAAGCGTCCACAAACACGCCGTGAGGATGATGCGTGACGGGGCCATCTCGTTCAGATAAAACCGGGATCCCTCTCGCGCCTGATTGGCACAGAAAATATCTCTCATTTGTTTAGGATAGCTTGTGTATAAAAAATTTGATGATGTCTAGGGCCATATGTATGCAGAAATATTGGGGGGGGGGGGGAACGTGGCAGAACTGTTTTGTCACTGGTGGATTTGTACGTAATGACCGCTTTGCGTGTGAGAAAGATGCCCTTGTCAACTCGTCCGCCTCAGCTGACATAATTCCTGCTAGATATTCCATCGGTCAGTGCTCTGATGCCGAATGTGTCGCTTACAGTGCTGTTTTGGGATAGAAGTCACTCCCTATGGAGGATAACGCATTATTTTCATTTCATAAATAACGGTGTAACCAGTTCCACCATGTATGGAGCCATGTGCTTTTGTGATGTCATTTATTTAGCACTTTTACCATTAATTTCTCTTTCATTTGTAGTTTATTGGACATTCAGAATCTAGATAACCCTGAATCTTCTCCAGCTCACATTTCAAAGAAGGGAAATAGAGTAACGTAATGTCCTACCTCGGTGCCCATGTCTTGAGTTTGGTAATAGTCTGTGAAGTCTTGTCCTGGGCACAAACAGCTGGTATTAAGAATCCATAGGAGCACAGCTGTTATCCACATAGTGAGGGGATGGAGAGTGTGAGGGGAGATACCAGGACAGAGAGGGAGAAGGCTGGCAAATTTGGAGCTTGATGTGAAGACAAGAAGGTGGAGGAGTCTGAAGTGAAGAGGAGGAGGAGCAGGAAGGTTACGGCAGATTAGGCTGGTATCTGTGCGCTCCTCTCTTCATACTATCCTGGGACAAAGTTGCTTTTCCCGTGCAGGTTATTGGAATCTGGGAAATCCGATGAGTAAATCATGATGAGGCAATCTTCTCCTCGTCCTCGCGTCAAGCACAGCTGCTTCTTCTTGTGGGTTCAGAGGAGCTCTGTCCTGCTGTCGTGCCGGGCCTCCATCCTCGCTGGTAATTTGATGTCGGGAGTTTCTGTTTTGGTTTAGTCTTCACTTTGTCTTCATAACTTACTTGGCCTTCAGCTTGAAATGATCCCCTTTTATCTCTCTTTCTTTCCAGTCTCTTCTCCTCGCCCTTCACACTTGTACAGCTCCTTATTTTCTTTATCTGTATATTTTTCCTCCTCTTTGCACAACACTTGTGCGGATTATCCCCGCCTCTTTATCTGTCTGCAGTTTCCTTTTCTTTTTTTTAAGGTCTCTTTTCCTTACCTCTGTTTCTTTTGCTTCTTGATCTGTCACAAGTTCTCTGTCGGGCTGGCTGATCTTTGGGAAGGTATCAAGAAGGACAGGAAAAGAATGAAAAGAAATCCAAACCCTGCTCTCCAATGGGGATTTTAAAAGAAGTCCAGCTTTTGGCTTTAAGTTCTTGTCCAAACAGAGCGAATGTGCGTGCTGCTCTCAGGCGTCCCGCTGGAGTGAATGAGGGAAAAAAAATACAAGAATGGAAGGCTTGTATCTTGTGGGCGGGGAGAAGGATCTGAGAGACTCGGTTCATGCGTTTTAGTTGATTATACTGGTTCACTCCTTTTTTTTTTTTCTTCTTCCAAATTGCAGGCTGTGCAGTGTCTGCAGCAGCACACAGGGCTTCAGCACTGGCACCCTTTCTACCAACACATGCCATCCTCCTCTTTTTCAGAGGATTTATATTCACTGGAGAGGCTATTCTTTCTCCTCGTGATTTGATTCTCACACACAGAGAAAAAGGCTGAACGGTCACAAAGAGCAGCGGATTTTCCCCTTTAACGTTTGTCCTCTTCTCACACATTTATCATCCTGACATTCCTCTGTCTCTGTAATTCCTTGTAATGGGAGCAGCTGTTAAGACTTTGAAAAATGCGAGTGTTCAGTAGCGGCCAGTCGTGATGAATTTGAGTGCCTTTTCATGAGCTGCTAATACCTTCACTGTCTGTCTTTGCTCTCACTGCTTTATGTCAGCCCCCCCCCCCCCAACACACAGGCACACACACAGACGAGCCTTGATTTCCTTTCAGCTCTGAGGGCACCGTTTCATTGTAAAGCTTAGCCTGTGTGTGTGTGTGTGTGTTTGAGTGTGTTAAAGCGCCCGAAGTAAAGCCATTAAATTGCTCTCACACCTGCAGCAGCTCAGAGCCTTTTCTGCCTTTCCCCTCTCACACTGCATCTGGCTCCATCTTTGTCCTTCTCCCTACCCCCTCTCACTTTCTCTCCTGTCCTTTCTTCCTTCTGTTTGTCCATTCAAAGTGTTAAAAAGAGAAACTTCACACGCCTTCTTAACTATTCCACCCCAAGGCCATGTATGACAGAAATGGGGGGGGGGGGGGAGCGGCTTGCATCGTTGTCTAAGCGATCAAATCTTTTCTTCACAAGCTCTCACAAGGCAAAGTGGTTTCCGACTTTGTTGAAATAAATTACCAGGGAGAGTGGCACACAGGCTGGAAAAGACTTGGAAGAGGAGGGCCAGGAGGAGGAGGGAGAATGAGGTGTGTCTGGGAAATGCTCGAATGAGAAAACATCCGATTTTTGGGCCAGTCACCGCCAGCCTTCCCAAGGATTATAGATGCACGCAGACACAGACGTATGGTGGCAAGTGTCTGCTTGCAGCGTCGAAATCTGCACAACCAAATCCCGCATTCCAGTCATTTCTTTCACTGTGTCATCATGGAAGCTCAGAGCATACAGTTGAGAGATGTCATAGAGGGAAGGTTATCAACCTGCAGGAAGGATAACAGATTTAGAATTCTGATTAAACTTATGCTTTATCACTTTACCTCATTTCATTTATTTTTCTGTCACATCTTATCACTGAGTTGCTTTTTTTGAATGGTTGTTTTAGTGGAAGAGATTTGTTTCAGGAAATGTTCCAATTGCTTCTTAGAAGTAATTAACTAACATTTTGAAGGCTGCAAAGATGAAGAATGGAATGTAATCATTTAAAGTGGAAAAACATGACTGTTTGACATGTTTTCCTTTAGGAAATTGGTTAGTGTGTTTAGCCAGTTCAGATGAGGACTAAGTCAAACACAAAGCTCCAGTTTCATGTCAAAAATAGACAAAAAAAAAAAAACTTGTAAACTACTACCTTTTTCTCAATTGGTCAACATCTTCTTGAGTGGTAATAAGTATTGGTTCAGCCCTAGACGAGCAGACAGAAATGCCACTGACTCAGACTGTTTAATAGCCCTCTCACTTTGGTTTAACCTCCCCTCCCCCAAAGGCGACCTCAGTGGCAGCGAGCCGGTAAAGAGGCTGCAGGTGGGAGAGCGAACGTCTCTGTCGCAGCACAGCTTTAACACAAGTAGCGCAATTTACACAAGATTCTATCTCCCAGCTGTCCTTGCTCGGCGTCGTCTCTGTTTATGGAGCTGGGCCTCTCCTATCCAGATAGAGCGCCCTTTGCACCAGACAGCCGGGAGCTCCGGCAGCTCCTCTTTACCGTCTGGAGCAGAGGCTCTCCACCGGGCTCCTGGCCTCGGCCGCGGCCTGCCAGTGGACAGCGTGAGCTACGTGTGGCAGGAGTTCAGAACCCGAATCAGAAAAAGTATCAGACTTGTTTAAGAATGTTAATCGTCAACAAACGATGATATCTCCGGGACCTTCCCGATTATGTCTCCAGTGTTTGAAGGCAGGAGCACCACGTTGGACTCCTTGGCCAGGTTTGAGAAAGCAGACGCGCAGTTGTGCACCGCGGGGGGGAAGGCAGCGGTGTTTCTGCTCCCTCCATGGAATTCTGGTCGTCGTGATCACCAGGAGAAGGTTTCCCAAAGTTCTCCATCCCATACCTGCTCAGCCAGGGCCTCCGACAGCAAACTGAGGTTTTTTTTATTTGGCTTGTGCTCTGGCCTCACCTGGAGACATCACAGCATGTAAACTAACAACAGAGGCAGATTAGTTGTGGATTCACGTTGCACCGCAGGCTTTAAAAGTGTTCCTCGGGATCAGACGTCGTAACCATCCTGGATTTGTTGTCTTTGTAGTCTTGCAACAGTCTGAAGGCGCATACGGCAATTAAATGCTTTGCGGATTCGGTGTAATGACGCCTTAAGGTCCTCAATTACACATAAGATTTGTGCTTGGAACTGAATCCAAACTCCCTATTGGGTTTAGGTTAGATGTGAAAGGCACCAACCTGCGGTCCCGTTAATCCGCTCGGCCCTCTCTCCCTCTGAGGCCAGGATCCGGACTTGCTTGCGGCCTTCTGTAATGTTGACGGCCGCCCCCCGCGTCCCTTCAGACGGCGGCTCCCTTCCTGTGCTCGGCCTCCACCTAGACCACAATTCAAAGGCAAATATTGAAAGAGACTAAATAATCTGCAAATCACCTTCTGGGAACTCACAAGTGTTGTAACTGTGTCATTTCTTGATCTTTGTACACACATTGCAGCAAGAACACAAGAAGGTGGAACTTTTACCTGGATCCGCGGGGACTCTTGAACGTCACAAGGAACTTGTTTGTCCTTGATTTCATAACACAGGCGGCAGAGTCTCTAATCGCCTGACGCCTATTTGACCGAGTGCACAATGTTTGAATTGAGAGACTGTCTCCTTGAAAGAACGAAAGATAGAAGACATTTTCGTGTAGCGAGATTTACACAGAGCATTGTGGATCTCTTACCCAGAAAACTTTACCCAAAGTCACTTTTCCCAATCCTGAAAACATTGTGGTGACCACATCATCAATTGTCAAATTGACATCCACTTGAATAGTAGTATTAAAGTACATTTCCACTGTCAGCAATGGTATTTCAATTAGTGTTTCTAATATTAGGGCTTAGTGTGCTTTTATTAAACACCTCCAAACGTGCTCCGTGCTCTCAGTGACTGGGCTTTATGTTGTCGTGTAGGAACGGAACCACTGTGTCCGCGGGTAGGCGGGAGGCACGTCGCTGCCGGACCGACTCATCACCTGGCTCCTAATTAGCAGCATCCGGTGGGACGCTCTGTCGGACGCCGTTCGACCGTCGCTGTTTCTCAAAGGTATTGTCATGTTTTTATGTCACGTAGAAATAACCAATTTAGGAGGCTAAAGGGGGACAAATAAACGGAAATGTTTCAGAAATGTTGGTGGTAAAAAACAATATTTTTTTTATGGCATATTTCGTAGGCTAGGAGTTATATATCTGTGGATTTCTTTTAACAATGTGAACCATGTAATGCGTTTTGCTATACTGCCCCCTACTGTTTCTGGTGGGCAATGCAACCGGATGGACCAAAACATTTTAGGTTTTTGTTTGACTTTTTTCTTCCGTAAAGAAAGAAAATAGTAGCTTCAAAATAAGTGTAAAACGTATAGATATCGAAATAGAAATGCACTAGCTGATGTATCTACAGCATATGTAGAATTAGGAAAAATGAAGATGATGCAAAGTGTGAGACATTTTGTGTCCATATATAAAAAAGAATGATTAAGGATATTTTTCTACATGTCTTTCTGTACTTGTATACCAATATCTACCGAGTTACTGCAGATGAAGTTGTTGATTATATTTACCTTATTTTTGTTTATTCTATGTCCCTGACTTGACTTTGAGCTTGAATGAATAACTCCATCTGATTTAAGAAATGTAATCAAAGAAACCTCAGGAAGGATGCTCAAAATAACCAGATCCATGGGAAAAATTATAATGCCTTTCACTTGATTTTATATCCAAATGACAAGTTAATGGGAATAGTAGTCTTAAAGCAGGATTACTAGACTTAAGTTTGAAATGTGTGTGTATATATATATACTTTGATTTACACAGCCAGTCTGTTGTCTTTGTAGGTTTGACCCTTCTAATATTCACATTTTGGACTAATGTTTCGTTTTCTAACTCAGAGCTGTGCTTAAACTGTTGTAAACGTCTAAAGTGTTTGATAAAAACATAATGAAAAAGTACCTTCATTTGAATGTGAAATAAGAGTGTTAAAGATGGGATCCGTCCTCACATCTCAGTTTGTGACTTCAGTATAAGTCCCAAAAAAAAACACAGTAACGATCATGCACAGGATACCTCTCATTTACTGCAATCAACAGTAAACTTGCAGGAAAGATAACAGAAAAAATCGTTGCAAAGATAGTTGCAAAATATATCACAGTTATGTGTCCCAAACCCTGATGAGATTTACACGTTTGTGTCTGTGTCTGCATTTTAACAAGAACAAAAGAAGCATTTACAGTATGATGTCTGTGCAACATTTAATGAATAATAATGCATTAAATATAAACCACTACTTTTTTTTGTCTGTGAGGCACAGAGGAAGCAAAATAGAATTAAAGCAAAAAGGGGGTAGCCACGGTTTGCCCCGTATTACAATCATCAGAGTGTTTTCTTTACTTGGTTTTTGGAGTCAGTGTTTTGTCGGGCAACATCTGCTTTCTAACCTTTGTAAAAAGCATCATCACATTGTTGGATTAGTCTGTCGGGGAGCTATTCAGCACCTCAATGCGAGTGGATGTGGGGTAGAGAGGATTTAAATGATAAAATCCAATCTACATGATGTTTACCTCCCTGGAATGAGGCTGCAGTATTCTGAGGGTTAAAATGAATTTGACCGTTTTTCTGAACCAGGGGTAGAACATAGCACATATGAGAGGATTCAAACAGGAGTTTATCAGCATGATCCAAGATAAAATGGAAAAATAAGACAAGGTCGTAGAGGTGTCCTGACCTGCGAAAGCAGGGTAGTAATAAGGACAGAAGCACATCAGAAAGACAGTAATCACAACTCCCAGAGTCCTGGCAGCTTTGAACTCTGATCTTTTAG
>CAJRST010015557.1:4361959-4559773 GCA_907169785.1 Menidia menidia | reverse complement strand
TGAGGGAAGCAGAGCCCACTGCGGTCCATCCGAGGGGAGGGGAGGGGCGTTGTCACAGACGGGATCTCAACGCTTTGCTCGGCTGACCATTTATCCTCCTTCAAAAACACCCACAACAGTGATGCAACTCCCCTGTCAATCATCATGTTCCTCTAGGCCTCCATTCTTAGTATAGTAACCTTTTCAAACTATTATCTAAAGCAGGTTTTATAAAGTGTGAGACAGTCACTGTGAAGGCTCAGGACAATCAAAAGTAGTTATTTGTTCATTTTTGTCTGCACAGTTTGAAACATTAGGTGTTAATGTCTTTGAGGGCCACTAAATCCCTTTGCTCTGCATCAGGGATGTACGAGTCATGTACACCTGAGAACACACAAATGTGTGTATCTGAAGAATTGAGGGCTGGTTCAGTCTTTGAGACTGGACTTTTTTTCTTTTTTTTTTTTTTACTGAAAGCACACAGGGAAATCTTGGAAACAAAGTCTGTGTAAAAGTTCACGTGAAAGGAATTACAATCTTAATATTGATTTAGTTTCAACTTTATTTTAGCAGGAAATAGAAATAATGAAATTAAAATTATTTTCCAAGATGTTTCTGGCCAAGACACAGCAGCCGTTTAAAGTATAGAAAATAAACTGAAAAATACACACGCAGATGTTACTGGGAACCAAACTGTGAATACATGTGGATAGCTTAAAGAACAACAGCTCATTTAGGATGTGCAAAAATGGTCAGTATTACAAAACGAGGCTATATTTCTTTCTGAAACTTTTCTGTGACGGCCGTTTGTAGATTTGTTGCCTCATACAGTCACGGTAAATGAGACAAAAAACATGAATGAATATTTAATATTTTTGGAACCATAAGTAAGCCAGCTGCCATGGAGTTGTGAGTTTTTGTTGGTTTAGCCATGAGTTTTTACTAGCTTGAGCTTTTGCGTGGTGTTCAGGATAAGATATCCCTCTTTGGACATGTTTGGAATAAGAGGTTTTGTTTGAGTGAGTCAAAGCCACCAAAGGCCTGACAGACTGACACTGGAAAGGTCCTTTAAATCCAGACTGAAGGTGAGATGTTGCATGAATGTCAGAATCAGGATTGGATTTTGAACAGTTGTTTGATGCGAGCCAGCTTACAGACTATTGCCAAAACAGAATTGCAAGTAAGAGGTAAAACATTGGCAAACAGTTTATTTGGAGTCCGAAGGCAGGTTTCCAGCCTTTTTTTGAGGGGCATCCCAAAGCTGCCCGGATGCCGACTACAGCTTTGGTGATGTCCACGGCCGCTCTGAGCCGCTTACGCCGGTTGAGTGTGGATGTTTTTTGGCCCGCTTGTTCCTCCGTCCACATTTAGTCCACCTTCCGACCTCGATAAGGCCTTATAGTTCTTAAATATTCAGAGTTTATTGAGTTGTAGCTTTTTACTTTAAAGTTTGTTGATGCCACCCTCAATTGTACCTTGTTAGACACAGCTTGAAAAAGGGTTGGAAAGGGGCTGGGATGCATAGACAAGTTATTTGTTGACCCGGTAACCCAAAAAACTGGTTTCTTTGCAAGCATTTGCTGAAGAAGCAGCCAATGTCTAAAGAAAAACTTTGTAAGGCTTTCAGAAGTCTGGGTAAAGGGCAGGTCGACAGTAGTTAAATCATGAGAAAGCTTTGCAGCTTTTAACCAAAACGTAGAGAAGAGAAGGAGCGTTCACAATGATACCATATCAATTTGAAACGGGAATTAAATATTACTTTTGAACAGCTTGTAGAAATGTGAAGTTAACATCACGAAGGTGTTTTCTGAGTAGATAGTCAAACTGCTCGGGGATGTATTTGAAAAGGTCCCGTTTGACATGTTTACACGCAGCCCTGTTGGCTTCCACATCATTAGGGATTCTGTTTGTTTAGTTTTTTCACACCTCAGATTGGCCTCTGTGGTGTTACTGAACGATGTAACAAATGAACAGAAGTCACTAATGAGACAGCCTCGACAGACTTGAATCGTGTTTTTTCTGATGGGTGACAAGCTCTAATTTGACCTGAGAGGTTTGAGTGTTTTTGTTTCTGTCCACAAAACAAACATTACATCATGCCGTGGCCTGGTCACACAGTTTGTAGATGTTATATTCAGTTTTCTAAGTTGATCAGTTTAGATAGAACAAAGTCCTATACCCACGATAGAAATCTGGAAATCTCTTCCAACTCTAAACATTTCAGAAGTCCAGAAGAGCTTCTTTTCTGTGCGGTTACACAACTGGAGCTGGTAGAGAGCAGCTAAGGGAAGCTGAAGATAAGAGATCAGATCTTAAGAGTTAGGTCACTGGGTCAAATCTTGCAGCTTCAGTTTGGAAAAAGCTGACTAAAGGGCGGTGGATGGTGTGGTGGGTCAGACGCAAACACACATGCTAAACTCTGGTTTGTTTTTTCACAGGTGTTTAAAATGGTTTCTGACAGTGGCCGTTTCGGCACCAGCAAATATCCACTCATCTTTAGCAGTTTTAAAAAAAGGTGGGACATGGGGCTGAAACTACCATTGTTTTCATAGTATCATATGTCTTTGTTCATAATTCTTCATAAATGTGTTAAATACATTTTTCATTGAATACCAAAAAATTTGCAACTGAAAATGTATTTATTATCGTCTGTTGTAAATCTAATTGTATGTTTTTCCAGTTTTCTCTATTCAAATGTATGATTTATTTTAGTCCTTTGTTTTAACATAACACCTTTTGGATCTATTTTTATTGTATTTATGAATGTTTGCTTTTAGGAGGAGGCCTCCTTGGCGCGCCTCCTAAAAGTAAAGAAAAAGCACAGGACACTTGGCAGTTTAATCTCACCTCCCTATCTGCAGCACCTTATTAATTTGGCTTTCAGTTTGTTTAAGGCGCACACTACATCTCTGAGTTGCTGTCGCCTGGTGTTCTGTGCCCCTCCCGACCACCGACGGTCTCCGTTTACATCCGAGTTTGCACAAAAAAAGGACAGCGAAGAGAAGGTACTGCGTTTTGTCACCCATTGTCATCATGTTTTGCCAACTCACGGGGACATTTTTCCCCATCTTTTTCATTCACAATATGCCACTCAGCAGCTACTCCAACACTGTTCTGTGGACAGATTTAAATATGAAGAAGCACTAACTAGTGGCCACGGCTCCTGACAAAGGGCCAATAAAAAAAAAAACCTCATAAACTTTAGAAATAATAAAGTGGAGGGTTTTGACTTTAGCCACATGTCATGGTTGAAAACAAGCCCCCCCCTCCTGCCATTAGCTGTGCACACCTGACCTGTGCAGGGTGATACCCGAGGTGAATTTTCAGCTATTGCACATTGATGTAAAGACAGCATGACGGGTACATGTATGAGCAAAGCAAAACGTAGCCTGTGTCTCTCCCACTCACCTCGTCCTTCTGGAGGGCCACGTGAGAGGTTGTTGGCTGTGTTAGTGAGAGAGACTGAATTTTTGATCCACAGCCCGTCGGCCCTTTATCGTCTTTGGCATCATCATCATCATCATCATCATCATCATCTTCAACCGGTCGCCCGCCAGCCCCATCATAATCTTTGGCCGTCTCGCCATCTTTGACCGGTTGGCCTCTTCATCGTCGTCTTCAGCCCGTCGGCCTCTTCAGATCAGGAATTGAACCAGTGATCTCCAGTCCCACGGGCAACACCAATACCACTTTGCCAACAACTTTTTATTGTAGTCATATTTATAGACATCGTTATATTGAAACTGTGTATGTATAAAAGCTCACCATTACATACATACATACATACATACATACATACATACATACATACATACATACATACATACATACATACATACATACATACATACATACAGTACAGAACAAAAATCTACAAACAAATAAACAAAACACTTGGTGTTGCTCTTTGAATTACAGATGACCGATTCAATTCCTATTCCAGGCACAGCTAACCAGCTCAAGCATGGCCCTGCAGAAGGACGATGTCAGTGGAACTTCTTAATTAAAGGTGAGCTTTTAAAGATCCAATAAAAATGTAGAGTGCAGTCATGGCCAAAAGTATTGAGAATGACACAAATGTTATATTTTCACATGATCTGCTGCCCTCTAGTTTTCACGTGTCATCACATACAGAAATACAATCAATGCTTGCATTTTGTCAGAATTCCTAGGTTTTTGTTTTTCCACACGTCTCTTGATGATTGACCATAAGTTTTCAATGGGATTAAGATATGGGGAGTTTCCAGGCCATGGACCCAAAACTTTGTTCCCTGAGCCAGTTAGATATCACCTTTGCTCCATCATGCTGGAAAAGGCATTGTTCATCACCAAACTGCTCCGGGTGGGAGAAGTTGCTCTCGGAGGAAATTCGGATACCATTTTGTACTCACGGCTGTGTTTTTAAGGTAAGACTGCGAGAGAGCTGACTCCCTTGGCTGAGAGGCAACCCCACACACGAATGGTTTCAGGATGCTTTACAGGTTAGTCCGTTGGCCAGAATCTGTACGACGTCTCCTTAAGCAATTCCGTTTGAACTTTTAGGGGGCAACTTTCTTTCACTTGGATAAGTTGCTAGAGATTACAGTGATGTTAAAACGCCAATGTTCCCACCCTTTCACTTGCACATTAATAAGTTCTAGTCGATTAAAAATAGAATTTGTTCCGCCGTAATCTAAGAAATCGCGAGATTCCAGTTTTGCTTATCAGCCAATCAGATGCCTGAATCTCAGCGCGAGAGCTCGGTTATTTAAATATGGCAGCGCCCGTGAAATGTTTTTTGCATTTGTTTCAAGACAAAGAACGTCCAATTATTTAATTTTCTGGTGCCGGTTGGCGGCGATTTATTGAAAGTTGTAAGTCCTTGATAGACCTGGACGGCAGGGAGAAAGAAATAGCCGAGACTTTCTCTCAGTACACAGTTGAGTCGCCGGGACCCGCTGAATTGGGGACAAGGAAGTGCTACTCGAAGTACACGGACAAAACAAAAATTGGGAGAGCACGTCAACGTGTTGTACGCGAGCGAACACAAAGCACTCTTTACTGTGATCATGAAAGAAGCTGATACCAGACTTCTAGTTCATGCAAAGCATGCTTCTTTGGAATCTAAAGATATTGTTCTCTTGAGCCCAGACACTGATGTCATGGTCTTGGCTTTGGGTTGTGTGCATTGTTTTGAGAGTAGTATCTATTTTAAGACAGGGACTGGCAACAAATCTCGTATTATTAATATTTCTCATCTAGCAAGTCTTCACGGTCCAAGGAAAGGTCTAGCTTTTGTTGGTCTTCATGCTTTTACTGGATGTGACACGTGAAGTGCCTTTTAAAGGGAAAGGAAAAGTAAAAGCCTTAAGGCTAATGGTTGAATCCGAGCCAGCTGTTAATTGCTTTCAAATTCTTTGGAAAAATTGGGATGTTGATGCTAAATTGTTCATTCAGCTGGAATAATTTGTCTGTCACTTGTATGGACAGAAAAACTGGGTTAATGATGCCAGGTTTAAAATGTTCTCTTCTCTGTAGATCAGATAAATCTTTTCCGCCAAATGAGGATTGTCTTTGACAACATTCTAAGCGAGCTCCATACCAGCTAGAAATTTATAGAAGGTGTGTTGACCAGTTTATTAACGCCCCTAACCCAGAAGGCCATGGCTGGTCCTTTGAAGATGGAGTGCTTTCCTATTGTTGGATGGTAAATCCCCCAGCTCCATCTGATGTCACAATGGACATATCTTGCAAGTGCAAGACAAATGCATGTGCTACACAAATCTGTCCATGCAAAAGGGGTCATTTGCCGTGTAGCGACTTCTGCCAATGTGTTAACTGTGCAAACTGTCCCATGATTGAAAATGAGAATGATGTGGAAGGGATATATTCAAATGATAATGAGGACTTGGATGACTCAGATGATGAGTTGTAATGTTTTTCATGTAGTAAGTTTTTGCTGAAAATATAAAATATATAAATATGAGAGGTCTGGATTTGAATAATATGATGTAAATATGATACTGTTGGGTTAAGTGCTATTTAGATTTCATTCTATATATTCTTAACTCTGTGGTGATGGTTATT
Source organism: Menidia menidia (assembly GCA_907169785.1). Lineage (NCBI taxonomy): Eukaryota > Metazoa > Chordata > Actinopteri > Atheriniformes > Atherinopsidae > Menidia > Menidia menidia. The sequence goes on along the minus strand of CAJRST010015557.1, from coordinate 4,553,728 downwards.
TGGTGCACAGAGTGGTGCAGAGGGCGGTAGAGAGCCCAAACGTTTATTTGTTTGGAGAAAGGGGATAGAGCAAGAAGCGGAGGTGATTAATACTGGGTGAACACCTGAGTGACTCTTTTGTTTGACTGAACAGAGACGCTACTGGTAAGTTTTTCACTTCATTTCCCCACTTATGTTTAGTAAAGTATTTATTTTTCCAAGACTATGTCCAACATATATAATTGAACATGTTTGCATGGTTTATTGTGGCACTAATTTCTGTTTGTTTTCTTTCTGAGGTTTTCAACCTGCCTGCTTAACTTTCACCAAAGTGTGACAAAAGTCAATAAAAGAAAGTTTAAGTTGAGCTGAGTGGATCCATGCGTCCTCTGTGAAAAGCCTGGTCGAGTCAGGCAAACAAATAAAAAACCAGAGATAACTCGACAGATACGTTTGGATTGAAATAGTATGATGACGTGAGGAAAGGTTAAGATAGAAATAATATAACTGTAAATATGAGAGGTTCAGATTTTTATATTGGACATAAATTAGGATCCTTAGTTTGTATTGACAGTGAAAATTATCTATTATTCCATTTTTTATAGCAAGGTTGTTTTTCTCTCATGAAGTGAATAAATGCAATATGATGGAAAGTGAAGTGTCAGTTTTTCAATAATTAAAATAGTAAGAAATTATTTGGACCAAAAACAAGGTATTTGCATATTAAATGATTGTGTTTTGTCTTGCTCTGGCTGTATAAAGTGGAAAATACGTAGTATTCAGGTTCAGTGGCCCCCTGGCAGCAAAATTCGAAACTAAAGGTGTAAATTGCATTTCCATGTTGATTCCATCAGTATTTGCATAAAATAAACTTTTCTAATGATCAACCTTAATGATTTAAAAGTATTTTTGGTAAAGATGACTTGGTTAAAACCCAAAAGAAGGAGATTTTCTTAGTTTTAGCCACCTATAGGCCAGATGTGGAACTACCGAAATTTTAATTGGCCGTAATTAATTAATGTGCAAGTGAAAACGCGGGAACATTGGCTTTTTGAGATCACCGAAGTCCAAAGTATCTAATTAAACTGGAAGATAGTTGCCCCCAAAAAGTTCAAACGGAAAGTCATCGTACAGATTCTGGCCCACGGCCTAGTCGGGTAGAGCTGAGACGGTCCTGGCGCTTGCCGGTCTTTCTTGGGCGCCCTGGAGCCTTTTTGGCAACATTGACGTTGAAATGTGTTTTGGGGGATAAAGTTAATTTTCTAGGGAAATATTGACTTTGCAATTAATTGCTGTTACGCTGATAACTTTCTGGAGTATATGCAAATTGTCGTTGTAAAAACAGAAGCAGTAAACTTTGTAAATATTAACATTTGAATCATTCTCAAAACCTTTGGCCTCGACTGTACAGTAATAGCTATGGTGTTATTCATTCTGTCATCAGTAGGCTACCCCTTTGCCAACCACCCAACAGGGGTATGCTTTGGTTTGGTCATATATAGAGACATAGTGTTTTGTGTACAAAAGACAGACAGACATAAATGCTATTTTAGCGATTTAGACGATTAGATAAAGATCAGTGGATAGATATTAACATTCTTTTTCCGTATGTTGGCAGTCGACAAATTAAGGGTCTACACAGTTTGGCAGTTTTGGTCTCAGTTTGTGGAATCACATGGTTTGTTTTTTAGGGTGAGCAGCTGTGGTTATGCGGGCACAGCATCAGACACCAAACTACCTCGGCATACATCACAGGACAGCCTTTTGAGAAGTTGGCGGACATAAAACCCTAACATTTACACCGGTTCACCGTGTGATCGCGGACTCGGATTCTCCATTTAGACAACATGGAGGCGACGCAGGCCTCAATGCGGCGTCTACGTACGTATGCCTACGCGTCCATGATTGTAGGCCGATGGCCTTGCAGCCTAGCAGCTAACTTCCGGAAGTAGTGAGACGCCCCAACGTGGTCAACGGAGATGACGACACTTTGACGTAAACCAGGAAGTAGTTTGGAAGCACGAGCTACACGTTGTTTTCCAGGAAACCCTGAGAAAGTATTTACTAAACAATACTTAAACGGTCAAACGTTTGCGTCGTTTTGTTTTAGAAACGGTGACACCGCCGGACCGCTTGCGGCTGAATAACGAGCCGTGAAGATGTCCACGACGTATCCCACACCAGTTTACTGCCACGCGGGACGCGGAGACTTCCAGGACGTGTACGAGCCGGCGGAGGACTCTTTCCTGCTGCTGGACGCGCTGGAGAAAGACGCAGATGCGCTCCGGAAGATGAGGTTTGGTCCAAATGTTTTCGAGAGTCTCGTGTACTGATGTGAAATTGGGCAAAGACGATGTGACGGGGCCGCGTTTGCTTGTGGGTTCCAGCCCCTCTGTGTGCCTGGAGGTGGGCAGCGGCTCGGGAGTAGCGTCTGCATTCCTGGCATCACTGCTTGGACCTTCAACTCTCTACCTGTAAGTAGTTGAGTAGCGTTTAACAACTACATTAAACACACTGCAGTAAAGTTAGCAACATATTCACAGATTCGCGCTTCCCGCGTCAATAACTTGTAATCGGGACATTTTTTAAACGCAGCCAATGCCTGTTTACAACTGTAGTAGCGCACACAACGAACTACAACTAATTTTTATCAAAATAAGCCGTCCTCTGCGCTACTCCGACAACATTGATCTCTATGGACGAGTGCCCGTTATTTAATCCATCAAATAATGTTTCATATTTTTTATTAATATTTTTGGGGATCCATAATCAATAACGCTAATATTATGAATGGTAGACTCACGAAATCACTCTGTACATCATTCACATCCTCCTGTTGATACTACAACTCTTATTTAATCCATAAAATCATGTGTCATATTTTTTATGAATATTTATTGGGAAAAATAAACAATAACGCAAATATTATGAATGGTAGACTCACCAAAATCACTCTGTACATCATTCGCATCCTCCTGGTGATACTACAAATGTTATTATATGAACAAGAATTTTGAAATATGTATTTGATGAGTCATGTTTATGTTTATGCATTTGGCAGACGCTTTTATCCAAAGCGACTTACAGAGTAGACAATATTACATTTGTCATCACAATGACAATAAGCTATATAGAGGAGAAACACTGATCAGAGTCAGTGGTGAGATCGAGATAGAGGTAGAGGGACTACAGAAGGAGCTGTGGGGGGGTAGAGGTACAGGTTAGGGTTAGGATAGAAGATGCTCTTTGAAGAGGTGGGTCTTCGAGAGTTTCTTGAAGACAGACAGGGACTCTGCTGTTTTTGTGGAGCTCGGTAGGTCGTTCCACCATCTTGGAACGACACATGCAAACAGTCTGGATTGTCTTAAGCGTGGTGAAGGCACTGCTAGACGACAATCCATTGATGACCGGAGTGATGGAGTTGTGACATAAGCCTTTGCAAGGGGATTCAAGTAGATGGGAGCCATACCCTTAAGCACTTTGTAGGCTAGCATCAGGGACTTGAATTTGATACGGGCAGCCAGAGGTAACCAGTGGAGTTCAATGAACAGAGGGGTGACGTGAGATTTTTTGGGCAGATTGAAGACCAGACGCGCCGCCGCGTTCTGGATAATTTGTAAAGGTTTTACCGTACAGGCCGGGAGACCAGTCATGAGTGCGTTGCAAAAGTCTAGGCGGGAGATGACCATAGACTGCACCAGGAGCTGGGTAGCATGTTGTGTTGGGTACGGCCGGATCTTTCTTACGTTTAGTAATGCGAAGCGACAGGATCAAGAAACAGAGGCAACGTGATCTTTAAAGGTCAGCTGGTCAATCACGACACCCAAGTTTCTTGCTGCCTTTGATGGAGTCAGAGAGAGGGATTCAGTTTGGATGTGAATATTGTGGTGAATTTGTTTGGCTGGAAAGACAAGCAGTTCAGTTTTTGAGAGATTCAGCTGGAGGTGGTGGGCTTTCATCCATTTTGATATGTCAGAGGGACAGTCTGAGATGCGCGCTAAGACCGAGTGGTCATCAGGTGGGAATGACAGATAGAGCTGTGTATCGTCAGCATAGCAGTGGTAGGAGAAACCATGTGATTGAATGATCTGGGCCAAGGAAGTGGTATATATAGCAAAGAGAAGAGGTCCAAGTACTGAACCTGGAGGAACCCCTGTGGCGAGGTGGTGCACTGCAGAAGTGTGACCAAGCCAGGATACTTTAAATGATGGACCAGCGAGGTACGATTCAAACCAGGAGTGTGCTCTCCCTGCGATGCCCATACTGGAGAGTATAGACAGAAGGATGTCATGATTGACTGTGTCAAATGCGGCTGATAAGTCAAGAGGTCAAGTACTGAGGACTTGGCATTTGCTCTTGCCTCTTTTAGGGCTTCTGTCACAGACAACAGAGCCGTTTCAGTGGAGTGGCCACTTTTAAACCCCGATTGATTTGTATCAAGGAGTTTGTTTTGTGAAAGGTAGTCTGTGACCTGCTTAAAGACTGCCCTTTCAATGGTCTTTGACAGAAATGGAAGCAGAGAAACCGGCCGATAGTTTTCCACCCGAGTTGGTGGGAGAGAGGGTGTTTTGAGCAGCGGTGTGACCAAAGCTTGCTTGTATGAGTTGGGAAATGTGCCAGATGTCAGCGAAGCATTGATCACACGTGTGACTGCTGCAGTAACTGTAGGAGCTATGGACTGGAGTAGGTTTGTAGGAACTGGGTCCAGCAGGCATGTAGTATGACGGCCACATGTGAGAAGTTTGGACACATTGCTCTCAGTGAGAGGAGCGAAGGAGGAGAACAAAGCAGTAGGACTTGTGCTTGTATATGTACTACGAGAAGTTTCACGTGCAAGCCGTTGAGTAAACTGTTTGCTTACAGCTGCCACTTTGTCAGTAAAAAATGAGGCGAACGAGTCTGCCGTTAAGCTAGTAACAGGTGGCGGAGGAGGAGGGTTAAGCAGAGTTTTGAATATGGAGAATAATTTTCGAGTGTCGGTCGTACTGTGAATCTTATCAGTATAGAAAGTGTTTTTTGCATCAGTCATGCTTAAAGAGAATGCAGACAGCAGTGCCTGAAATTTTGTTAGATCATCTGGATTTTTGGATTTGTGCCATTTTCGTTCTGCAGCTCTAAAGCTGGTGCATAGTGCTCTGAGTGTATCATTGAGCCACGGGTGGGACCCAGAGGCTCGAGCAGGTTTAGTGGATAGAGGACATAGACTATCCAGGCAGGAGCAAAGGGTCTCCGTGGCCTCATTAACCTCAAATGAGGAAAATGTGCTGGAGTTTGGGAGAGCGGACGCAACATGGGAGGAAAGTGGGCAGGTGAGAGTTTGTGGAGGTTTCTGCGGAGGGAAACCATAGAGGTGGAAGCAGAGGGATGTTTGGGAAGATTTGCACTGAGTTGAATGAAATAGTGATCAGAAAGGTGCAGAGGTGTGACAGAGAGGGCCTCTATAGCACATTTTCTTGTGAAGATGAGATCAAGTGCTTTGGCAGCTTTGTGAGTTGGAGGACTGCTGACCATTTGTAGGTCAAAGGAGTTCATTAGTGAGAGGAAATCAGAGGAGTTAGCGCAGCCAAGGTGGATATTCATATCACCAAGGATCATTGTGGGACAATCATATTCATGGATGGAGGAAAGTAGGATATCAAGTTAATTTAGAAAGTCGCCTAGTTGCCCTGGTGGGCGATAGATAACAGTCATGCAGATTTTGACTGGTGCAGTGACCAAGATGGCATGGTATTTGAAAGTATTGTATTTGGCATTAGGCGTTAGTTGGTTGTATTTCCATTTGTTGGAAATTAGCAAGCCTGTTCCACCACCTCTCCCAGATGTACGAGAGGTGTGGGAGAATGTGCGGTTAATTGAAAGTGCAGCCGGGGTAGCGCTGTTTTCAGGCTTAATCCAGGTCTCGGTGAGAGCCAGGATGTCAAGCGACAGGTGTTTGGCATAAGCAGTTATGAAGTCAGCTTTGTTTACTGCCGATTGGCAGTTCCACAACCCCACAGACAAGGGTGTGTCACGGGGAGGTTTCATTAAGAGAGCAGAGGTTGTGAAGGTTGCGGTACCGTTTGATAATGCGGTGCATGAGGTAGTGACAACAGGAATGGAATTGTATTTGTGGCACATTGTGGAAGAAGGTGGTATGGCTGCAGCTACAGCGGAATGGCAGTGGGACAAAATTGCCTTGTTCAGTGGCCTTGGCACAGGTAGACACGCAGGTCTTATTCTCAAAGGTGTTACTCGAGAAGGGCTGACGCTACAGCCTTAATGCCCTCTTTTATGCTGTGCTCTCAATTAGACACGGCTGTTCACAGTTAGTTTGATTGCACACAGCTGGGACAGTGAGTGTCGTTAGAGAAAGGACCTCCCACCAAGGAGTTTTGGCAACAAGTGCTTTTCAGAGAGGGAGTGACCGCCCGTTCACAGCCCCGATTGCTCAGATTGTTTTGCGATTGGCCCACCGAGACTACTAGACAACTGGTTTCACCCACGGATGGGTTCGGTCACTTACACAACAGCAAACAAGATTTTAGAGAAGAAGCTAGAAAAACGTACACTTGCGGACACACACGCTTGCTCTGTCTGTTCCCTTCCCTAGTGTTTGATTATTTATCCCCCAAAATATTCATAATAAATATTAAAGAGTTTTTTATGGATTAAATGACAGTTGTAGTATCACCAGGGGTGTGTGAACAATGTACACAGTGATTTCTGTGAGTCTACAGTTCATAATTGTCAAGTTATTGATTATTGATCCCCACAAATATTCACCAAAAAATGAAAAATTATTTTATGGATTAAATTACAGTTGTAGTATCACCCGGGGGGTGTGAAGGATGCACATAGTTATTTTGGTGAAGCTACAGCTCATAATTGTTGACTTATTGATTATTTCCCCCCAAAAATATTCATAAGAAATATGAAAAATTATTTAACGGATTAGCTTACAGTTGTTGTATCACAGGAGGATGTGAATGATGTATACAGTGATTTTGGTGAGTCTACAGTTCACAATAGTCAGGTTATTGATTATAGATCCCCAAAAATATTCCTTGAAAATATGAAAAATGTTTTTATGGATCAAAAAAAGCTGTTGTAGTATCACCAGGGAGGTGTGACTGATGTACACAGTGATTTTGGAGAGTCCAAAGTTAATAATATTGGCGTTATTGATTATGGATCCCAAAAAATATTAATGAAAAAGATGAAAAATGATTTTATGGATTAGATAAGAGTTGTAGTAACAACAGGAGGATGTGAATGATGTACAGAGTGATTTTGGTGAGTCTACCATTCATAATATTTGCGTTCTTGATTATGGATCCCCCAAAATATTCATAAAAAATATGAAATATTATTTCATTGATTAGATAAGGGTTGTAGTATCACCAGGAGGATGTAAATGATGTACAGAGTAGGGATGCAAACGGTTAATCGACTTTAGATGAATTGTCGATCAAGAGGTTGCTCGATCAAAATGTATAAATCACGATTAACCGCTAGAGGGTGCTTGAACACAGCGTGAGAACGAGAACACGCCTCGTGTTGTGAGAGAGACCAGGGTTGAAAACAAAATGAAGCGGACGAAAAGAAGTGCGGTGTGGGACCACTTCAATATTGTTAATTCAGGCTAAGAAGGTTGTCATAGCGACTGTCCGCGACCACAAAAACAAGATTGTTGGGGCGTTAGCCAGCTAGCTCGCTAGCATAGCCACCTATCCGTTGATAGCGCTCATCAACAAACTGCTGGACTGGTTCTTGAACCACTGCAGCAGTTTGTTGATGAGTGCTATCATGCAAGAACTGAGCCAGCTTTTTTAATTAAAGATTTTGTTTAACCTTAAAAACGTGTCTTTCTTCTCCTAATGCATAATTACTTGGGGAATGTATAATATAATGCAATATAATTATGGTATCATAATGTTGGCTAATGTAATGTAATACCTCAATTATATTAAGGCCCTATTGAAGCCCTGAAACTGAGGTGAAAAACGGCGCTTATCAATTAATCGAAAGTCGATCGATAAGATAATCAACTAATGATTAATTAATTAATTGATAATTTGCATCCGTAGTACAGAGTGATTTTGGTGAGTCTACCATTCATAATATTGGCGTTATAGATTTATTTCCCAATAAATATTCATAAAAAAATCTGAAAAGTTTCTTCTTTATATAACTAAAGTTGTAGAATGATGTGTACAGTGATTTTGGTGAGGCTACAATATATATGAGTTTAGTTATTGATTTTCTTTTGTGTTATCATAAAATTTGTTGATGGTCCCTGGGCACTGGTCTCAACGCTGAGTGTTCATATGTCGGAGCAGCGCAGAGGACGGCTTATTTTGATAAAAATGAGGTTGTAGTTTGTTGTGTGTGCTACTACAGTTGTAAAGAGGCGTTTAAAAAATGTCCCGATTCCAAGTTCTTGACGCGGGAAGCGCAAATCTGTGAATATGTAGCTAACTTTACTGCAGTTTAAACACGAGGGCAATTTTACAGACATCAATGTGTAATGAACGTGCTTAGGACCCAAAAGCAGCCAGAGACGTACGGTCAGTGTAACAGGTTTATTATTAAACAGGGACTCGGCAGAGGCGTGGTCAGGGCAGTCCAAGTTCAGTACCGGGTGATCCAATAGTCCAGCGAAGGACACGGGGATAATCCAAGGAGGCGGTCGGGGCCGGTCCAGGGGTCGGTACCAGGGCAACAGTCCAAGGGAGCAGGCGGGGTCTCGAGGTCGCAAGCAGGCGGGGTCATACACGGGCAGGCAGTCAGGATCAGGCAAAGGTACAGGCGAGGAACAGGCAGGCTGGGAAAACAGGCAGACGGAAGGCAGGTCGAGGATCAGGCAGACAGGACAATGTAATGCTGGAAGTACTCACTCTAGGTTCGATATGTTCTGGCAACGAGTTCAGGTAAGCGTGGTGATTATATGGAGGTGGGAACAGGTGAGAGTGATCGGCGCTGATTGCGGGTGAGTAGCTGAGCCGGTGTGCAGGTGGGGGTGGAGCCAGCTCCAGAGCCGGGACGTAACACAATGTTGATGTTTTTTTTTATTTATAGTTTATTTTTTACATGACGGAGACCTATTTATCTCTGTTTTCGAACTAAGGATTTTCCTAATTTTAATACACTTTTGTGGAGGATGCAATCACCTTCCAAAAAGTCGAGCTCGTGGCGGGATGGTCCACAGAGTATTTCTGCCAAAGTCACAAGAATCATCAGCCAAACAAATATAGTGACGTGTAGCCTTTGGGCCTGGAACTCTGCTGTGCAATACATAGTTTAGCGGGTCAGTAACACTGACCTTAACTGCGGCCGTGAAGCCGGCCGTCCTCCCGACGTTGTTGTTTGTTGTCGACTTGTCGGACGAGTAGTTGCGCGTGTGATTTTTGGTCAGCCGAAATATCCAGGGACGCTTCACCCGTGTTTTCTCCATTTGTGGTCAAGGGCTAACTTTTGAAGGATGGCAGCACAATTTTGAGGTTGTTTTGGTGTACTCGATGTTGTCAGGCAGGTCCATTTAAGGGACCTGCCAAAGGGATTTAAGGGCAAGAAAAGTGGACAAGCTTTCTACAGGGAATCATTGCCACACAGGATGTCGAGATGTTTTTTAGCTCTTAATAATGAATACCTTAATTTTCAATGTGTATGTTATGTTTACTTATTTATTGTCTAATATTTCAAAACTTGAGAAACGGGCGCCGTACTGGGGTTGCGCTTGCATTGTGCTCCCTGAGCCGACTGACTGTTTGTTCCAGCTGCACCGACGTGAATCCTGCAGCGGCACGCTGCACCATGAAGACCGCCTCCCGCAACGGCGTTTCCCTGCAGCCCGTGGTCACAGACCTGGTAAGAACACTTTTTCTTTTATTGAAACGTACGAAGCAAACCAAGTCCCTCAAGGCCATTTATGTATTTTTGTTTACTTAAGGCCCAGTGTCTTCTGCCCCAGCTGAGTGAGAAGGTGGACATCCTGCTTTTCAACCCACCCTATGTGGTGACTCCCTCAGAGGAGGTAGGTTGGCCTAATTAACCCTCATATTATGTCTGAAATTATTTTTTACCCGCAGCATGTAAATGTATGCAAAACAGTCAAAACAGGTTAAACCAATAAAAGATGATGTAATATTGAATGAAACCTTTCGAAAAGTGTCATACAATAAATGTTTAATTCCAACACTTTGCAAGAACATTTTTGTTTTTCTTTGGGCAGTATGAGACAACTGTCACTTTCTCAATGAAAACAAATAGTGAGGTGTGCCCTGCATCTTCAGAATTTCACTGAGAGCATCTTCTGAATTTCACTGAGAAGTTGTTTAATTTCTTCAGACTATCCCAACATGGTCAGTTTTGTCTTCTGAAGTTCTTTTCCAAGGTGGTAGGGCGTAAAAAGGTTGTCACAGGTGATGATATGACCTTGCAACTAATCTCCAGCACCACAGGCATCCTTTTATTATCGTCAGATTTTCCTCCAGGTAGCGTTCCAGTGTACACTTGCAGATTCCACGCATAGCTAGATTTTGCATCACAGGCCGCCTTTATTTTGGTGCCATTCTCGGCAGGCTAGTTGGACACGTACGGTCGGAAAAGACAGCGCCCCCCCTGAATGAAACAAGACTCATCCACAGTAACGTCTGGAGCAGGATTGTCTGCAATCCATAAACTTGCAGTTGCTCCTCCCCTTTGACTTGTACACTTCAGCTCATAACAGAAGTCCAACGTAAGCACGCAAGTCAGTCTGATCCAGTGGCTTCCATTTGTCTTGAAACACACGTCTCCCCTCCAAGTTGGTCATTTCCAGTATCATCCTCTCTATTGGTGGGGATATGAAGATCTGCAATGGCGATTGAATCTAATGGACTCTTGTGAGGGCAAATGTTGAATGACCGGGAGTCATATTGATCACATTGGACGATGACAGTCTGCCTGGACTTTTGTGTGGTAATGTTGAGTATTTTACACAGACCAAAACCTTTCACAAACACCAGGCTCTCAGAGGCAATGAAAATACAAGTACACTGAATAGACATGTTTATTTAGGATCTGAACAGCTACTTGTGGTCCAAATGACCCGCAACATCATCTTTGTATACAAACTCTGCACAGACCCCCCCCACCCCTCCTACACAGAGTGACCAGATTTCACAAAAGTTAAAAAAAAAAAAAAAAAAAAGGATAACCAGCACTTTGCTCAACACCAAAACTGAAACGGGTTAATCATTACATTTGGTAAGTGCGACCAGTTTGTCAGATCTTTTCCTTTTCCAGGTTGGCAGCTCGGGTATAGAAGCTGCCTGGGCCGGTGGGGAGCGAGGCAGAGAGGTGACGGACCGCTTTCTGCCCGCGGTCACGCAGCTGCTGTCCAAAAGAGGCGTCTTTTATCTGATAGCTATTGCTGAGAACGATCCAGGTTTGAACACTTTAGCTTTATTGACATAGCAACAATTTTTCGTCAGATTTCTTTATTTTCTTTTCTTTTACAGAGGACATCATCCAGATCCTAGGCCAGCGTGGCCTGAAGGGAGAGTCGTGCCTGTCGACAAGAGCTAGAAACGAAAGGCTGTCTGTCCTGCGCTTTCACAGCAGCCAATTAGATCACTTTACAGGTTAGCGTTTGAGCAGAAGCCTTAAAAGAGGCAAGAGCGACCGCCAAGTCCTCAGGGCTTGGCCTTCTAGACCTATTTGACACAATTTCTGTGTATACCGGTGTTTCCCAACCCTGGTTCTCCAGGCACCCTGCCCTGCATGTTTTCCCAAGTTTCCCAGCTCCACCACACCCAATTCTAATAAATGGAGCAACTTTTCAACCATGCAGAAAGCTGCTATAGTCCCATTCACTAGAGTCAGGTGTGCTGCAGCAGGGAACCTAAGAAAACATGCAGGGCAGGGTGCCCGGAGGACCAGGGTTGGGAAACACTGGTATACAAAGAAATTGTGTCAAATGCGGCCCATGAGTCTAGAAGGCCAAGTCCTGAGGACTCGGCAGTGGCTCTTGCCTCTTTTAAGGCTTCTGTCACAGATAACAGAGCCGTTTCAGCGGAGCGGCCACTTTTACACCCACATTGATATCACTGACACTTGTTTGTGAGAGGTAGTGTGCTTGCAGACTTACCTTCCGGTGGCCTTAGTGAGGTCTGGAACAGGAGACTTGTAGGGGACTGACGTTAGCCCCGTGCGGCCGCTGCTCGCTGGCCCCTGCTCGGTGGTCACGCACAGGTTGTCACGCAGGTCTTATTCTCAAAGGTCTTACTCGAGAAGGGCTGACGAGAGGCGGGCTGACGCTTCCGCTGACGCTACAGCCACACTGCCGCTTTTGCTGCTGCGCTGCCAACGCCGCGCGGCTGCTCACGCGTTGGGTCGATTGCTCCCAGCTGACACCCATGCCCTGATTGCTCACATTGCTTTGCCATTGGCTAGCCCAGACAACGAGCCAACTGGTTGCACCCACGCATGGGTTGTGGTCACTCACACAAGAGTTTAGATAAGGAAGCACCAACAACTTAGGCTTGCTCTGTCTGGATCAATTTAATGGCGTTAGTGTAACAATGACAATTGCTCGAGCACGGCGGCATCCAGAAAGCACTCTGTCACTAAGGAATTGGGAACCAGGTACAACCTAATATAACACTGTTTAAACTTGACCTATTGTGACAAGAGCACCTGCGCAAAGTGGAAATGAGGCACCTCATTACAAAGCCATCAGCTCTCGCATGGAGACCTGGTGGCTTTCAATGTTTCATTGAACCCTTGTTCTAAAGTGAGGGTTCCATGAAACATCCACTTTTCACATGGAAACCGGATTTGTACAGGTAAGATTCACTGTTAACATACAACAGGCATCCAAATTCACATTATTAGACAGGCTAGTTTAACCAGTGTTTAAGTCACTGTGGAATGTCGTTAGTCAGTAGTTTTACTTGGTTGGTCTGTCTTTAACATGCAACCTGTCATTTCCAGATGATACAGCCGTCCTCTCCCAGCCTCAGCGCCCCACTGGCCACCAGCTCTAGAGCGGCGGGGAAGGCTCGGTGTTCGGCTTCTCGGATCCTCTCCGACAGGCTCTCCTCCGTGTCGCCGCTTACCACAGGTACGGCCTCCTGCACCACGATGGCCCCTGCATCTACCTCTTCCTGAAAAACAGAGGGACACTTTGAGCAAAACGTTGCCTAATCTAACAGTTTTCTGACTCTGAAAACTCTTACTTACAGCTACAAAATGGACCGTGCACCCAGAGAGGCGCACGCCGGCCTGCAGAGCCTGCTTCTGGGCGTTGACGCCCTTAAAGGACGGCAGCAGCGACGGGTGGATGTTCAGCACTTTACCTGAAACGCACGTTTGGTCACCAATGCTGTGGGGACCTCTGCGGTGAGAAATGTGGGTGGAGGAACATGTGCTCACCGCTCCATTTTTTGACAAATGGCCCTGTGAGGACCCTCATGAAGCCTGCCAGACACACCAGCTCCACTCCAAACTCTTCCAGCACGCGGTCGATGGTGCCGTCGAATTCGGCGCGGCTCCCGTACAGCTTGTGGTCCACCACCTGGTGGACAAAGCACAGCCGCGTGTTGCTGTGAAACCGTGTGCCATCCCCCACAATGGACTGTCAACACATAGCTTCATTTTGTAGCTGTTTGACAGCACCGACCTCAGTTTGTTTTTAGAATCGGTCATAGGAAAAACAGTCAAGTTCCAACCAAAGCAGACCACATGGAGCCACTCCTGCTGCTGTCAGACACTTGAATAAACATTTCTCTATCGTCCTCTTATTGCAACTTTAAATGCTTTTGGACCTTCTATTTAACCAAGTGAGACCAGTCGAGACTCTATCGTGCCCTTTTCCATGGCAGTCGGTTTAACTAAAATGGACGTTTGAAAATAAGCCTTTCTTCAATAAAATCTTCATACTAGTAGAAAGACACCAGTCACATTTCTAATCATAGAATATCAGTGTCGTCACATGTGCTCCACTGGTAGCCGGGGCATGAGCGGGGTTAAACAGCGCATACAGTCTAATAATCCCACTGCTCTAACCTTTAACCAAACGTACCGGTAGCCTCTGGTTTTTTTCTGTACCTACCACTGCTTTACAACAGACCCCCACGGAGATGAGTTCGGCCTCTGGCAGCTCAGTCCAAATGAGTGATTTAAATGACTGATTTTCAAAAAAGGTTTTAGATCTTTTTATTTTAGTGGAACACGGAGATTAGAAACGAGGCCTATCATTGACTGTTTAAAAATAAATAAAATTAAAACATTAACAAGGAGAGCTCCAACAACACACTGACTTACCCGCGTCTGGATTCCAGCCAGCGATGCTCTCTTCAGGCCCTGCACTCCGGGCCTGTTGGAGATGACCAACACAATCTCGGCCGAGCTGTTTGGACACTTGGCCTGCTCTATGAGGGCCTGTAGGTTTGTGCCTGGAACGCAGGGGTCAAATCGAGTCACTAAAGTTCCGCTGAGAGCAGCTCAGAGACGCTTCAACTGAACCTCACCTGTGCCAGAGATGAGAACTCCTACTCGGGTCCTCCTGCGCGGCTCAATCCTGTCGCCTTGGCCACTACCGTTTGGTTCCAAACCCGAATCTCCCCCGGCATTGAACAGGCTTTGTTTCAGATTGCTGACCACCACAGCTTCTGACCCTGTAGGTATGCAGGGTTAATGCCTGGAGCTACAGTGCGCTGTCCCGGGGCCGGCGCGCCTCACCTGGCTGCCTGCGCCGCACACAGCCCACCGTCCACACGGCTTCCTGGCCTTCAATGTGCCGCTGGACTCTCTGAGCGTCGGCTGGGGCCACCACCAGCACTGCCCCCAGGCCGCAGTTGAAGGTACGGGCCATCTCCTCCTCACTCAGACCGCCCTCTTTGTGCAGCCAGGAAAACACTGGAGGGATGCGCCAGCGGGACGCGTCTGGGCCACACACGGCACGTGGAAATGTTCAGGAGAAAGACTTCTGCCAAACACAAGGCTGCTCCTCCTTCCACCAAACACCGGTTCCAAATGGGTGCTTTCAACTCACCCAAGTCCACAGCCAGCTCCTGCGGTAGCACCCGAGGAATGTTCTCCAGCAGCCCCCCCCCCGTGATGTGAGCGCAGGCTTTCACCGCGCCGCCGCGAAGGACGGGCAGCAGCAGGCGGCTGTAGATCTTTGTAGGAGTGAGCAGAGCTTGCCCTGGAAGCAAAAACAATTACATTGCAACTTGGCTGGTTGGTTATGAATATTCAAACTAGTTAAAAATATCGTGTGCAGCTAAATGACTTTGTTCAAGAAAAAACTGATACATTTGAAAAGCCACTGGAATGGTCACGCACCAACGCTCTGTCCCGGTGTGCCAAAAGGAGCCGGGGAGCTGTAGCTGAGGCCAGTCCTCTCCAGCACTTTGCGCACCAGACTGAAGCCGTTGCTGTGGACTCCGGAGGAGGACACGCCCAGCAGCAGGTCCCCCTCGGCCACGTCCTGCAGCCGGGGCAGCAGGGCCCGCCGCTCCGCCGCGCCCACGCAGAACCCGGCCAGGTCGTACTCGCCCGCCGCGTACACGCCCGGCATCTCTGCCGTCTCTCCGCCTGCAAACAAAAATCAAATGAGCCAAACTGGAATCCACTTAGTTCAGCCAACCGACGCAGACCTGTTCCCCGACTGGTGTCGGCTGCTAAACGGCTGCCAGTCGGTCATGTTGGCCCTGACCACTTCAGATTTTTTCCTCCACAGAAAAAGGCACGTTATGTTTTCAGAGCTCCTTCCCAGCTTCTACAGATAATCAGATTCAACTTGTGAAAAGGTTTATGACTTCTAATTTTACTCCCTTTACATCAGCTGACTCATTTCATCCCTCCCAGACAGCAGCTCTGATTTTAAGTCCTTGCTCCATTTGCCCCGATATGCTCCACCTTCCTTTTTATTCTACCATACCATTTGGTTTAATTTAGAGTTTTCATCTCAACATATTTCTGTGCCAGTGGAGTGGAGTTCGGTTCTCACCCAGTAGGGCGCAGCCAGCCATCTCGCAGGCCTTAGCCACGCCGCCGACCACCGACGCGGCCACGTCCACATCCAGGCGGCCGCAGGAGAAGTAGTCCAGGAAAAAGAGCGGCTCGGCCCCCTGGGCCAACACGTCGTTCACACACATGGCTACCAGGTCCTGACCCAGGCCTCCGTGCTGCCCACACGCCTGAGCGATCTGATGGACAGGTCAAAAGTGTTAAACACGGGGGGGGGGGGGGGCACAATCATTAACGCTGCTAAGTTACACCTTCAGCTTGGTCCCGACTCCATCTGTCCCAGATACCAGGATTGGGTCCACAAACCCTGCTGCCTTCAGGTCAAACAGCCCAGCAAAGCCTCCCAGTTCTGCATTACACCCTGATAGGGAGGACAAATGTTTGCAACTTTTCAATGGGTTTGATTTTACTTATGTTAAATGATCCAAATCCTCACATTTAAGCTGCAGTTACTGCGAGACACATCTCCCATTTAATGACATGATAAAGTTTCAAACATATTAAAAATAAAAAAATGGTCTGAAGCATCTAATCATTTTCATATCCAAATATTGCTTTTCTTTTTTTAAGAGGTGAATAAGAACTTACCAGAGCGGGAAGTGGCCTTTGCCAGAGGCTTGATGATTTCCACCAGCTGGTTGCCGGCGGCGATGTCCACGCCGCTGTCCTTATAGCTCAGACCCCTGCTGGAGGGACACTTTACTGCCTTTTATTCCCATCCAAACCAGTGATTCTTCACAGCACCGTAAAATTACAGCCACAGATGCTTATGGAAAACCAGATGCTTCATTTCTAGATTTATGCCCTCAGCTTTACAACAAAACCAAAACAGGAACACAACAGATTAACTTAAATCAAATACAGTTTTGATTACACGTAAAAAAAAAAACGATAAAAAGCATACAAGTATTAGTAGTCAATGGAGATAACGTGTTGGTGCACGCCGTGTGTTTGCATCATTCACACACACACACACACACACACACCTATGCCGGGTCAGGTGGGAGATGGCCCGGTGGCCGATGTCTCGTCGGAACACGGCGCCCGGGAACCCCACGGCTGCCACGCCCTCATTGGCTGCCTGCAGGGCTGTTTCCAGTGATGGCCGGACCGCCGTGACGGTCAGAACTCTTCCGCCGCTGGACACCACGCCCCCTCCCTTCAGGGCGGTGCCCGCATGGAACACCTGCAGCCCCATCTCCTGGAGCTGGGACAAGCCTGAGGAGGGAGACGGAGTCTGCTTCAGGCTGGTAATACCGAGCGGTGAACTCATCTTCAGCTAAACTACATTAAAGTCTTTGTGACTTAAAGCTATTATACTGGCATATATACAGTGGTCTGCAAATGTTTGGGCAACCTTGTTAATTTCAATCATTTTCTTTCATAAATCATTGGTTCTTAGGATTAAAAAAAAAACAGTTAAATATATCGTATAGGAGACAAACACAGTGATATTTGAGAAGTGAAACAAAGTTTATACCATTTACAGCAAGTGTGCAATAATTGTTTTAACAAAATTAGGCATGTGCATCAACTTGGGCACTGTTGTCATTTTACTGATTTCAAATTCTTTAGAACAAATTATTGGAAGTCAAAATTGGTTTGGGAAGCTCAGTGACCCTTGAACTACATACGCAGGTGAACCCAATTATGACAGAGTATTTAAGGGGGGGCAATTGTAAGTTTCCCTCCTCTGTGAATCTTTTCTGAAGAGTAGCGACATGGGGGTCTCAAAACAACTGTCACATGACCTGAAAACAAAGATTGTTCACCATCATGAATTAGGGGAAGGATACCAAAAGCTGTCTAAGAGATATCAGTTGTCTGTTTCCACAGTTAGGAACATAGTCAGGAAATGGAAGACCACAGGCACAGTTCAAGTTAAGGCTCCAAGTGGCACACCAAGGAAAAATCACAGATAAACAGAAGCAAAGAATGGTTAGAACAGTCAAAGTCAACCAACAGGCCAGCACCAAAGACATACTACATGATCTTGCTGCAGATGGAGTCATTGTGCATCGTACAACTATTGCGCACACTTTACACAAGCAGATGCTGTACGCAAGAGTGATGCGGAGGAAGCCTTTTCTCCGCCCACATCACAAACAAAGCCGCTTGAAGTATGCTAAAGCACATTTGGACAAGCCGGCTTCCTATTGGAATAAGGAGCTGTGGACTGATGAAACTAAAATTAGACATAAGGGGTGTCATGCATGGATAAAAAAACAACAGCATTCCTAGAAAAACACCTGCTGCCTACAGTCAAATTTGGTGGCGGTTCCATCCTGCTGTGGGCCTGTGTGGCCAGTGCAGGGACTGGGAATCCTGTTAAAGTTGAGGGACGCATGGATTCCACCAAATATCAGTAGATTCTGGAGACCATTGTCCCGGAATTAGCTGAAGCTGCGCCAGGGCTGGATCTTTCAACAGGACAAGGACCCTAAACACTGCTCAAAATCTACTGAGGCATTCATGCAGAGGAACAAGTACAACGTTCTGGAACGGCCATCTCAGTCCCCAGACCTGAATATTATAGAAAATATCTGGTGTGACTTAAAGAGAGCTGTCCATGCTCGGAAACCATCAAACCTGAATGAATTAGAGGTGTTTTGTAAAGAGGAATGGTCCAAAATACCTCCAACCAGAATCCAGACTCTCATAGGAAGCCATAGGAAGCGTTTAGAAGCTGTTATTTCTGCTAAAGAGGGATCTACAAAATATTGATTTGTTTTGATTGTGGTGCCCAAATGTATGCATCAGCCTATTTTTGTTTAAACAATTATTGAACACTTCCTGTAAATGGTATAGACTACGTTTCACTTCTCAAATATAACTGCGTTTGTCTCCTATATCATATAATTAACTGATTTTTTTTATCCTAAGAACCAACGATTTATGAAGGAAAATCATGGAAATTTACAAGGTTGCCCAAACTTTTGCAGACCACTGTATATATATATATTTATTTTTTTTCCAAACCCAAATAGGAGAAAACAGCATTCCCGGGCTGACCGTACCTGTGAGCGGAACTCCCTTCTGGTAGGAGCCGGGGTATCCGGCGCTGGCCATCACCACCGTGACCGCCGAGCTGTCCTGCTGCCACACGGGGGCGCTGCAGGCCAGTTTACCGGTCATCGTGTTCAGAATCACCTCGTACAGGTCGCTGCGCAACAGAGGCAGCAGCACCTGAAAACACACAAAACACTTTGTTACAAACATTGAGGGCCCCAATGGCAGACGTGGCACAACACCAACCTGACACTCGGGGTCCCCAAAGCGGCAGTTGAACTCCAGAACCTTTGGCCCCTGCGCGGTCAGCATCAGGCCAGCATACAGCACGCCTGCAAACAGCGCAGAGGTCAACACCCCATATACAGTTCAGGGGGGAAGTTTCTGAAACACCGGACGAGGAGAAATGCAACTTGCCCACGTAAGGCGTTCCCTCCTCCCTCATCCCATCCACCGTCTTCTGCAGGACCTGCTCTCTGATCTGCTGCAGCAGCTCCACGCTCACCTGCTCGGGATGGAATCACTAAGAAATCACCACCAAAAAGGACCTCAGTGTGCTCATTAAAGCCATCGGCCACTGTACCTGAGGGGTGGGGCAGTAGGCGCCCATGCCGCCCGTGTTGGGGCCCAGGTCGCCGTCCCGCAGGCGTTTGTGGTCCTGCGCCGGAGGCATCGCACACACGGAGGTGCCGTCACTAAAGCACAGACACTGAAACAGACACGCGCAACAAAAACAGCAGGATTAAGTTGACGTATGACAACGACACCTGAAGGAGGCGGCGCAGCACTGACCGACACTTCCTCCCCATCCAGAAGCTCCTCCACCACCACCGTCTCCCCAGCCGACCCAAAGGCTCCATCCTTCAAATCATCAAAGCACAACATACCGTTAACCCACACTCCAACGTGTTTCACATGAGGCCTGGCTAAAATGAATGTGTCCAGAACTTCACATCAGAGGTGTGGAGCAGGAAAACAGCTCATACATGCAGGGCTGTGACCCCTGACATGGAACCTAACATTGTTCAAGAGAGGAAAAGGAAGAGCTAGAGTGAAGGAACTACGTGCAAGTTAGACTTAAATCAACAGTGCGTTTATCTGAAACATTGACCACTTAATAGCAGCTGTTATTACAAAAGTCCCATTTGTCTTTAATCCCTTTTCTCCATCATTGGTTTATGGTTAGTAAGATCTCTCTACAGGACCCGTTTGAATAGCCGTTCCGGTTGTAAAGCATCCTGAGGGTCATTTCACACCTTCATCATGTCCATCACTGCCCGACAGGCCTCCTCTTGGTCCCGTGCCACGATCACTCCCTTCCCCGCTGCTAGACCGCTGGCCTTCACCACCAGAGCTGGAAAGTCGGCCCTGAAAGCACACAATACGCTCGCAAACGACTTTCTTTCTTTGCGCAGAAACATCTGGAGCAGATGTTGATACAGAGCAAACCGTGTTTGTTTATGGCCCGCTGAGCATTAGCAGTACACACTGATGTTTAGAAATGGGCTCTGCATCCATATGGATTAAGGCTGTCTATTCACGGCAGCTGTTGTTCTGCTTAAAATGGCTGACATGACCACAGAAATGACTTTCAGAGAATGGGGGGGGGGGGAGAGACTGTTGCCGTCTGTAAAATATGCAGCTTTGCTTATGCTGGATCACTAACTTCTTGGAGGGAGAGACAGTCATTACATCTTACATCGTTAACTCATGAAGCCATCTGAGAAGGCTAACTTCTGTGAAAACCACATTCTGGCGTGTGCTTAATGGCGCCCAGAGCACGGCTGGCATCAAGCCCTATTGTTCTGATGCACTTCAGTTGTCCAGAGATACTGACGTGCGGATGTAGCGGCAGGCCTCCTGCGGGTCGGTGAAGGAGCCGTAGCGAGCCGTGGGGATGCCGTGGCGCTGCATGAAGGCCTTGGAGAAGCTCTTGCTGGCCTCCAACTGAGCCGCTTTGGCCGAGGGTCCGAAGCAAGGCACTCCTGCGGCCGTGAGGTCGTCCACCATACCTGCAGGTACCGTTACGGATGTAGATTCAATTCAATACGACCCGATGAGAGACGATTCAAACGAGTCGACGCGACCGGAGTCAAACCTGCGGCCAGCGGCGCCTCGGGCCCCACCAGGACCAGCCCCACGTGGTGGTCCTTACAGAACTGAGCCAAGATGGCGTGGTTGCTGACCGACACCTCTGCAGGAGGAAAAACAGAGTTAGCACTGAGTGGTCATTACCCCCCCCCCCTCATTCGGCTGTGGGACTCCCCCCACAGGAGCCAGATGATGGAATTACCACATGAAGAGCTGTGAGAGCTGAGGAAGATTCAGGAAACTTCCTCTCACAGAAAAGCCTCACCGTGAAGTAAGTACATAAGGCCACACGTTCTGAGGGCTCCACAATCATTCCTCCCGTTAGAGAAATAAATACGTTTAATGCATATTTACCAGAGTTGCAGATCTTGCCACAGCTGGCCGTGCCGGCGTTCCCCGGGGCCACCAGGACCTGCTGGACGCGTGGAGACTGGGCCAGCTTCCACGCCAGCGCGTGCTCCCGTCCGCCGCCGCCCACCACCAGCACTCGCTCTGCCATGGCTCCTGAGACCACAGAGGAAGTCCAGCTGAATGCCGCTTTTCCACCGTGCGGTCAGTGCTCCTCATCCACCTTTATATTACTTCTGATGTCACCGTTTAATTGGATTTGAAGCCTGACCTATAGCCAAAGGAGTTTGCCAAGCCGTGCAGAAGCATTGACCTTTTCCCGGGTCCAGGGGGCTCACATTATCTTGTAATGTCACACTAACAAGGATCCAATCAACCAAAACAAAAACACCAGTCAACAGTTCACCAGCAACATGGCCTCATTTGCATAGAAAAACCAGAGCAGCTACTGGCCTGATATACAGCTAAAGACTTGCTTGAGCTCGGAGTCTCGTTCTGGGCTTTACAAACACTATAAACATAAAAATATAAACTGGATCCCTTTCTCAATCCAATGTTCCATTAAGAGCCTCTGCTTCATTCGCTGTGCACTTAATGGCTTCAGTATGCTGATTTCAGTGCTCCACAGAGCCTCGCTTTGATGTTGGCTCAAGCTAAATACATGTTTGTTATTTAAGCATTTGGTGTACAGAACTGAGTTACTCACTCAGAAACAGCCAGGGACACATCCACGAATTCATTCCTACATGTTCAAACCTACCATTTAAAAACAGAAACAACCCTGCTTCGTCTTTTGTGTTGGGGCCCAAACGCAAAGACCCAAACATCAGGTTACAACATCTTCAGGACTGGACTTAAAATGTGGAAAAAGCCATCAACATCCAAACAATAATTCTGAATAACTTTCAAAAGTCTTACTGGAAATCATTTAAAATGCTTCCAGAAAGTCGGCTTCTTTTGGCAGGTTAAAGTCTTTCACATCTCTCGCTAATCTAAAGAGTTGATTAAATACTGGATACACTGACAGAAAAAACAAAGAAATCTACTCTATTGAACACAGTGTAGATCGACTCCTTGGAATCAATGTGGTCACAACACAGAGGCAAAAAGCTGAGTTTGAATTTCTTATCTTGAATCAGTGCAGATACCCGTGTTGGTCAACAAGCCTCGAACTTTTTGAATGTCTAAACATTGAACCAAGAAGCACAAAGACTTCTGACCCTCTACAAGTCAAACAAGCTCAGGTCAGAGGTCAAAAACTCAGGGGGTTGTGAAACTGCATGCAGAGCGGGTCCATCTTTGCAGAGAGCGTTTTTTAGCATTTGTAAAGAGGAGTGCTGGATGCAGTGCGCATGCTCAGCCATTAGCCAGATCACAGCCTCTGATTCAAGTCACTCTTCTCATGTGACTCACATCTCTGACCACACCAAAACAGCCCTGTGCACAAACGACCCATCCAGGCGGCTTTACTCAAACAAGCACACCACTTAAAGGCCCTTCACCAACTCACCCCCCCCACCAAAACTCAAAGTCTCTGTCTGCGCGAGCTGGAAATGCTCCAATGATCGATTCTCTTCTACTTTAAAGTCACGCTTTCTTTAACTTTGGAGTCAAAAACGTTGCCACTTACCTGTGCGTTTGTGTGTCCGTGTGAAGCCGGAGAAACTGCAGCCTGACTGACCGTCCCGCGACGCTGCAATACTGGTCACGCCACCCACTAATTGCACGCGCCACGTGCATCCAATATGAGCCAGAGATGCTCACGGAAGCCTCGTGCTGGCGGGGGGGGCACGCGGTCAGCAAACAGAGCACAAAACCACTAAACCGGCACTCGCTCGTGGTCGTTTGCTTCTCACTTGGTCTGCAAAGCAACTTTAGAGCGTTTCTTTTCGATTGTTCAACTTCCTCTGGAGGGGGAGTGGCACGCAGTGCATCACGGGAAGTGTAGTCACTCGGACAAAAGTTGCCATGAAGCAAACTGTAAAACTAACATCAGACGGTTCGTTATGAAGATGCTGTGAACTTGACATCAGGAATATATTTCATTCTATGCCCTTATTAGAAATAAATACTGACACAGAAAAGACAACGAGAGGTTCATCAGAATGTTTTTATCAGGTGCGGTTACATCAGACTTACTTTACCTCTTCAGGCCTTTTGCTTAAAAACTAAACAAAAATGTGACCTAAAAAACTGCTTGTGGACAATTTTCCTCCAATGCTTAATAATAATGTTTTTTCACTTTCATTTGTGTGCATCTGCAATAAAGTGTAGCAGGAAATTCATTTGTGATCTTCGGCATGGGAGTTTACAACACCACGGTCAATTATTTCCATTTCAATCAGCAGAATTTTAGTTTTAATAGCCCCCCCCTGTGTGGCAGTCCTGTCACAACAAAGGGAGTTCAGGAGCTTCGAGGAGTTCTTTTGCCAGATCTGTCTCTACTTGGGCAAAGAGCGTGATGCCCGATCTGTAGGCCGCAGGGATTGTTATGTGCATCGTCCTGGGATGATCACATTCCCGCTTTTCCTCTTGGACCATCCGCCTAACTTGACCTGAAGAAAACAACAACAACAACAAGTCAAACCTGGGGGTGCACGTTCCTATCGGTCATCCAAAAGCACCTTCTTTACCCTCCACGTCCATGAGCTGCCACCTGGGGTCAGACTGGCTCACGGGGAGGCTGGACAGCGGGCAGCCGGGCCCCAGGCGCTGCAGCACGTCTTCCCGGCGGATCAGCAGCACTGATTGGCTGCAGAGTCGCCGGTGCACCACCTCTTCTCTTTCTACCAGACACAAGAAAGGAAAACCATTGGGCATTTCTGCCACGCCGCAGCCACAGTGACCTTCTTGTTCTTCACCCACCGACATCCAGAGGGTTGGTCAGAAAAACCGCACGGGGTGCAACCCCGAACACCAGCTGGTGGTGCCAGGCGTCGGGCACCTCCTCGCCCTCCGCCACGGCCTGCTGCATGTTCATGGTGGCCACGGGGACGGCGCCCCTTTGGATCCAGCGCGCCAGCCAGGGAACCAGTCTGAGCCGCCGCGCAGGGTGCAGGTGGAAGAAGCGACCCGTCACTCTGCCCTTACTGGCCTCCCGCGCCCCTTGGATGAGCTGAGCATGAGTGGCACCTATCAGATTTTAGAAAACATAGAACCTGGTGTTGAGCCCAAATGTGGCTTCAAAACAGCAGAGCAGAGCACAAGTCTCCCCCTCTGACAAACATTAAACTTGCTCTAATTCCAGAGTGTGCTTTGACTGCAGCCAGGAAACACTCTTAAACAATCTTATGGCCTCTCTGAGAACCTGCAACACCTGAAATCTGATCAACGTGGAGCGGAATTAAGACGTGTGCTGCGTGAGGGGAGGGGTCGTTTTTATCGTGTAATGCCGTTTGGCTTCACGACACAAAGTCGGGTTATGTACCAGCTTCACTGCGAGACAGCAGGTAGTCGGCCAGCGGGGACTCGTTCCTCCTCGGGCGCGTTTGGACGCAGCGGTCAGCCTCCTCCGGGCTCACGTGCACGCCCAGCGCCTTCAGCACGTCCAGCACCGCCGTGGCCCCGCAGGCGGACACTCCGATCTGCGGGGTCTGCCTCTCCACAGCCTCCTGGATGGACCACAGCATGGCGGCAGCCTCTTCCTCCTCCTCCTCCTCCTCACCCCCGTGGACCTGCTCACGCACCGCCTCCATCCGAGAGCCTCACCTGCCCACACACGAACCCAACAGCATCAGAGGCACAGCACTACCCCACAACCCCAAAATCCCCTGAACCCCAGAACCTCACTACCCCAGATCCCCGGTGCCCCTGCTGGGTGGCCAAACAGAACTTATTGGTTCTGCGTCTGCGCAGAACCAAGAAGCGTGTCTCTGTTTCTCACCTGTGCTCCAAGAGACAAACTCCTCTCAACACCAGCTCACGGTGCGCATGCTCGTCACATGCATTTACGTTCGCTGCTTTCTGTACCGGCACGAGACCCAAAAAGACCACCAGCGCCCCTGCTGGCCAAAATAATCAACAATCCCCAAACCGTGTGTAGGTCAGCGCTTTTGTCAGTATTTATTCATTTTTAATAAGACCATCACTTTAAATAATGTTCAAAGTAGACCTGAAAAAAAATTTAGTTGGCAAAGGTCGCTTGAAGGGTTAATCATTCAACTGAACCATTTTTAAAGCTGCAAATATGTTTGGTAAAATAAAACTTTACTCATTCATAGTGGGAATAAACCCCCTAAACACTAACATATAAAGTGCAAATATATCAACATACAGCCAAGGTATGAAGATATGAACAAGGTCTAAAATAATGCTTTAATATTTTAACTAAAACCTCGGTGTACTTTCTGGTTGATTCTACATCAGGCTTTCACAAACCCGCACATCTGAGTGGAAATTCAGTTCACTAAATTAATAAACGGCTGAACTTTTTTTTGGCATGTTCTGTCTAACAGTTTCCTGTCTGGCCAGCAGATGACAATGTTGGTGCATGTGAACAGCAGAAAGTCTGCAGCTGGCAGGTGTTGAGTGGCCTCCTGCAGCTGGAGGTGTGCGCCGCATTCACAGGGGGAAGGGCCAGAAGTCACAAGTGTTACAGCCTGATCTTTTTCCAGTGCTCTGTAGGGGTGTGAGCTCCTCATGAAGGATCTGTACACAGGCTATAATCAGGATGAGCTGCGGGGTGTTCTTGTGTTTCCCTTCACCAGAAATTTAGCTGGTTTGAGCAAGACTTTGAAATGCCATTTCAACTAAATGGAAACAATAGCACCTGGAATCTGATCTCACAGCTCTTAATGGTCCAGATGGGACTCCCACAGGTTGCTTTCCCCAGTTATTGTTGGGAATAGTTGCACAAACAGGCCACAACTGCTCTTGGTTGAAATCTGCAAGATCTGCAGGAACATCACTCGAGGACCTCAACACCACCTGGTGGTGGAAAACAGACAAAGAGTTACGAATACAAGTAAAAAAAACAAAATGTGATTCATTTAATATTAAGATGAGGTAACTTTTTAACTCCCCCCCACCATCTCTCTTTGATGTTCTTGCTCTAATTTAATTAGCTCTGATCGGCGATGAGTAACGTTAAACTCCGGCTTTTTTGGATGGTATTCAGCTCACCCTCACCATTCCCTTCTTTCCCCCCCAGGTTAGAGATGGCCGCTGGAAGCACCGAGAGTTGAGTGTGATTAAAATTGACTGGCCTCTTGAAGTGAGATTTGGCAGCCGATATGAAGCAAGCCCGCAGAGGAGATGAGGGAGGAGGGAACATTTCTTACGTACTTGGAGTGAAAGATAGAAACAGAAGCCGTTTTCTCTCAGGAAGCCTTCAACTCAGCATCAACTTCTCACAGACAAGAAGAAGCTGAGGCAAAACTACATTTTTGGCTTTTTCTACGATGACACACTCACAGTACAAATTCTTTTTGAAATGTGGGGGATGCTCCAGCATCATTCAGACGTTTCTGTGCGGGACTGTGATGCGTGATGCCCACAGCTGGCCTGAGTTGCAGCACATCTGTAACGCTCGTATCCACTACTGGAGAGGAGATTTTAAATATCAAGGTTTTATTTCCAGAGTGGATCAAGACTGAAGCAAAATCTTTACCTTTAACTAAAAACATCCTTAATTCTGTTCACCAAATGGTTAAAAATAATCTTTCACTTTCAGTACATTAACTTCAGAATGAGCATGTATACATCCGCAAGTGATCTGTTTGAGCCTGGATTTACTTTGTTCATGTACTACGCACGTCAAAGATGATAATCTGTCAGGGGCAGTTCATCAGAATCGTATAGGGAAATCAGCAAGAACTCTGTAAAATAATAGGTGGTGTCTGAGCTTTTAAAACTATAACCAGTGTTGGATGTAGCACAAAAAGCAAACACTTTTATTCAGTTGTCTTTTATAAGTATTCTTCAGTGCTTTCCTGGAAAGTAGTGCTTGCAGATTAATTATTTACTGATCCACCATTTTTTCTCGTAAGGTATCAGAGTCTAAACATTTGGACGTAATCGGTAATTATGCATTTCAATTGATATATACTTAATCAGCTAAAGGAAGAATACAATTTCAACCTAAAACATTGATGAAAATAGATTTTGACGCTCTGCTAAGATGCTGTCTTTTACTGGCATCGCAGCATTCAGCTTTTTAAGTTTGACATAAAAACTTCTCAAAAACACATGCCTCTCTTAGGAGATTAAAATAATTTCATGAAATACTGAAATGCAACATTAAAACATGTCCAGAAATCTAACCAAGAAAGTCAAATAGAACCTCCTGATTCCCGTTACAATACACAACATCTCTTGTTTAAAAAAAAAAAAAGGTGTCTAAGCTTTAAATACAGTGTTTTCCTACAGAATCTTGTTCTGCAAAGGGTTCATATGCTGTACAATAATGTGTGTGTGGGACAAGAAACTGACTGTGCATAACATAATTACTGCTTTTATTGAGTAGCCAAGAGTAGCCATGTTTGAGCTAATGACTTGTGAAGGTGCCCTGCTTTTCCCAGTCCAAAATCTGAATTTAGATGGTTTGTCATGTTTGTTTTCACCATTTTGCCCCCATGTCCTATCAAGGAATCACCTCTGACTTTGACAAACACCAACAGCCTCATTTCATAGACATTCAGACACAATACTACAGCAATAACCTCCTCTTTGTGGTTCGGGAACTAAAATTCATAAGATCTGTTAAGACTTTGGGCTTCACTTGTCCCAAGTCGCTCTTTTCTTCTGAGACGACTTCTGTGGCCTTGATAGCAGCTACATACATTTTTCAATAGCTTAATGTCCATTACCGCTAGCAGCTTGAGGCCCTTTGAGATTGTTTTTCTTGCCATTACACAGGGTCCATACATTTCATTTTGCCGTTATCTATTCAAAACAGAAAAAGCCATTGCCGGTGATAGCTTGGCGCTCGCCTCGAGGTGAAAAGTTCACAAAGACACAACAATCAGAGAAGCAGCATTTTTAAGATAATCCCGTGATCTTAACCCGGCTGCACGGCGGCTGTGCCGGGAAAAAATCATAAATCTGTCAGCCGTTTAAAGGCCTGTGGTCGTCCCCTTGGAATAAGACGGCGGGCAGTGTCTATTTAAACATTATCTCCATGACCTCTCTGTGCACAGCAGCTCCGCAGGGATCTGCGGGATTAACCGGTGCCTCTGAGGTAAGCTGAATCATTATAAACAGCAGGAACACTTTGAAAATACCCATAACAGCGTATTAGCATTGAAATGAGGCAACACTTTGTCAGAATGTAGCTCTGGGTCATGGAGACAAATACCGATACGGCCGGGGGACTTGAGCGCTCGCTTATGTGTCCACGCTAATGTCAACAGTGTTAACATGCCGGCTCGTTTGCAAAGGTGCACGAGCTTTGGACGGGATTCACCTCAATGCGTCTCCTCAGAGGCTGCAACATTTAAGAGCCCGCACAGAGCCACGGGGACTATGCATCTTCCATTCTCCATTTGAGCCGGCGGTAAAACATTCCTCGCCGTTAAGTTACCTTTATGCAGGTCATTACAGCAGAAAAACCTGTCCAGCATGTACTCTCTTCCCCTGCAATAAAAATCCTCGGAATTTTCAAAAGGCAGGTGCATAAATAATAAGAAAGCACATTTAGTCTTGGCGAGGACGGCGCCTTTGTCTTCTGTCAAACACAAAGTGGATTTTGCACTCCAGCAAACACTCAAGTAGCGGCTCCGTGGAGCTGTATTCAAGTCACATAAATCCTGATTTGAAGGTAATTAAAATGCTAGAGAGAACTCCTACCTCCAAACTCACTTGTCACTAAATTGATGCTTTTTCTCTCTTTTCTCATTCAACAGCCGGTTCTCTCCAACGAACAATGCAAATAACAGCCTTTTATTTCATTGGCACGTCAGGGGCTTCCACCCTCTGACTGTTTCTTTTTATTTAGGAAGCTATAATGTGCATTCAGCCAGATGTAGCATTCGGAGCCACCGTGCTGTGTGTGAAATTTAATCACTCAAAGAAATTGATTTCTTCACATATTGTATTTAGTGCTGTTGGAATACACACTCGCATAGTTTCAAATGAATTCAACTAGCTCAACAGAACATTGTCAATTTCCTCACCGACTGACTTCCCATAGTCACTTCCTGTTGTCTAGAATCAGTTATAACGCGAACTTTGCCTGGACGACAACTGCGACAGCTTGCCAGGAGCCCCTCCGGCAGCTGCGAGCCTCGTTCATGAATACAAATCAAAAACGTGTGCCACTTTTAATCAAGCATACAAGAAATACTTGTGGGGAAGAACTCACACAGAACAATGTGACATGTTTAATCACTACATCGCGTATCGCAGACGGTACGAGAACAAAAACTGCCATTATTCATGAATGTCAGATAAGAAAACTGTTGTCGAATGTAAAGCTGCTAAAGGTTTTTTTTATAGAGCCCATTATCACATCCGACCAGGATCAGATCCCACGTGGTCCCACTACTGAAAAAAAAACAAATGCTCTAAACAAACTGTCCTTGGCAGATAATGCTCCATCAAGTTCCTGGAGCTGGCCGATTTTCCTCTCTGCCAGACATTCATCAGGCGTCTCTGACACCGAGATAATTTCCACTCTGTGCTCGTACATCACGGCGTAAAGGTGATGGGTTCTTTTTCTGAAGCTGTCGGCGCTAAATAGCCGCGCTGACATTCCAAATCACACAGACGACATTCACAGTGCCACGAGAAAACTTTCCATCTGTGCCTCTACGGAGTGAGCTCTCACCGGCCGATGTGGTCAATTCGACTGAGAGGTGCTCTTTAGGTCCAGACGCCTGCACGTGGCAGCCTGGCATTAGCTTCTGATGTCTGCCCTGGTAGCTGTCAGTTAAGCTGAGCTTTTCCTCAGCTTTTCTATTGCTTTGTTTAGCCAAAGCCACCAACACCCTGACATTTATCAGCTTTCCCTCCCACTGCACATTTCCACATCCAGAATGAGTCGGTTCATATTTACATTCTGGATTGTTGCAGAGAGTGAGAGAATGCAGAGCTTGAAAAAAAAGGTGTTGCCTAAAATGCATTTAAGACGAAGTAATTTCATGTCAGTGGGACAGTGTGCAGCCCTGCTTTCCTCAGTTAATCAGAAGGATCAGTGAAAATAACTTGGAGACAATTTAATCAAGAACCCCACGTGGTTTTACTCCGAGAATCACTTTTAAAATGTGCATTAATCTTGGAAATACCTGGAGAGTTCAATGCAGGAGAAACGTGAATTGTTGAACACCCTACGGTTTAATGGAATTAAAAATCGATAAATAGAAAATATTTCTGACATCGTCTATTTTCAGGCTGCATTTGTAATTGGACTGAACACAAAGATTTTCTCCTAAATGCAGACGGCATATCATGCCGCTCATGCAGGGATTTTAAGTTATGATGCTGCCAACTCCAACTATTCAGATCAATGGAAAACAAGCCGCATTTCTTTCTTGCTGCATTTATCAACTAAGCCATTAACTTCATCTCAAACAGTCACAACAGATGCCGCTTCGAGCCTATATTTGTCGTTTGGCAGAGATTCCATTTTAAAGTCTTTAGAAACTAACAGCCAGCTGTAGTGTTTTTATGAATAAAAATGTTGGAATAAAAACTCAAATGGAAAAAAATTGATCATCACACTGTCATCTGCTGCATCTGTACAATTCCACAAGTTCTGCTACTTTTAATGCCACTATACAAGCCGTTTTTACTTGATCCTTCTTCCTTTCTGACACTGAAGGCCACTGAGGCAAGATAACCCGTGAACATGGTGAAAAGCTTTAAATCTACAGACCGTTTTTTATTCAAACCTCTCCAGAACGTCCCCTCATTCTATGGCAGGACACAATTGAAGAGGGGGGGGTTTAAATATTGTTTGGAGGATCTGAGGAAAGTAAATTCCAGATATCTGTACAGGGATTTCTGGGCACTAAATCCTCTTCCGTCACCCTTTTGGTAAGCACAAAGCATCGTGTAAGATCCATTTCTCATCATGTTCTCCCCTCAGACTTCCTTGAGGAGGCTCATTGTTCTGAAGTGATTGGACTGCTGTGTGTGAGAGAGAGAAGCAGAAAGACGTAGAACAGCAGAGAGTCTTTTCCAAGTTCCATCTCCTGATCGGGATCCAATTTCTATGCAAATGCTATGACTTCATTTGGATGAAGTTGCCATTGTTCAGCGTGGGCTGGCAGAGTTGGCTTAAGGTGCTCCGACACTCAGTGGGCCGACAACTAAAGCAGCACGCGTGCACATATTTTCCCAAACGTGAAAACTCCCCGTGTGATGCATTATAGCACAGCAGTGTGTGGCTACGGGGCAATCCTTTACACGGCCCTGACAAACAGTAACAGGGGGAGAATCGCACCTCGGGGGGGGGGAGGCCAGCAAACTAATCAGGAGACTGCAGGGAAATGTTGCTCTCACCCAGTGGGGCAGAAACCAGGGTGCTCGTATTTCCCAGACACTGCATCAAACCCTGAATCATCATCCAGGTAACACACATCTGCGCCCTACAGCAGTCCAGCGGCACATTTCATCAACCGCTGCGGTGGACAGAGTTAAAAAGACAAGTGTCCACATGCCGTTTATGGCCATCGACGCGGTAATTACAGTTATGTTCAAAGTCTTAATGTCTCGAGTCTTCTCCAATTTAAAAATGTGACCAGTAAAAGAGGAAACGGGTGTTTTAAAGAGGCCTTTTTTGTTTTTAAGAGTACATCGCGTTCAAATGCTGTAAAATATTGTATTTGATTTTTTTTACACAAAACTCTGACCTCCACTTGCCTACTTATCACATTTTTTAAAGCAACACACACTGTACACTCTGCTGATGTGTGTTCAGTTTCAGGGATATATTTCCTTTGAATCAACCAAGGAGTAAAAATACAATTTTAGGTCTGCCTGGCTGTTATATTCGTATTCTTCATAGATGCACCAAAATGAATAGGATTTTTACCTTGTGACAGTATTCTCGTAACAAAGAGCCACAGGAAATACAATGCAGTTTAAATGATAAAGGAATAAAGAAACAACGGTGTCTTAGATTTGAAATATGGTGGGATATGTCATAAGAAGCACCAGCATAGCATCTTTCTGTTGAATAAGCCACAATAGAGGGGGGAAACCAAATGAATCCACAGGCCTTTTCAAAAGAATACTTAGACAGCAGCGGATTTAGATGGGTTTGCAGTTGGCATCTTTCCTACACGACTACTTGCTAACGACTACAGAAGGGTTGTGATGACCCTTGTTTCACTGCTACGCCTGGGAAAGAGTTCAGATATCAAAAGCAGCGTCAGCAATCTTTGCCTTCGGCCCCGACAATCTCGTCTGCCCCGCATTTGGATTCAGGCTGAGACTGCTCGCGTTCCCTGTGGGGGTAGGCAGCATCACACCTTCAGTAGAACATTCCTTATCAATATGCAAACATCCACCGGAAAAGTTTTGTACCGCTGCCATGAAGGCGAGCGAGCGGGGCCGACTCCTGCAGCTAATTACGTGCTTAGATGGTCTCACTGACACATGGCGCTCTA
The DNA here is from genome assembly GCA_907169785.1 of Menidia menidia. Taxonomy (NCBI): domain Eukaryota; kingdom Metazoa; phylum Chordata; class Actinopteri; order Atheriniformes; family Atherinopsidae; genus Menidia; species Menidia menidia. The sequence continues at coordinate 4,520,756 of CAJRST010015557.1, read as the reverse complement.
GATCAGCGGCACTCAAAGTCCCGCTCAGGGGCCACTCGCAGCCCGTGAAAAACTTCCAAGTGGCCCTTGAACATTTTCCAGGATGAAAGATGCCTTTTGCAGACTGCTGCTCCAGCCCCGGCTTCATTAAGATGACAGGATGCATTATCAATGTCTGGGAACTGTGAACAGACCAGCCAGTACTCCACTACTATCCAGGAGATCTGTGTTTGTCTATACTTGGATGATGATTACACTAAAGAAGCCATTGCATTTTCTGTTTTAAGTGCTCTCAATTCTTTACGGGGTATATTTCATAGTTCAGTTTTTTGCAAACTGAGATGTAAGTGCAACTCTTAAGTGTTTCACTGTGATTAACACATTTCATTCAATTAGTGCTTAAAACTGAAGCAAACAGCTAAACTAACCAGAGGCTTTTCAACTGCTCAAAAGGTGCTTAGAAATGTGTGCGCTTCCATGTCAAAATGAACGAGTTAGAGAACGAGACGACCTTTACAAAAGAGATTGCCATGTCTGAAAAATGTACATTCCTTTCCGGTCTCAATCATAAAAGGTCCCTCCTAAAATAAGGTGCGTGATGGCTTTCAAAGGTCCATCATCTGGAAAACAGCTATGCTCAGTCCAATGTAAGAAAATGTTCTGTACAAACAAATGAGCCTGGATTTCTCCACACTGACTCATTCCCACACTCACTAGTCAGACGTTTCCGGAAAGAAAGTAAAACAGAGTTGTTATGCGTCGTTATAGTTTAGAGGAACCACTGTAGCCTTTCTTTGATCAGTTTCGGTGGAAATGCATTCATCAAAACTGTTCAAATGATAAACGTGGAGATGTGAAAACATTACAGTGTCATTAAGGGGGGCTCTCCATTCACCAAACCAGAGAAAGGTTTGAGGTTTCCACGTTTGATATTGTACAATCTGATTGGAGGATTCAGTTAGACTTTCAGTTTTGTCGTGCAGACACAAGTCGAAGGATGAAAAGAAGCATTAAAGCTTTTTAAATATAAGCGTGAAACACATTCTGACACTTTGAATATGAATTTTACGCATAAACCCTGAGCTGTCCATGACAAGCAGATTGGATTAACAGACACAATTATAGAGGGGCGGATGAGATTTGAATACACATGAAAGCTTACTATGTGTAATGTGGAATAAATGTTCTTTCTTGGGTTCCTAAGGTTTGCTCGTGACCATAAAATAGTTATATTTGATATTAAATTCCAAGCGCAGTTCTGTGTTGACATAACAATCTAGCATGCCGACAAAATGATGCAAGAATATAATTGCTGAAGCACAAAACAGACTTTCAGAGACACAAGCTCTTTAAAATGTACATCATTTAACAAAAGAACACACCAAGGGCTTTTAAAGCCATCTTAAGGCCAGTGATGGATTTTTCTGAAACACCTAAATGTGTCCTCACTACTAATAACCACCAGAGGACTGAAGCCTTCCACTTAGCTGCTCAGATCTTTGGCTCAGTTTAGGATAAAAAAAATAATGAATAACCTATGGGTTTAAAAAAAATAAATCATCTGGTGGAAAACCTGCACCGACGCCTTCATTACACCCACAAAAGCAACTGCTTGGGCCTGGACTCAATAAGCCTGGCTAAATAAGTGCTCCACATACAGAGCACATCAAAAGCTGCTAATTTAGACAGAAAGCTTTTGGGGAACTGTGAAAACCCTGAGTAAATGACTGCTGTTGAGCTTTTAACTCTATGAACAAATGCTTATGCCACCAAATTTTTCTGTACAAAGGCAAAACGATCTGATTTAGATAACTCTTTTGATTAGCTTTTTCCTGGAAATGCTTTGAATGAAACTATGTATCATGTCTGTTGAATGACTGCTACTGATATGGTATTCATATTTTATGTTGCATTTCTATTGATGCTGGCTTTGCTTTAAATCAATATACAAAAGCTACAGGAGGAATATAGAATTATGACATTTATCAAACTGGCAAAATGATAACGGGGGTCATCAAAAATCAAAATCTTGAAAAAAAATGGTTTGGGAATGTAAGCCAGCTCCAAATCAATAAAAAAGATTTTGATATATTTCCCTCCTAATGACACAACACACCTGAAAACTGATGCATTTTTACTTTAATTGTTTTTTTTCTCTTTTGTCAGCCCAAAACATGCAAATGTCCATTGATCAAATCTGAACATTCAAATATTTGTGCAAAAACCCACAACTTATGAGATCAGATTAGCTCAAACTTCCTCACTTACATCCTTTTAAAAAGGAGTAAAGTGGCAAATGATTTTGTTGCAACTGCAGATGATTCAAAATGAGAATCATTTTCAGATACATCTTTACAGTGTTTTAGCCTTTATAGTAAAAACTTCCCCTAATATGGCAAGAATACAGTTGAAACAAGGGTGTGTGATGACAGAGTATGGTGCAACTATTGGGAAGCAATGAGTTTAAAAGCTTCCCAGGTGAGAAAATGCAACCCAACTTTTTGATCACCACTTTGCTTTTTTTGAGACCCCTGCTGAATCACGCTGCGGGTTCCATGCAAATGCATGATGAGATCGGTGGGATTTTCCTCCTTCAGTGTAAATACAGCTCAAGTAAGAGTTCTAATAGATGCAGGCAACCGATAACCATTCACATGCTCTGTAAACAGAGACGTACAGTGAAATGGAGGATGCTGCTCACGTTCTTTTTGCTACTCTAAAGTTCTTTTTATCCATAATGAGGAAATGGTTATGTACTTCAAAAGACTTGAGTGCACAAAACAAGCTCTTAATTAGAGTGAACACTGGGAGACACAGCCACCCCTCCATCTTTTGCATCACCTCCGTTTGTGACAGACTGCAGCTGTGACACACAAACAGTTCTGTGGAATGAAAAGAAAAAGGAAATGAGGTGGCCAGGTACACAGACCTTCCTTTATCAGAAAGGTCACAGGTTCTAGCCCAGCCAACAGTGACTGTCTATCAATCAAAAACTGCTCCAAACGTCCTCCAGCTATAGTCTGGAGTGCCTCCTGCTCCCCCCTAGCCTCCAAGACTGACAGCTCCGTATCTTAAAAGTAAACACATTTGAACATGACCTGCGACCTACATAGATAGACGCTATTTGCCTGTTGCTGAACAGCCTTAAAGAGTATTCAGGCCAGCCCTTGGAGTGTGAAATATTCTCACAGGGATCTGCGGGTTCTTTGATGCACACCAACAAAGTGTGCAGTCCTCTTCCACGTATACCCGAGTTTGATGGACTGATTGGATTGAGTTTTTCATCTGCTGTCAGCTGCTCTTTACAACGTGTAAACAGCCAAGCTCCGAGTTTGTAGAAAGACAAATTCCAGTATTTCTCTCAAAGCAGCTGGTCGATGTCTTACGTTCAGCTGGCCTGTTTTTATGCAGGCCATTTTCTTCACAGCACAAAATGATAATGGGACTTTAGAAAAACCAAAAAAAACAAGTCATTATGTTGCACAGAGCTTTTTTCTCGCACATTACACGTACAGTAAATTCAGCAGGTTTTGCACATCCCGAAAGCCCTTGTGCTGAAACTTGTTCATGCTCAGTGAGAACCCTGCAGCCACAGCCAGAAGAGTGCAGCTGAGGCTGCTGTAAGCCACTTTGCACACTTGTCTGAGTGGAAGCAGTAATTCATTCCTTTCCGCCAGACTTCTCAAAGACTCATGCAGTAAATGGATCACAAAGAGTGCCGATACAAAGAGGCAGACGGAGAACGAAATGAACAAAGGGGATAAAAATTATTTATGATCGGCTCACTGTAAGGTTACATTTTTAATTAGCTCCCATCTAGTCGAGGGAGGATTTGAGTCAAGGTCCCTGGTGGTGTGTAAATTGTTTTATTTGGAGTCTCAGGAAGAACCTTTCTTTTTGCCCTTTGATTTTTTTTCTCCCCATTTACGAACATTCTATAATGGGAGATTAACTGGTAACCCGAGTGACCCGTGGCCTGTTCCACACCTCCATGCGCAGCAGCAGCTAACAGGCAGGACACCAGTCCTGCTCATGATTTAACACCATAATGATTAATCCTGAAGCATCCAAGAGAATAGTGTGCTGTTGCCAAGAAACTTCTATTTGTTCTATAAAGTACGGGGCTTTCAGAGACACAGAAGGACAAACAGAGTTTATTTGCCATTACTTTCTGAATGAAGAAATCTAAAGATATTTGAGGGGGTTTGTGCCAAACACATACAACACTCACACCTGAAAACAAATCTGGCAACTGCAGGTAAGATTTATATGCACAACGACAATTCCATTTAAATAGTCTGAGATAGTGAGATCGTGTTTCAATGCAACTTCAGACAACCAACAAGACATCATGTAGTTTGGGAAAAAAAAAAAAAAACTACAGCAATATGGAGAAGCACTTCTTAAAAAGAAAACATCTGCTCTCACAACTTCAACAGGAAATAAGGGAAGCAGCAGCCAGGTGCAGCTAATTAAATACACTCCATTAATGGATCGCCAGTGAGTGTGAACATCTCTATAAAACTAGAAAGTGGCAGTTTAATGAGCTGAAGCTTTCAGGTGTTTGTCCAAATTCCACTTTGGCTGGCTGTTAATCCCCCCAAAAGATCTTCCTAAACTTCAATTTATAAGCGTTTTCTTTTCAAATTCAGTTGATTTTGCCATTTCATTTTTGCTTTTGATGTCCACAAAGATCCCTATTAAGACCGCTACGTGTGATGAGACAAAACAACATGTTGGATAAGGTTCACTCTTCCTGTTGCTGCTGTAATGCAGCTGACACTGAAGCGGTTCGACTCAAGGATGTTGAATGCAACATAGTCAGAGCCGGTCAACAAATCTCAACCACAAAGAGTGTCCCTGTTGAAATAATATAACTTTGTTCATTAGAACACTTCCCATATGGGATTTTTCTAATTTCCTGTTCCACTTCCAATTGCACTTTGTCAATGTCATTCAACAAACCATGTGGTAATTCAGGTTTTACACAACACACTATATTGTTTTTGTACTACAAAAAAGCATCCAATAGGCTCAGCGAAATGTTGCTGCAGTAAATGGCAATTTTAGATCAAAGTGCTTGATAAATGCACTGCACAATGAGAGCTTCATTTAATCCCGCTGGTTCTGTTTGTTTTAGGTTTGAACAATTTCAACTCCTCTATCGTTCTTTTTGATCAGCTACAGGCCTCTCTACCCGCAGGGTTTGATTAATGCGTCACAGCATGGCCTTTGGTTTTGATCAGCATGCCTCGCCCAACAACAATAAATCGCCTCAATCAGCACGCTTTGCTGCTTTCGCACCGACACGCCCCCCAGAAAACACTCCAATGAGTTTGCTCCATTTTGTAACTGGGAATTGTTTGTGAGATTTCAACAATAGATTGTGACATTTTAAAAGAAGTTAGGAGCCACCACCCAGATATTAAGATTTTCAGAGACAAAACAGAAATTGCTTGTTTATACTGTTGTTTCCCATATGAAGGCCACACAAAAAAAACTGTTCAGGCTGCTGTGACTCTAGCTGTTATCTCATGTTTAAAATTCCAAGTGGAAATACTCTCTAAACTTTTGCAGGGCGATGCATTTCCAAGTGAAAGCAAGCAATGTACTGAACAATCTATAAAGTCCTCTTTAATAATTGCTGGGTTTCCATGGAGCACGGACATGGAATAAACCCCTAATTTTGCTGTAAAACTGTGGAAACCACCTCAACTTCAACATCAAGTCAAAAAATACTCATCCTGTTGCAGAATAAGTCGTCTTCACACTCTCATTCCCGTGAAGGTTAGGAACAAATGCTTTGATTCGAGCAAGGCAAAGGACAACCTCATATTTACAGTTATGTAGTAACGGGGCAAGAGCTGCATGAGAATGAGCCGTTTGCTTTTCCAGCCTTTAAATCCGCAGCTGGCCCTTCTTTGCCATGATGTGATAAAGAGTAAGCATGTGCTGAGATGAGAATCTGCTCTTGTTGCTGCCACTCAGGCTTTTCTTCTGCCCTCATTGTCAAATCTCCTCATTTCTAATCATGCCGTTTCTACTTTGGTTCAGTTGTCCTGCTGTCCATAACTCACAGAGCCAGTCAGTCTGTTTCCCACCCCCAAACATTTCTTCTGTTGTGCTTCTCAGTCCAGACCGTTTCTCATTCATTCCTTCCTCGTCTCCACCTCCTCATGTGGCCACACATGCAAAACTCGTCAGAAGCCTACTTCTTCATAAACGCACCAAAGGAGTCGTATTGAAAAAGGATGAAAAGTTTTTGGGAGTGGTAGTCAGGTTGACTTATGTCTGCAACTTCACCACTGAATGTCAGTAAATTGTGTTCTTCTGGTGACATTTGAAAGCAGGAGGGAAGAGAGTCAAACGTTAAACGAACGTAGAATCGGGAGGTTGATCATTTCCATTTCGCAGCAGGAAATGGCTTTTTAGATTTTCAGTAACTCTACAAACACTTCAAAAATCTTTTTTTCAGGGGGTGATGACGGCAGACTTTTAAATGGTTCAGAGATGCCATTGTGATTTATGTTACATTCAGACTTCATAGACTGTGGTGCATGGGGAGGCCTTTTGTCTACCTGATGCCGGAGGTGAATTATCACAGCTCGGGTGAGTACAACGCATCTCGGCCGGGATGCCGGGGGTTTTTCACCCCTCTACCGAGCGTGGTGGGGCTGTTGACACAGCAGCGCACCAATGATCCAAAGCAGGGCAGCCAGGGCCATTGTAGCGGCAGCAGAAGGAGGGGGGTGGGGGGGTAGGGGGGTAGGTTCATCACTGACCCATGACTCACATTAAGGGACAGAGCAGTCACATGCAGCTAAAGACAGTGGCGTGGTGGTGGAGTGATAGTGAACTCCATTACAGCGAGTGCACACTGAGAAATGAAAAGGAGCAAAGAGGAGCTGCTTCGAATGGGGATACGAGGCTTATTAATGCACGATGGAAATAATATGTGTACACGAATACATGAAATGGCTTGGGTGAGAGAGAAAGGCACAAACAACCGCGCACAAATAACTCCAACGCTTACCGAATTGCAGTAATCACAGCCTTTGTCAAGAGACGATTACAAAAGCAAACAGCCGGAAAAGAAGGAGATCATTCAATTTGGTTCAAACGGCAAAACACCTCATTCATTCTGCGGGGAGAACAACACCCTCGGTTTGAGTGTGGCAGATAACGAGAGCCTTACATAATTGCCACGCTTTCATCACTTCCCCACCAGGTATCTTCATTTTTTCTAGAGTTTTAATCAAATGATTTAGCTCCTATTGTTTAAAAATGTCTTACTCCAAACCATCCTAAACTGAAGGATAATTCCATTTCTCATATGCAGTTGTATAATTGATCAAAGATGATTATTTCACATATTTCCAGACTATTCATCGATGCTGGTTTTCGCTTTATAATAATAAAAATGTTACAATATTCTAGCTCATGTTTTTCTACTTCTTTTCTTGCTTTTTCATTTCTTGTTTAAGCTGCACTTTGTTCTCACGTGCACTCAATTTTACTGTGTAAAAGTCACAAGCACCTCGAAGACGATCTTTGTCATGATTATAGGTAGTTGAATGCAGCTGACAGCACTTAACCAAACCATCGCCAAACAGTGCCTGCAATTATCCGAGAACATCACTGGTGCTTCTCTACACGGCAGGATGCCAATCTACCAAGTCTGAATGGCTGATCTGTAATTAAAAAAAAAAAGTTGTGCAAGTATAACGCTAGAAAATAAGGACATTTTCTCTGCAGGGACTCGGATCCTTGTTGGAAATAAATTTGAAGTTGTATTTTCAGCACACTTTTTAAACGTAGAGTTACAACTTCAAGTATTTGTAGGTTTTGATCTGTGAACAACAGTTTTCCCCATCATGTAGAATCACATAGAAATTAGAAGTTTTCTGTTTTTGTTAGATTGGAAAGACATGACACGGGGCAGATATTCTAATACTATTAAAGAAATGCAGTGGCAGTGGCATCACATAATTTTTTACGTGATGTCTTTTTATGGCTTTGTGTGTCTCAAAGTATGCCCAAATGCAGTAAAGTACAGATCCAAAGACATTAACCTGAGAAGAAACCTCTCCTGAACCAACAGGAATGCTTTGATTGTTGCCCAATTTTATTCCTTCATAACTTAATACATTTTCATGCAGCTAGCCCAGTTGGACATGCTTAAAACAAATAACTGTTTTACATGAGGATTTTTCAACTGAGCCGAGGAGTCCGGGTCAACTCAGAGGGAACCCAGAGAGAGTGAGCGAGTACAATGAAGCGACTTCCACACAAAAAGAGGCGAGATGTGCTCAAGTACTGTACAGTAGCATCAATCAGGTCGATTAAACCAAACTCCACTGGCACTTTGCTTCTACATTACTGCTGTAACCCAGGACAGGAAAAATCCTACTGGCCCCGCACTTCTTTAGCTCCAACACTGTGAAATGGTGGGGCCTTATTTATTCTGTTGGTTGTGATCTCCAACTCTACTGGTCGGTGATGTTAAGGGGTACAGGGGTGGAAATTGTGTGTTGTAAGTCATTGATTGGAATGTTTATATGGTTGAATTCAGACAAACTTTTTTTCCACACCTTCGATTGATAAATGCACGCCGACACTGCAGGTCACTCCTGTGCATTGTGCCAATTTTCGGCCAAGCTGAATGACAAAAGTGAAAAGAAGAAGAGCTCTGACTCCACAGCTGGGCCCAGTGAGAAGTTATAGCAGTGACAGTTTACAAGAGGAAAGAATTGTCAAACTGAAGGTGTGCTTCCTCTAGCAAAACTTTCCCAGGGACCCAGAGTTTCAAGTTCCGTTCACTCAGCAGAACGTCAAAATGAACTTCTATGACTACTGTTTTTCCTCTCCAAAATGTCCAAGCTTTGCAGGAAAAGAGAAATGGTGAATCTTTTCAGTTTCACCTAAATTAACTGTCAACATAACATCAGTGTTAAAGAGGTAATATTGTGAACAATTGCTGCAGTTGACTTTTAGCTGGAAAATAAGGATTTGTGTTCAAACTTTGCCACAATCAATAAAACAAAGCTGTCACATTTCATGTCTTCAGAGTGACAGTTATGGAGCCACTGGTGTCCTACAGGCCTTTTGTTTACTCCTCCTCTCCTTTAAGTCTGATCTGATTATACATTCGGACCTAATGTTGCTCCAACTTTGCCAGTCATTTGTCATATGTTGGTGGCTGCTCAGGATTCCTGTCTGTGTGATGGACGTTGAGGGTCCACGTCTGTATCTCAGCTCTATATCTATACATCAACTCCAGGCGCCTCATCTTGTTTGGAAATGAAAGTCTTTATTGATTTTGGCTCCGACTGTACATCCGTCTCCAATTTGTACCCCATCCCTCCTTGTCTAAAGCACACTATATTAAGTCAACTATCCATCTCCAGGCTGTGCTCAGTGTCTGCACAGGGAGTGTGTGTGTGCGTGTGTGTGTGTGTGTGGGTGGCTGAGTGGGTGTGATGCATGTTGATCTAATACTTTTTTTCAGAACATCTAGAAAATGCTCACAACCTGGGGCTTGCATTATATTCAAAATTATTCATTTTCTTTGCCACTGAGTGGCAGTTATAATTGTGCTATTCAAAATGGCATAGACAAAACCAGACTGTAGAGGACAAAATATGTCTAGACATGCCAATTTCTTTCTTGTTTACTTTTATTTTTAGTATAGATTAAACCATTAAGCAGTGGTCTCTTTAAAATGATTCAAGAGAAACCCACCCAGCTTTGGCTGATCATGCATTTCAAAACATATAACCTAGTTTCCCTTTCTTCTACAGCTATGCCCAATAATTTCATCTGCTACCATTAAACACGGGAGGCCTTTACCCCAACCCTGAGGGTGGGGATTGCTGTAAGATTACCAAACACCCAGGTCTTCACACAAGGCTGACAGCTACACACATTTCCAGTGTGGTTCCTGAAAAATATGTTAACTTCAGTGTCAGATAGTGGCAGCAAGTGTTTGCATGCTCTGTCAACTCCTGGCCCAAGGCTGCACTCCAACATTTCTGTTACCTGGTAGAAAACTTCACCTAGTCAGAGTAGTAGTTCATATGACAATCCAACCAGCTCAAAAGGCCAAAAACATTCTCCATCTAAAAACAAACAATTTACATACTACAGATTTTCAAAAGGAAACCAACACATTCCCCATCTCACTTGTTGTTTGACAGAAGTTTGGCATTTTTTCTATGTTGTTGTGTGAATGTTACACATTTCTTAGTCTTAAAGCCATGATAAGGAGACATTAGCAAAAAAGATACATGGGGGGGGGGGTAAAGTACATTTTCAAGTTGTTCTGTTGATAAAAACTAAAAAATAGAACATGAGCAGTTATTCTGCTATTCACAATCCAGCGCATCTGAAAAGTGAAGACACTCCTCCAGGCCAGAAGAGCCTGTTTACTTTCTGTGAATATTTCTGTGTCAGTGTCTGCCGGCTCACAGACTGTGACGGTAATTTGTCAAGAAACTCCCATTGGTGTCTTGAGCAATGTGGTCATTATTGCTTCTGTCGTTCAATCAACTTATTTTTTCCCCCTCATTTGAACACTTCCCCTGCCTTAAACTCGTCGTAATTGCTTCCCACGTGGCTGTTGCTTCACACTTCACCATCTTGTGAGGGGAATTTGCTGGTACCAAGGGCATAGAGACAAAGACAGAGGGAGGAGGAGGAGGAGGAGGAGGAGGAGGAGGAGGGATCAGAGGTTGAAACGCAGCCCTCGATTCCTCCCTTCATGCGATAGCTCTCCCTCAAAACATTTCCTGACAAATGTCTTAGAGGGATTAACCTTATCAAATGTTTCCTCTAACTATCGAACGGCATCTTTTGTTTATGAAAGCAGACTATTTTTCCCTCCCTCTCTCTTTATTTAACGCAGCGGGACTTAATGGAATTGTTGTGATGGTGATGTATGGGGGATCGTGCAAGGAGACAGATGGGGAAATTTAATTACGGTTGTTTCAGGGCTGCAGGGGGAAAAAAAAAAAACTTGTCACAAGGGAGAGTTCGGGAAACAAAGACAGCACCATTCGTCTTGCGAGACAATTGTCTGCAAATAAAGTCCGAACCGTCCAGCGTCCACTGCTTATCCCAGGTCCAAGGGCAGCAGCCCAAGCAGGGAAACCCAGACTGCCTAAAAATTGTGTTTCGCTTCTGGCACAACTACCTGTGTAATCATCTTCAAGAGAGTTTCATCAAAGCTTTGTGGGATTTTAGATTCCACTGTGCAATTTATTTGTTGGTGTGCATCAAACCAATGAAGGTGGAGCGCGGTGCCCCGGTGCCATTTCAGGAACTGTGCACTACAAAGAGCACTTCAGAACAGGTCCATGTTTTATCATACTGTTTACCCAGATTCAAAATTAAGAAAAAAAACTCAAAAGCACCTCTAACATTTGACTCATGGGTGTAAAAGGACACATTGGCATCTATCAGCTCTGACTCATATCAGAATCGATCAGAGCACAACAAACCAATTTCCACTGAGGATGTTGCTTTTGGGGGCAGAGGGAGCATGCACTGCTCATTTACTGTTCAGTTCAGAAACACATTAACCGATCATCAAACTTCAGCTGATGCAACATCAGGAAAAGTGTTTCTCCTCCACCTGACAAAGGCTGTGACCGCTCCACTGTGTGGAGGAGAGACAGTCCGGCCAAAGTAAACTAATCTTACCATCTCTTCAGCCAGAATTATGAGGAACTACGATCAATCACAACTTTAGGGATACACTAATCACATTGTCTAATACACTAATCAATCTTATATATTTCATGAGTAACTCCATGCACTGATTGTCTCGATAAACCAGTTTTTAGAAAATGTTTTAGAAAGGAATGATAAGCAATAAATTACAAACCTTGTTTATGTAAGAGACTTGGAAAAACCGGGAGCAGACAAGAAGCTGGAGGTACAAAATTATCTGGAAATTACTTAGCAGGAGATGGGCCGAAAAAAGTCAAAAGGAGACAGCACGGACAAGGAAGAGGTATTGAGTGGTGAAACTGTGGGAAAAAAAGCTTTTTCTAAACTCTTGACCACAAAACCCACAGAAATCTATCCTTTTTCCCCTTTTTCCCAAACTTTCTCCTCCACTAAAAGAGTCGATCTTCCCACCATGTCCTTTTAACCTTTTATCGGGCATGTTTCATGGTGCGAGTGAGGAGTCTGTCAAAGCTGGAGGCAGGAGAGGGTTGCAGAGGGGTTAGTGGGTTATTCTGAGGACAAGCTGATTGTTTAAGGTGTTATTTTTTACTCAACAAATCAAAAATGTGTGCCTCCAGCTGTTTCACTTTTGATAAATTCTTGCATTCTCAGCACATTATGTCCAGCTAGAGAAAACATAAACGATTTAAGGTGTAAAGGCAGAGAGTGAGGATGATAAATGATAAAGGTCTGTGACAGAACTCATCAATTACAGTGTAAGAAATGTTTTTCTTATGTCTTACTTTGTGTCAGCAACTTTGTTGGGCTGCTAGTTAATTCCCTTGTAGGTCTGCTGACAGCAAAAAAAATTAGAACAATTTGACTATCAAGGCTGGTGATAAATGCTGTGGAAAATTTTAAATCAACAGTGAATTTATCAACGTGCATTTGGCTAAAACCAGATATATTTCATTCCTCTGAGCCACGGAGCTCAATTGCAGAAGAGAAAACAATTAAAAACACATCAGTGAGTGACAGCGCTGTAATGGATGAAATGTTCTTTCGATAACATTAACCCGCACACACGGCTTTCAGTCCCTCTCACCTAACCTGCTTTTGAATGAGATAGTTTCAATATATTCTGTTTGTTTAAATTAAGGAAGAAGTTGAACCACAGCACTGGTGTGTATAATCACTGAAGCGCCCAGCTGTTTTGTGCCACAGAACAGAATTCTTCCAAGAAATTCAAGTTTTTTTTCTTTCTGCCAACAACCAAACAAAGAACGAAGGCTGCTTAGTTCTTTAACAAGTCCACAGATCTAAATGAGAGCTGCGGCAGTGCCTAATTACAATCTGAGATTCTTGCAAAGTTATATTTAATCGCAGAGGCCCAAAAGCTATTTTTCTTTCTCTAAACTTCCACCTGAAAAACATCCTTAAATTGAGCCAGTAACAGCTCCTCAACTCAGTCCAAAGTCAGCTGCCTTGGGCTCTGTGGATATGAGACAGAATATTAAAGAAGACGAGCTTCCTTATCATCGGGCCAAAATGAGATGTGCTAAGCTCAGAATAAGCTGACACTTGTGCACCGAGTTTACTCAATTAGGATAAAAAATTTATATATATATAAAAAAAATCAGACCGTAAATATGATCATTTCAGCAATGAGTGGTCGATGCCGTGGTGATTACAAACCATTTAGAGTTCGCTGCAGAAACAACCACCACATCCATTTGATTTCATGCATGGAAACACCTATGTCACGTTTCAAATAGTGTGTTTTACATGAAGTATAGCCAGACCTGTAATAGGATGCTCCAGGATAGGGTAGGTTCAAGTCAAATTAGACTTTCATATATGGAAAGGAGAAGCCATCCCTCGTGTATCAAACATTTCCTCCATTTTCTTGACAGCTTTAATCTGCAGTCCATCTCCAGATTTTTACGTTACTAAAAAACAGTCCTCAATATATCAACGCAACATTTAAAGAACTTAATGCTGCATTCATTTTTCTCTAAAATAAAAAGTAAAATCTGTTTCGACACCTTTAATATTCCAGCAGGCAGGATCTTCAAAGAAATACAAGGTATGAGCGTACAGAAGTGGCTTTTCACAGCACTGTTATGACATGCTCATGAAGAATTTAGAGTGAATGCTCTGAATAGGAAATGCTGCAGCAGCATGGTGACTCAGCGGGGGCAGAGGCTGTCTTTTTCAGCTGGATCATCCAAGATCTGCTTCTGCTGGCAAGCATTTGTCCTGCTGAAGTGTCCCTGAGCAAGACAGCAAATCCTCACCACTGACCTCAAAGATTTGACAATCAAATCCACCATGACTATGTGGAAAAACCTCATTGAAGATTTTCTGCATGTGCCTCACAGACTGGATTTTGTCTGTCCATTGAAGTGCCTTTTGATCCATGTGCATTTAACCTCTCTCAACAGAATATTTTCACAACGCATGGGTAAGGAGGGGTCAATGGGGCCCTTCATGTAGATGCTTCATCAGCCAATTGGAGTAATGGAGCATAGAGTTAGCACACCATTGCCCGCTGCGAGCAATGCCCTGTAAGACAGATGAGGAATGAAATTGCTCGTTGTCGTATCAACTCTATAATTCTCAGCACTTGGCCACTATTGCCGAGGAGACCAGTGGAATGTGACTTCACCGCTGCACCTCACTCTGCAGGAACAAAGCAGCTCCAGTACGGCTGGGAGTCAGTGAACTCTAAGACCAACAAAGGAGTGGTGGTGACTTATTCTGTGCTTTTAAAGAACAGAAGCGTTGCTGCAGAGATAAAACAAGTCAGCTCTTCGGGGAGTGTTCTTAACTCGGTTTTCCTACACGCACCAGGTGATCCTTTGGAGAGGTCCGGGCCGTCAGATGAAAAGATGATTTGTAAGTTTTACCTTAAAGCCACGGCAAAAAAGGATGGTAGAACGAGTTCTTCCTAGAGGCACTAAAATAAGAAAGGAGCCTCACATCCTGAGTCAAGATGGGTCTCATTGGAATTCACAGCATTAGCATGGGATCTATCCCAGTCATGCTGCATATATTTATTTATGAACAGCAGTTCTTCCTAGGTGTGACTAGAGAAACAATGCATCGGTGAAAACGGGATGCAATTTACTGCCCTCTTTCAGAAACTGCCCAGGTTCAACTATGAGCCAAGCTCCTCTTTACAGTCTGTGAAATGCAAAGGAACAAGACTCCACAAATCCATAAGATTCTCGTTGAAATGGTTTGAAAGTAGATGAGAATACCACCAAAATACACACGGGGGCTCTGTGATAAAGTTTGCCTCAGTCTCCCTTGCACAGCAGAGAGGCAGAAAGGAGCATTAATTCTGTGGGAGGAGCCGTGGAGAGCAAAGCAGACTACTGCAAAATCCATCTCTGTCTTGTCCCCCACGAGAGCCGAAAGGTCACTCAGCTGTCAGGAAGCAAAATTCAATACCTCAACCTTTCAAGCATGTCTCCATCCTCTGTGTCCCCATCAGAGCAACACAATCCCTCCCTGACGCGTCTCTGACAGGCTGGCACCGTGCTGTACGGACAACTCATGTTCACAGGCTAAAAAAAAAAAAAAATCCACATCCTCGCAGACACTGTCACTGCTGACGCCAAACCCACAACCTGTACTGAGCTGCGTTTCCACGAGGGGAAGCATCCTACGCAGGCCTGAAGGAAGGCAACCCGTCACGTAAAACAAATAGAGACGACAGAAAAAGGAAGAAAAATACTGATTCTCAAAAATTATGTTTAGCCACACAGTAGCTCTGTACACATTTAATCTACTCTTGACATTTTACAACAATGACCACATCAAAGCATATTATAGGCATTGTAAAATCCAAGTCAAAGCACGATAAATAAAAGGGATGAAACCTAAAAACAAACAATATTCACTCGCAGTCAGCTGAAGCTGTCACGCGTTTGTGGTTTTGTGCGGGAAGATTACTCACACAAGTTGCCAGTTAGGGGTAAAGAGGAGAACACTCTCTCTACCTTTAAAATGAAGCTTCGAGCCATGTTTTGATGGGGCTCACAGTGATACGATGATCTTTGTTCCCTTTGACCTGACCTCTCAATGCCCAACCTGTTGAGGCAGATGGGGGGTTTCTCAAAGTGTGTTAAAAGGGCCTTTTTCACCTTCCAAGCATACGCACCCAGCAGAGACTGAACTGTGTGAAAGTCTGAATGGGCCCCGTTTTTCTTCTCACGAAAGAAAATATTCTTATCCATTCCTTAATAAGAATCAATCTGGATTTTATTGAAACTGTTTGAATTGGATTCTAATTTGATTGCAATTCACTGGATAATTATTTATTTAGATTGGACCATCTCTTAAGGGCCTTGAGTGTACATTTGTTAAGATTTGGCTCTCTTGGATCTGATGCTTAGGGAAAAAGATTAGAACTTTAAGAAAACGTTCAAATCTTAAAAAGCATGAGATGTTCAGAGCTTAAAACATTGCTGCCTCAGGACATTTAGCTTTCTAACTGCGGTACTTTAAGCTCGTCAAACTAAAGAGAAAGATGCTGTATTTTGTATGATTAAGCATTCCTCCGTAATGCTGTCAGAAAGACATTCAAGTAAAAGAAAATTCACATTAAAAACAGGTTTAAAATGCTCTTAAATGTAAGATTATAATAAATTACAGTCAGAAGAAAAAAGCAGAGGTTTATTGTTGAGCGGAACGTTTACTACAGGATGTTAACTCACATTTTGCTCTCAGGGCTATGACATCTCCGTGTCACAAAGGCCAGGGACAAGGCCCAGCCCTCCTGAGATGACAAGTAATGCAACTCGGTGTTCATCACGAGTGTCCGTGAGCTTGGCTGGTCTGTTTAGTTGTTTAAAAGAGCGAAAATGACAGCAGCAGCACACAGAGCCGGCGCTTTGGTTGTTGCTCTTTGATCGCCAGCCATGACGGATGCCTTTCATGGCACTTTGTCCGTGTTTTTCTCTCTAACCTTTCACTTCAAAGTGTGAGCAAGAAGACAGAAAATTCACAGATTGACAAACATCATGAAAAAAACATGGATCCCGTCTGCTGAGATGAGAAATGTCAAAGCAATCGTACTGGAAATGGGTTACAAGCCTGATTTGAGCATACAGGACACCGACAGGACTGAAAATACTCGTATTTAAAAAATCTCGCCTAAATCTCGCCAAAGACAAAACAGGCGGTTGGTTTGCGAAAAACCTACTAGCAAAGTTACTCTTTTCCTCTGTGTACCATTTGGTGCAATTTGGAGTTGGTAGGGATTTCTGTGAAAGTTTTCATTGATCACCACCAAGATTTTTTTGCAGTATTAAGGACATTTTCTACTTTCAATAAATATTCTCTTGATGTATCACTTCCACTGCACTGTTTTTTTTTAAATACAAAAACTCAACAGATATTTCAATACCAAAGTTTATAATAATTAGTTTTTAATATATCTGCCTGAAAATATTGATGCCGATTTACTTTATTTAAGTACTATAATGATCTTAAAGTACTTTCTTATTCATTACCCTGCCATTAAAGAGGCAAATGCATGATATATTCACTACCAGCTGTTGGAAAAACCAATATTGGTATCCTCCCAGGATTTATTCAGATCCACAGTACAAAAATCGGCTTTCAAAGTTTGACAGCTCTGCGTGGCTGCAGCTTTTCTCAGCCTTCAGTTCCATAACCAACGTTTTAGTTACAGTTCTATTTTCGCCAACATGGTCTCAAATTCTTAATTACAGCGCTGCCTCTCACCCGACGCCCACATCCCCCCTTTGATCCATTACCACGGTGGAGCCGTAACATTGACAGCCAGGCGTGCTCAGGCCAGCCAAGCCCCACAGCCATCTAATCAAACCTCTTACCATGTCTTTATGGACACGGCACTGGGAGGACTGGTGGGATAAGCCTATTGGAAATCAAGTCTCTTCCTACTGTTGCCAGGACAATGGAGGGACGCCTGCTGATCGGTCAGAGCAGCTTAAGAACCACTCAGAGCTCTGTGTGTGTTTACATCAATACTGCTCCTCCAGGGTGAAAAAAGTATAAAGAAAGGAAGAGAAAAGGAAGCAGAGGGAGAGATGAGGAGGAAAGGACAGCCAAGAGGCGGGGTGCACATAACAGAGCAGGAGGACAGGATGCACAGAAAAGATGAAGGAGGAGACGCATTAAGCCGAGAGGCAGATGGGGAGGATTGATCCACAGAAATTAGTTTGATGCTCAAGATGAGGGAGCGAAGGAGATCGAGTGGAATTAGCGGCAAAGATGAAGAGAAAAGGAAGAGAATTTGGAGATGAAAGGCAGTAAAAAAGATGAGGATGTGCACTGTGGGTGGCGATGGGAAAGGAGGAAAAAAACATTGAGACAAAAGAAAAAAAAATTCCTTTGGGAAGCAAGCCAGTTCGGCTGAACAATGGGAGTGCATAGCAGTGCTGATTAGGGTGGTGAGGTGGGAGATGACAATATGCTTACTGCTGTTCTTTATTCAGACTTGAGCTCTGCCAGTGCAGAAGGCACTCCACACTCAGTGAGACGCTTTCTCTCCAACAAGCACTGTGGGCAATTAACCCAACCACCTGCTGCTCGCCTACAAATTGCCTTTCGTCATTGCCAATCCAACTCCAGTGAGGAATAAAGGCAGCCAAGTTAAAACATCAAGATACAGCTCAAAACTGTTTATTTCTCCTCAGGATGCACGACAGCCGAGAGCCATACAGATTCATTGAGAGGTGGAGGAGAGCCATTCAATATACACGTCTTACCACATTTGTGGTGGGATGGGGGGGTACTTCACAAAGAAGTTTCTTGGCTAATATTAATACAAATCTAGATTTTTTTTAGCACCCCGTTTTGCTCTTAGTTTTGCTTGAAAAAGAAAGTGCGGGCAGTTCTTGTGTCATGTTTCATGAGGAAATGGCCTTTGTTTTTAAAACATTTTACAGTGAGAGAAATGACCCAGAGATGCCTATACTGCGGAAATGAGAGCTGATCTCTTCCATCAGGATACACAACACCGTCCTCAATGACAGGGCGAATACTCAGCCTCCTCATATTTCTGTGTGTATGAATGTTTTAAATGTTTCCCTGCTTCAACACACCCGGTCCAAACGATTGCACGTTTAACAGGCTTGAATATTCTTTTGAATCAATCCATTTAATCAGAATGAGGTGTGTTGAAGCTGGATGACATCTAAAACCTGCAGGAAAGAGGCCATCAAGAACCGAATTTGGACACCCCTGCCATGAACCATTGCCTTGTCAAAAAAGAGTTCCAATGAGATCTGTCAGGTCCTCAGCTAAGAAACTTGCTTTTTTTTTTAGCTTAACCCATGATGTAGCTAAAGAATTAGACAGATTTGAGTTCTTGGTACATCTGCCATCAGAGTGACACACTCTCATGACATGAAAATGCCTTCATTTTACAGTCATATCTGACACTAATGTATAGATAAGCCAGAGGAAAAAAAAGCTGCCTGATGATTCAGAGTAAAACAATAACCAATACTTTTGAGATATAATCGGCTGTAAATATCCTCTGCCAGTATAAACATGGAGAAGAACAGATGTAGGCATGTGTTTAAGCGTCAGTCCTTCTACAGCGACAGCTGTTCTGTCTTTGTATTTTCATGCAGCGATCATCATGCAGATATCTGCTGCAGCTCCCCCACTGACGGAAGAACTGAAAGGCTGCAGAGGTCTTGTGCAAAAAGCCAATAAGTCTGTCAGAGATGGATGGTTACATTTTAGAGATAGAAATGATCCCTTTTTTTGAGTCCTTATCCACTTCCTTCCCCAACATTGTGGCATATTAAGGGCGAATATAAAACATTTTTGGACTTCAATATTGGGGTATTCTTTTGCATTTAGTGAGTGAAATAATTTGATAACATGCAGAATGCACCAGTTCTTCTGTGTCTGCCAAGAAACACCACCAGTAGGATGCACCAAAGCCAGAACCTTGCATTACACACATTATTTCTATTAAATAAAAACAGCAACACAGAAAAAAAAATAAAAAAAGATGCGGACACGTGACAATTGAAGTTAAAGTAAAACAAACAAACGTGTGCAATTGCAGAAGTTTCTTTTTGTTCAAAGAGGAGAGAAGACAGTCAAAGTGCACTGATATTTTTAAAATTACCTGCAAATACTCTTCAACTAATTATAGAATGCATTCTGGTTAATGTACAAAGTCATGAATAAAATACCCATTGTGTTAATTACCTGCAGAGATGTTAAGATTTATAGATGTGAACCCAACATGGGAGCAGCTTTCTGAAGCACTTCCACATTCATTAACTCCACTTTACTTCTTCTAATTAATCCCACAGTGAGACTTGTGGTAAACAAATATCTACGTTCCTGTACACCAAGAGGTGAATTAGGTCAAGCCATTTGTTAACACACATACTGATGTGTGTACGCATGCTCTGACACACACTGGTCTCACAGAAGTACAAGTAATGATTTGTTTCAAACACTATTGACAGTCTCTTTCAGGACTGAGAGTGACATCCTTCATGGTTTTCTGGTGGCCTTTTGAGAACCGACCTCCATCTTTGCAATTTCTACCAATTCAATTTCCTCTCTGTCTCTTACTGATGAAACTCTAAAGATATTCTTCTCCATTTCCCCTCGAGACTTATTACTTCAGTCATTCAGATTTTTTTTGTAAACAAGGAAGGTTGTTCACCATGAACAGATTGCTCAGCTCTCTATCCATTTCTGTGTCAGAGGTTGAGGTTCTCAGTCTCTTCTCTGAAATGTAATCATTGTGATATCCAGTGCCAGTCTCTGCAACTGATCCATTAACTGATCCATTAACACACTTTGTTAGACTGTCAAATCGGCACTTTATGCTTTGCATTTTGGGTATTGAAGCTAGATTTTGCTTCACTGGATCACACAGACTGTGGAATCAAATACAAGCCTCTTTACTTCAATGCAAAGAATGTGTATGATTCAGTCCTGCTGGGTCTCCATCTGCTCCTGCTGCAACGTGCAAGTTAATACTTTGCTCCAAGATTAAGGGCTTTGTGTTGGAATACATATTTTCTGTGCGTTCAATGCATTTTTACAGAGCCACATTTTGAAACTTAATAAAAACTTACTGGGCAGTTTGTCAGATAAAACTGAATTTTTAAAATGACATCAGTCCAATAAATTTGCTACACAAATGAGCAGTTTTGAGAAAACCTCTGATCTCAAACCAGAAGCAAAGTTCAAGATTAGATAAGATTGAATCTATATTATTGTTATAACACCACTAATCACAACTGCATGGCCAAAGTACGACGATCACCCCCAGAGAAAGTAAGCGAGAGTCTCTCCCTCACATAGTCCAGAGTGGTGAAAATACTGCGACCAAAAACTGGACTCTCCGCCCGTGCATGTATAGTGGGGACAAGGGATTAGTCCGTCCAGCTGGCCGAGTCGAGCAGCAACCCTAGTAGAACCCAACTGTGCACGTGTGCAAATATTCTGAAAAAAGCTCGGGGGTAAAAACATGCCCTTTTATATTAACAGCAATATTTACCAGAGGCAAAAAGAAAATGTCAGAGTAAAGAATATCCCTTCATGTTACAAAGTTTGGTTCCTGGTGCCGCTTCATCATTATCCGTAATCACCAAAAAAGCCAAAAAAAACGGGTTTGTCCTCTGAAGTTAATGGAAATCAGTGCCGAGAATGAGATGTTTTAAACAATGTGAAAGCTCATCACTGGATCCATCCTCTGCGAATCCACTGCCTCTCAGCAGGGCCGTTCGTTTTCAGTAACGACTCATCTGAACTTCACACTTCTGTGGCGCCAGACTTCCCTGCTGCATAATTGACGCCGCTCTTTCACAGGAATGTGAGAGTCTGTGATGAGCCGTCTGACCTCCGATTGCTCGAGGAGCGCTGGCCCTGCCCTTTACAAAAAAAACAGCTCCATTATGCAGCACTTGTGTTCGACGGAACAGAAATCCTTACATTTAGCTTGAAATTACGTTTACCAAAAAAGACTAAACAAAAAAAAACTAAACAAAACCTGCCACTTGGCGTGGTGCATATAAACAAGGTAGAGCTTAAAGAGGCGGTCCATAAGCTCAGTGCCCTCATGAAAATGTTCAGCCTTTCTGAACTGCATCGCCACAGCAACGAGGCAAATGTGGATAATCGGCCCGTCTGTTTCTCTGCCACTTTTTTATCTCCATTGTGCAGTTTGCTAGAGCATCCCTGACGGAGCACTTCCACACCTAAGGCCATACATGAGTGGACAGCAGAAGAATATGGGGAATTCCTAATCCAATATTACCAGCGTGATGGCACTGCAGAGGAAATCTTTTTTTCTTCTTTTTGTATGAAAGAGATCAAAGTCATTGGCGTTATTCTGCCTTTGGTGCTTGGGAATAAAGTTGCCCTCTTTCCATGGACTCCTGGTCACACAGCAACATCAAAGCAAAGAGCAAACATCCGATTCATCACGAAAAACTAAATAAAACATAACAGTCACTTATAACTGGGAAGGTCTGTGAAACAAGAAAAACTGGGTTGAGGGGAGAAATTATGAGGGGTTCAAATAAACGATGAGATAGGAATAAAACTTTCAGGAAGTTGGCAGGAGCTGCTGTTCCGTCAGCTTCTCCAAAGGCTTAGCAAAGATCCAGTTGGCAGCAGACTGTCTCTGCAGAGCACAGATGGATTAGAAACCAACCGTCCAGACCGTGCTAGCAGACGTCAGAATGACAGATGTGGCACTAAGGCCCAACAAATGCTTTATGAAGGTCTTGGATTAGCCAGAACTGGAGGGAGTCGAGCGTGTGCATGTGTCCTCACACTTTACCCATAAGTGATTCTTCATCTACCCATCTGCAAAACAGCATGGACCTTGTTCTCATGCAGTTCTGTGAGACTGCCACGTGAGAGAAAAGTGTACAACTGGCATCAACTTTATCAATTTAAGAAAAAAAGAGAAAAAGACGTAATACACGAGTGATAGAGGAAGAGGTATTGTAAGAAAAAAGTACTTTGCCTCGCTTTAGAATGGAGAAAGTCATTTAATTCTGAAGAGTGTGAGAGGTGAAATGAGTTTTTCCAATCCAGTCATAGGAAGCTGTTCAGCAGTGAGCATGCAGAGGGAGCAGTCCTGATGAAAGATAATGACTTTAAATAGTCTTAAACCCTGGAAATGGCAAATGGCTGTGATTTTAAAGTACAAAAGGCAGGAAATATAAGTGGAGAGGGGAAAAAAGGAGAGTGAGACTGCCACGTGAATGAAAGACTCAAAAAAACAAAACACCTAAAATAAATGACTTAGGCTGAGTATGATATTGGTACAATTCAAAAGGCATGGAGATACGGCCAACATGATCAAAGGCTGCTCATGTGATCGTGCCAACTGTGACCTGCTGGATTTAGCACCACTCATTAGAGGCGTCCTCCCTCATTAACCGACATCTGTATCTGGATTCATAAAAAAAAAAAAAAAAAAAGAAGAAGAAGAAACAATTGAGACAGGAGTAGTTGCAGGTGTCTTCATGTCAGCTGCCTTATCATCCAGGCAGTGTTTCCTCTCCAGTTTTTTTGGATTCTGAATGACTTTTACCGCTGTAGCTCTTACAGGAAGATGGCAGCGAAAACAGAATTTGACACTCATCCTCAATAAGCAGTGAACCTGAAATCCTTGATCCACAGCACACTGTACTTTCAACCTTTTGCGCATTGAAATCTACCTGCAACCACATAAACATTGAGATTTTATTCATGTCTCATTCAGCTTACATTCAAATCATCATGTCTTTTCAGTATTTCATGCGACATAAATGGAAAAGCCAAAAGTGCTGCTTTCTCTTAAGGATTTTCTTTTTTTCATTCATTCTTGGAAATAAAAAGCCTGCAACCATCAATGTGATTTATGTTGTTCCTCTCTCTGATTAGAGTTCTTTAGAACTATGACCAAAGGTTTGAGGGAGTGACTCAGTGCACGGGTGTAGAGGGAAACCATTTTCACCTTTGAAATGTCACTTCTCCCCATTACATTTTATCTAACAAGTGCTGTGATTCTTTGTTTCCACAGGCTGTAAAATCCAACAGTCAGGTGAGAAAACTGCTGAGGGCAGTCTCGTAGCTAATTATGATTGCATCCATTATTATCCATAATGTATTAGCAATTATGGATATCAATTATACAAGCACTTTGAGATATAGCTGGTGTGAGCAGGTTGTGGCTCTGTCAGGCTGTGTAATTTGAATTTTTCTCTCTGGGTGTTTTTTTCAATTTTGTTAGCCCAAAGCAAATTGGTTTTATGACATTTACATTGGCCTGTTTGACAAGAGAAAATGTACCGAATAAAATAAAACTACATCACGACCATTGTCCTAAGTACCATGCCGGTTCCCCTGCATGGTATTTAGGACAATGGTGGTTATTAAGGGCTCTGACCTTTCAGGCCTGGATATTCCAAAACTGTCCAGAAAATTAACTGAGTCAAGAGTTTGAGGATTGAGCTAGTTCAAGTGCCTCTCCACAGGTGAATGGCTGGAATCGGGAAAATACCACTCTGTATTAATCTTTCAACAGATACCTTTGCATGAATACTACGAATCTCTTGGCGACTGCAAAGAAAAATTCTGGGATTGGATGCTCAGTGGTTTCTATTCAAGTTAGCGTTTGACAATATGGGCTCAAGAATGTTACAGTGACTGTGATCCCCATGGTTAGTTAGGGACACAAACAGCTTATGCATTGTTACGTTCTGAAATTGATACTTTACGTCTCACCATGCCCACTACATAGTGGATATTCACCGTCTTGGTACATCTGATCTTCATGTTTTAATTGGACATGGTTACTTTCATGTATATGGAAAAGGATGGGGTGCTCTCACAGATTGGGATCAATGACTAATGGAAGAAACTCCAGATCAAAACCTATTCTCCACAACCTGTTTCACCACCGCTCACATTTGGAAATTGCTCAAGTTAGGACTTAAAAATGACGAATTAGAATCAAGACAAGCAGAGAGGCACTTGATCAATAAAGGCTGATGTGCTGTGGAACCTAACACAAGCTGCACTTCATTTAGGTCCACGAATATCAGAATTTTATCAAATCATTTTCTCAACGCATGATGCAGCCACACAAATGAATGTCCCCCACATCTTTAAACTGACCGTCTCTTCACATAACGCCACAGGATGCAAAAACACCACAGACAGCCCTCGCAGGGTTGTTGATGCCACTGAATACATGCACATTATATTATCATGGATAGAAACATCAATCAAACAGATAAATGGGCAACTATTTATGCGTTATATGAAGTTTCTGTGTCCTTCCGTCTTTCACACCTATAAACTCGTTCTTGAGTGATGCTCATTCTATCTAAATGACGCGCCGGCTGCCTCACAGTCATCAGTCCTGTCTGGATCTGCATTACCTCCTCCTTTTTCTCCATTTCCCCTCTCCCTGCTGGAACGCACTATCGACATTCAGTCATCCTGACAGATGTTTCAGTCACCTGGGATTAAAAATGGGGCTGAGGTGATAGATCACCACCGCCGCGAAGGATACAGTTTTTAAAATGGCTCAACATATTGTAAATGGCAAAGCAAACCACAATAAAATTTACTGTAAATTGAGTCCCGCGCAAGAGATTTTACATTATGCAGCTTTTAGAGTCCGAGTCCTCAAGAACTTATCAGTATGACTTATGGTGTGTTACACGAGGCCATTACTCAGTGGACTTCACAGACACTTTCTCTAAAAGGGAGCCTTCTGGACAGCCATGTCCACGTGCATGTAAATTCAGTGTTCGGCCGTAAAACTGACCGAGACCTTTATTGGTTGTTACTTTTGCACTTTCTGTCCTCTTTTTACTGCGAGCTGCCTAATAAAGCAAAAGCAGTGAGATAATAGTCTTTATGAAGACATTCAAACTGAAAGCCCTTGGAGCATGGTGTACTAGCTGGAAACCTGCTTTAAAAGCTAATGTCTTATTAAACTGGTGGTACAGCAGTGTCTGCATGCCCTTTCAACTAGCATGAGGACATTTTCTGCTTCTTCTTTCACCGACTGAAGTGAAACTTTGAATGAAGACAAATAAAAAAAAGGTACCGTGAAATTGAATGAAGCTCAAATATAAACATGTTAGTGTAAGATGTTTCCCAATCAACAGAGTCCATGTTTAATTTTTCCATAAACAATCAGTTAATACATGGTCATAGAGATATTAAAAAGTGGTATAGGTAGTAGTTAGGAAGGTTTTGGGGGGATTTCAAGTCTTTCGAGAGATGACAGTAGGGTGTCGATGTGCCTTTCTAGAATATTCTTGATTCATTCATGTATATTGATCCAAGTTCAACAAAGTCTGAAATGAACCTAAGAGAAAAAAAAGTGTAATTTTAATGCTGAAGTTTTAGTATGAGGACATAACTGAAAATAAATAAATAAATAATTAAAACAGAGCCGAAATACAGAAGTGTTGAGAACAGACCTAGTTCAGCCCTACAGCTTTCATAAGAAATACAGAGGGTAGGCAGCAGCCAGGTTCTACTTGTCAAATTCACTTGATTAATTAATGAGCAACTGTGAGCGCCTTCATGTTAGCACAAGCGTTGGAAGTTTGACAGCTAGACTTTGGCTGAAACTGGTTCATACAGCAACAGAAGGATCCCAAACAGCACCAAATCTACATCTGAATGGCTGGAAAAAGAAAGAATGAAGGTGTGACAAGGGACAAGTCATGCTCTCATCCTGATAAAATGGCAGACGTTGGACCTGAAGAAAACTATGTAGACATGTTGACAAGACTGGACTAATAATCCTCCAAAACAACGCAAGAGACTGATAGTGTCGCACAGAATGATAACGTTAAGTTCATGCGGAGGCAGGAAAGGCTCTCCCATCCTTCAAAAAGCTATCAGATTCAGTCACTTTTATCAAAGTTCTTAGAACTGATTCCTCAAAGAGTTGTGCGGCATATGGATCTGATAACAATAAAGAACTAACCGTGTGTGTTTTGTCAGTTTGAACGATAAACTTGTGCTCCTAATGCACATTAATTCTTAGTTTTGAAAACAATTACTTCAAGTCAAGGCAGGTGCAACACAGATTAGTTTTAAATGAATATATTCCCAGAGAGGAAGAATTATGCTCTTTAGTGCAAATACAACAAATAAAGTTTCAAAAAAGTTTGCAGAAAAGTACATTTCCAACCATCCATCTCACATGTTTCATCTCCATTTTAGAAATATGACTAATCAAAGAAAATATGACATACCTCTCTGCTGCACTTTAGAGGAATGTCTAATATAGAAATGTGTGAATCTCAGGAACATTTTTGTCACAACAAGTATTCCTGTTACTCATGTAATCTTCTTGTCTAATGTGAAAATAGTCCTCTTACCATCTCATAAAGCATGGTTGGATGACGCAAAGCGTACATAATCCTCATGTCTGAGGCATAAAGAAAGCCGTGCTTTTCTGATAATCTGACACAAAACTAAATGTTTCACAGATAAAGAGGCCAATTAACTGTGAAGTTATTTAGCCGTTTTCTTTATTTCATTAAATCCATTTTACAGCTCTGTAAGGATATTAGCCATGAGGGCAAATTTGTGATGGGCAGGTTTTTGGCACCAGCAACATGTGCCTCTGTTTACAGACATGAGTGTAATAGACCTCTATGTCATTAACCTGCCCATTGAACTGGCTAATAATATGACTTACATGAGGGGAGCCAAACGTTGAGTGCCAGGTAGGTTGTCTGTAGCAAAAAGTTTCACAGAGCATGTTGAAAGCAACTCTGATATATGTAACATTTGCAGAAGAAATAATAATTTCCCTAAATGATTGACTCACAGTACAGGATGCCTTCTGAATAGTACAGAGGCTTAGTGTGTCGGGCAACTTAACAATGGATATTCAGATTCAATCCACAGCGTGGACTTTTGAATCATTAAGATTGAAAAAAATCAAACAGTAGATTTCTGTGATGCTCATCCAAAGGGAGGGATTTACAGGCTTGTAAGTGAGGATTTGCCTTCACGTTTCTTACTGATGCTGAGCTTCCTACATCCCAAATAATGGCATCTCATTTAAACAGTCTCATGCAGTTTATAAATTGATCCATAAGGACTTTTTGTGCATGCTGGCGTGGCTTTACAGATGGTGAAGTACACTTCACTAAACTTGCTGTTCTAGTAGTTGAAGAAACCTAGTTGAACATGCGACACACAGTGTAGAATATTTGTGGCTTTGAAGATAATTTTGCATCTTAACAACTGATTATCATTAAGCCTTTGCATCCGGTACATACTTTTTTACCCTGATAAAGAGCACGACATTGGCACCGAGATGGAAAACAGTAAATGCAAGAACAGGCGAGGCTGTCTGCTATCACAATCCAGATGTGAATAACCAAGGTGTCCTCTTCTGAGACACTTGGGACCACTTTCCTTGATTGATCATTTTCTCTTCTTTCCATCATATGAGGATAGTTTCCAGAAGCTTAACACAGTGGATCAAACCAAATTGCTAAACAAACAAAAGTGTCTGATCACAAATTTGTTGTTTTATTTTGCCTTGGAATCATACTTAAACAAAAAATGGTTAAATTGCTTTAATCCTACTGAAATCTCAAAGTCTGTTTGGTCTTCTGAAACTGCCAAAAAATGAAATATTCAAGGCTTAATTTTATTTTCTTGCTTCACGAGACATTTAGCATCCCATCTGGTTCTGTACACAGGACAAATTATGATATCACTTGGCACAAACATGCACTTCGAAAACTGTATAATATCTCTGGCTTTGAAGATGATTAAGCAGCTTAACACTACAAGTAGGCAGCTGATAATTATCAGTCTTTACCGCGCCTCCGTGTGCTCCAAAGACAAACACACTGACACCCCCCTGTAGGGACAGCGAAAAAAACTAAACAACGAAACAAGAAAACAGTACTATATGAAAAAAAAAACGTTTGACAGAAGTAACGATGTGGGAGGAGGCAGGTTTTACTGGAATTGCTGATGAAGGTGGAGCAAATTCAGATTGTCCTCACAGATGAGGAGCAAGGTCCCTCCAGGGCAAAGGCCATTATTCACCAGTCGAAGTCCAGTAACTGGAGCATGCCGAGATAACACCAATATATATTCTGTCAGAGGCCTTGTTTAGAAGTACCAGTTCCAAGTACCCAGCATGTATCGGGAAAACATAAATAAATCCTCCCAGGGGGGACTGTTGTCGCCAAATCTTGCAGTGCAGAATGTGTAAAATCATTTAGGGAAAATAGAAATTAATAACATTCACTTATGACCCTAGACAATGAAAAATGACTACATGTACCGTGAGGTCAAAGCAGTCCCAACTAATGGAAAAACATCCAAAGAAAGCAGAAATGAACAATCCATACCTGTATTTTTTAAATACTCTAAATGAAATCTCATGATGTTCAGAATGCGAAAGAAAAGAGCTTGCTCTTGATCGCTGATAACAGAGTTCAAGAGTCCATATGTGGTTGTGTGTATGCGCCCATCATCACAGCTAAGTGACCTCAATCTTCAATCATCTCTCATTCTGCTGTGTGGGCTGGTCAGTGCGTGAGGAAATTGACATCCGAGGGTGGACGTTATATCCTTGGTGACCTTTGGACCATTTGGTCCCAGTCATTTTTCTCTCAGAGGCTGGTCCTCAGTTTCACTACGCTTTAAATCAAAGCAACATTAAAAACAAAGAAGTTAAATGTATTCATAAAAACTAATTCCCCCCCAGGGAGATAAGACAATGGCAAACAATGGCTGATCAGCTCCAAAAACGGGCCCCAGAGAGAGCCCTGCTGAGCCTCAATGAGAAGTGAAGAGACGGCGACAGGAGGGCTTCGTTTGAACAGCATACAATATGTTACGTCTCATAACTGACTCATTTGTAAACTGATGATCCACATCCAAAGATAACACAGCAGTTATATTCAAAAGCACTCCACAAGTGCATCATGATTAGAATGGTTACGCTTTATATCTCCTTCATAGAGAAAATTCAGAAATGATCGTAATGCAGATAACGTAGCCATTTTTGAAGAATTGTTCTTCAAACAACCAACAATTAAAAGTTATGTGTCTTACAGACCCCTGCGGCAAAGTTCCAAAAAAATGTCATTTCTTTGAGATTTTTTTTGCTCAACCTTTCCATATGAAAAGCGTTACTGAGTCTTCCTGCTGAAGCGGGGCTTTGAAAAAATCAACCAAAAAATAAAATCTTAATTTGTTTATTTAGAAAAATGCTACTTCAGGTTAAACTCATATGATTCATCTGTGACTTATCTGCAGAGTTTCTATGGCAGCCTCCTTTCATTTATATTAAATATACATGATAAAAGAAGATGCCATGAAGTTAGTAGAGTCATATGTGCTAGAGGCATGACTGGAGGACAGAATGTTGCAAAGAAGTGTGGACACAAATGGAAAGCTCATCATCAAACCTGATAAACAGTGATTCCTGTTCTGATCATTTCCCACAGAAAAGCATAAGAATTCATCCATAATGAATCCTCACACATGACTAGTACACGCTGCACTAGTGGTGATGTGGTTTGGGGGTGTTAATAGAAAGTGAAGGATGCTGAAAACTCGAGGAGTGTCTTTTCAACTAATAATCCATCATTTCAAGCACTGGGCTACATTGCACACACTTGCAGCCTAATCTTTTTGATACTTTAAATTCTGGAATAATAGTGTGACAGGGATGATACATGTGTCCCTCTCTGCTTACTATCCTGTTTTTGTCTAAATTCTAACAAACCGTTTATACTCTCTGTCTTTGTTGGCCATTTTGGCTTCTTCTTTGGTCAGCTTCAGTCTCATGTGCAACTTCTTTTTCATGATCTAGGGGAGACGTTATGGTTATATCCACCTTTTACCCCCTGTGATACCAGTGTTTATCAATGTGTGCATCTGAGAGATGTTATTGATATTTGTGTTGATATTAGATCAGCCAAATTTTTTGCTTTCAGATGTGAAATACGAGTTTGATGTCAACCCTATCAGTGCGAGATCAGAGGCCGCTTTATGTTTGAACATACCTTCCATTAGGTAAGGTAGGTGCATTAGTGCTTCCTGTGTGCTGTTGGCTGTTCTGTTATGTGTCGACAGCGTTATCTGTGTCGACATTTACGTTATCCATCACGTCAGTCTTCAATGTTTGTGTTACTAGTGCGTTTGATATCAGTGGGCTTCTTAAACCCTTTGATGACTCCATAATACCCCTGTTGGTTTGGTCAAACACTTGATAACAGATCAAATGTGGACTACAGAGCCTTTCTCAGAACATGCTGATAAAAATACAATTTCTGGAACCTTTGGCTATAGATGTGTTTACTTTGCAGAGGGAAAAACAAATCATACTGTGGGTTTGATGGACACTTCCTTTCACTTGAGGCCATTTTCTGCAGGACTAAATTATCTTGGTTTACCGGCCTATAAATTTAAGGTACTTTCTAACATGTTCTTTGCAATGGAATTTGGATTCTTTAAATTCTTTTGGCATCCACTTTTAATCCAGGGGTGTAAATTGCTCCTCAGATTGCAACAGGATCCATTCAAAGCTGAAGTACAAAGAGTTTAAAGAAGTTGGATACCACCCATAATCTCCTAAAGGGTTGTAATAACTGGCACCTTTGGAAATTTGGAGTACAATTTTATAGAGTTAAAGCTGTAATGAATGTAAACCAGGACAGACTTCATCCATGTGTTTTAATAAAAAAAAAAAGAAAATGAGTAGAGTATATGAGCTTTTACCCCACATCATTACAAATGATGTCCCCCAACTGGTGAAAGAACTGAAAGAGCTCCTGTCAGTGCAACATAATTGAGATTAATTGAATAGTATAGAATCCAAAAAGATCCCATCATTGTTCTTTTGCCATTCCATATCATTTCATGTGAACCATTTGGCTCATAGCTGAGCTGGCTTCCCCACTAAACCCCGCCTGTGTCTTAATGTCTCTGAGCTGACATGTGGTTACACGCTCTCAATACTCGTTGCTGCGACCAAAAGGGCTTCAGCATTACAAAGTGCTTATTTGATTTACGACACCATGAACACTTCTATTTATTTTCAGGTCCCAATTAGATGATCTGATGCGATAATTGCAATAGTAATTAGCGTTTAGTGCAATTACGGCGCATGATCCAGCTGAATTACTTAAATTATTTTGGCTATTCAAGCACAGTTCATGTAGCTTCACAGGTCTGATGAGCTGCAGGCCAGTGATATTTCAAGCACACTGGATTTCAGTCTCACCGCAGGGCACTGATGCAGCCGGTGAGAAAATGTGCTCCTCATACTTTCTCCAAACGCTTCACTTTTGGTTTTATAACCTACTAATTATTTTTTTAATAAATGGATGCCAGAAAAACAGGCCAAGACAGATAAATGTAGCTGAGATTGCAGGTTTGCACAGGTTTGCACGAAAAGAATCCAGTCATGTGATAACTCAGATAAACCAAAGCAAGGGCAGATAGCACAACAGTGCTTGTTTATGTCTGACACCTCTAAGATAAGTGCTTTATCTGTGGTGTGGCCATCAAAGTATACAAGGCAAATGTAATGGCTTTAGCCAAATTCTATGAATAAACACACCCCACTACCTTTTTTAGTTTTTTTTTGCTAGCATAGGATAAGACAAAAAAGAAAATAATAAGAAATAGGATTTCTTCCTCCTGCTGAACCCCAACTGTCTAAGCAGGCAGAAAGAAGAATTTAATTAACATTAGCTGATTTTTATCTAATCTGATTCTGAGTGGGTCTAAATTTGGCATGAATGAATTACAAAGGAAGAGAGATCTTGCTTTGAAACGTGATGAAACTGTCTGTAACGCATTTTGAAGTCACAAACACGTCAACCTTTGTATGGCTTTCAGTTTTGTTTTGTTCTTTATTGAGTGAATGATGTTTCAATCAGATTATTTTGCTGCATTCGAAGGCAGTGTTCATAGAAGCTCAGAAATTGAACAGCACAATATACCGCAGCACAAAATTAATATAAAACGTTACAACAAGCTGATAAGCACATATCACACATATAAGCGGGTTTTAAAAACTTCAATTAACCCCAGGGGGCTGATATGTAAGACTGATGCTAACTGATCCCGTCGTAATTTTCTAAAAAGGGACTACCTGTAGAATTATTTAATTCTGAGTAAGAGCAGAGTGAGGGCTGAGCTAATGCCGACTCTGCTGTGCTCAACTCAACACTCCACATTTCCATCCCCACTATGAGCAGAGACTCCCTGGCATTTCCATATAAAATATATCTGGTTTGCTGATGTTCACAAGCAACTTCAATTTGCTGCTGCCCTCCCTCAGGACTGTTTGTTGCGACAGTTTTTGTGGGCTCAAACAGAAACATCAGATTAGACCTGCGGGACACAAACGCCATCTCAACAGGAGCAAATTGGGAACTGAATGAAAGAAAAATCAATTATGCCAAAACCCCTTATTAGCAATTAGTGCTGGTGAGGGGCCTTTGTCGCTTTTGTGGTTGCTGATTGTTTGGAGCATGCATCCAAATCAACTGGCATAGTTTGTCTAGTGATTGTCTTCCATTACTGCTTGAAGGAGACTGCTGTCAAAGATCATTTCTATAACTGCAAATACTCAAGCACACAAAACAGATCTCCTCTGTCACAAGGTTTGAGTGCATTGTGAAAATGGATCTAAACGCTGATGAATACACACAAACAAAATGATAAAGAAATCATTCTGATAACAGAAAACTATCTATTGTAAGGTAACATGACTACTAACTCAACGTTTGCCTTATAATCCCCTCCATGAAAACCATGTGGATACAGTCAAATGTGCCTTAAAGTGCAACAAAATATTTATTTTTGCCCCAAAAAACCCTAACTGTTAAAGCTGAGTCCCAGTAAAACAGAGGTTCTATTATCTGCCACTGATAATCTTTCATGATTAATAGCTTCAGAATCAGACAATAACTGAAAAACATCTGAATATCTTTCAGGAAAAACAGAAAACTGAATTTCTAAGAAAAAAATTGCATTTCAGTCTTCAACTTGTATTTAGTAGTTGGGGTTTATGCCTAAAAAAAAAGAAAAGAAAAAAAAAGAAGAGAGATGGCTTTCAAAGAAACAAGACAAAAAAATAAGCAAAGGCAGGTACAAGACAAGGTGACAGAAGGGTAAAGAAGCAGAATTCTTAGAAGCCTTTTTGACAGTCAGCACACTTCTAACTCTTGTAAATCATTCAATTATTGACCCAAATTCCATTTCCCATCTACGCTGCATCTCTGCACCAAGTTTTTCTCATCTTTAAATCATACTTTATTCAATATATTAATTCAATCATTTTATTGGTAGAAAAAAGTGATTCAAAGCTGCTCTGAATAGTCACAAAGGCATGTGGTGCGTCAGTGCAGCAGCTTTGGCTCTTTTAGGTGTCGATGTGGGGAAGCAGTTCTAACTGTAGTCCATTACTGCAGTGAATGAATGAATTTTTTCTTTGTACATTGCACCATATAAAGGGTGTTGAGGGTACTCAAAATGGAATCCAACACCCACTGTCAGCTGTTTGAGTGGACATCATTCTGAAATTTTGTTCCACTAAGAGTGGTTGCTTGACAGTGAAATGTAATGATTCTTTATAGCAAAAACAAGCCTTTCCCGACATGTGACAACTTTGAAGGCATATTACTCACCTATAGTGCTGAATTGTAAAATGGTATCTGAAAATGAATTACCGATTCAGATTACAGGTTGAAATTTAAGCTTTGGTTACTTGTCTTTAAAAGTAAAAATATGGGATCCAATTTAAAACAGGAATATAAAAACACCACACCTAATGGCAAAAAACAAAGATGAAGCATGGTTAGACTACGGTTTGCCATTTAAAAACACAAAGAGGGTCAAAAGGAAAAAAAACACAAAGTGCTCGAATAATGAGCAAGAAAAAAAAAATCCTTTGAAAGATCATTTGTTCCCTTTTAAAGATACTATCCTTACACTTTCATGCTGTTTTTCAGCTGCTTGCAAAGAGCTGACCTTTCCTTTTAGTCTCCACTTCTTATCATATTTTGCCTCTTCTCTGATCTACTTTCATGTAGCAAAAGCGAGATCACATGGACACCGCTCTCTGTTGCAAGCACAATAAGCCATTTCAGTGCAGAGGCAGATAGCCATACATCCAGTCACTTATCTTTGCAGAGGACATGACCGGTCGGCCCTGGGGCCCCGGCTGACCAGTCGGGCGACCTCTTACATCCAGTCACAGCTGGTGAGAGGCTAGTTAGGACGCAGCAAGCAGCTGGCTTTGGGACATTAACCGTTAAAGTGTGCGACCACAGGGTGGCACGGCAGGCTGCCGTCTTACCGAGCGGCCGGAGAAACTGTCCGGGTAGGAAATGAGCTGGAAAGGACATGGCCTGCGACAACACACAACAGGATGGTCACGAAAGACGGACATGTGTGCGCGGACACGCATTCACCTCAGCTGGTTAGCAGCCAGCTGAAGCAGATGTTGTATGCAGATTTGGTGGGCCGTTCTCACAAGAGAGGTGATTTTGAAAAATGTGTCCTGCTTCTCAGTGCTTTTTGCTATTTAGATCTACAAATCTCCTAAAAATGGTGGATTTCTGAATGACAAAAGTGAAGAAGACTCACATTAGCTTTAAGACTTAAAAAATTAATTAAAAATTAATTTTGTAACCCCCCCCGGGCCCAGTCCAGTCCCCCAGACACGGGACGAGGGCCCAAACCCGATCCCAACAAGCCTGAGCGCCACTAAATCATCTGAGATCGTTCTTGTGGGAGATGCGCAGGCAGCATCCATATCAGATCCCTGAAGTGCAGAGTAGTGCTAATCTACTCTGAGACCCTGTTGGCTGACTAAACTGACTGTATCCCCCAAGATGAGTCAAAACCTCCTTTGGAGAATGCTCATTCCGGCCACGTGTCCTCACCATCTCATCGTTTCAAACACCAACAACAGACCCTGTCATGTCCTTACTGTAATTCTCTATTCCAATACATATCTCAAGTCTCATTCATAAATACTGTTTTAAAACCGTTGTCTGCTTGTGAATGTTCTCTCAAGGGCCATCTTTCCTGAAGTCTCTTTGTTCTGAAGAAAAACGGTGCGCCCTTGAGTGGCTGCCCGCGGTCTTCCCAAACTGGTGTGTCTGTGTTTTGTTTGTATGATCTTGGTACGGGCTGTACTGGAAGTCAATTTCTCCATGTCAGATCATCAACGTATTCATCAATCGGTCAATCAATAAATCAGGTATTTCGAAATACCAAGTTATTTAGAAATTCATGCTGGAGAAATTAAATAGAAAATTGTGATCTTTTTGCTGAGGCAGTCTTTTCTACCAATTATACTCCTGAAAGACACTTTTATAGAAAATACTGTTGCTGAACCATTGTCATTTAACAATGCATTACATTCCAATCAGAAATATGATCTGAGCAGAAGTGTAGAACTGAGCAGGTACTCTTTAGAGGACTGTGTCGCATTTCTGTGTAGGTGGGTTTATTTAATTTCAAGGAGTATGATGAGTATGAATCCTGTAAAGTTAAAGCAGATTTGATCTTCCATTTTATATTAGACATGCAGCTGTGTGAGATTTCTTTGAGGTTTAAAAGGTACAAGTATGTGCCTTTTTTTTTGCAGCACATTGTTGATAAATGCAGCAAGAAAAATGGCCTAAAAAGTGGGATAGGTATGAAAGATATTCCCATGTAGCAGCTCTTCTGGAAAGCAGTCATCTCTCTAGTGGACTTGTTTGAGACTGACTTCAGTTTCTTCGTTTATATGGATACCATGTTATTCAAATAGCTGCAGTGATACAGTTTAACTTCAACATCACATAGAAGCCTCTACCAAAAACAAAAACATAAAAATATAACATGGCATCAAATCAACCTCAAATGATCTGAAAGAACATATCTGTGGATTTAATTTAACCATAGCAAAGAGGGATTTGAATATAAAAATGGGGATGGTAAGAAGCTTTGGAAATCTGTGAAGCATAGAGGGGAACTGGCTCCATCTGAGTTGGCAGTGCCCAGGTTATTCATGTGAATTTAAAGATACACAACCACTACTGTTGTGGTGCATCAGTAATTCCTTTAATAAAAGAAAAAAAAAGTCTGTCACCTCCTCACACAGCGGACATGTCATTTTGAAACAGGATCCGAAATAATGGATGTATATCTGTGCGTCCCTCTGCCTCCAAGTTGAACATTCTCCAAAATTAAAGTAATTTAGTGGTATATCAAGTAGTTCATTCTAGTCGCCATCACATCCATACTCCAGAATACACTGTGATGTTGTGTAAGAGAAGAGGAAAGGAAAGTTGATAAGGGGGAGGATGGACCAAAATGGCTGGTGAGTTTGCTTGGTCCTCTCTTAATACTCTATAGTGCTTTCACCGACATAACCCGCTATTACAGCCTCTCTAATCAGATTTGGGGGGAGAAGCCAAATGCAGGGCTCCTATCTGGACTAACCCAACACAGCTAAAGGGGTAGGCCATCAGAGCCCCATTTGGACAGGCAGCTGAAATAACAGTGATCACTCCTGACAGCAGCACACGAGTGGAGACTGCACTCGCATTTGGCACGGCACTAAAATGCCATTTCACCTTCGTCGCACACTAAAAGGTGATGGGGCTCCATTTGTCTTACCGCGTGCACAGGCCCGCTGTACATGGGGCTTCCTGACACCAGTGCCAACGTACTGCAAAATGAAATGACTGACGCTCCGACTGAGCACACCCCAAAATGAGCTCTTACGTTCCTGTCGCAAAATAAGTCTCACCTCATATCAGGTTGATATTCAGATGCATGCTGGATGATTGGATAATATTCCAGAACAAATTGCTGATTGATGGGGTAAAACGGCCCACAATCTATGGCAATAATGAGTCCGATCAAGTATCATCTTTGAAACGACAAAACCTGTGTAGCTTTTTAAAAAATATTAATCTGCTGTTAAAAGGATCCACAAAAGATGCGTTTTAAAATGAGAATAGCAATTCTGCCGTTAGTCTTATGAGAATCATTAAGCCAAATAATACCTGTCCCCTTACATAGCACGGTGTGTTACTGGACGCACCGCCAGAAAATCTGACTGATTACAACTTGTGTCCATAATTTTCTACTGACATGCCTAATATCAGGTCAATTAATGAGAAATTTTTACATCCAACCTTCAAAGTTCAGAACTACACAACAAGCAGAAATACATAAACCTCTGGAAAAAAAGACTGATCTAGTGGAACTTTACTCGTACCTTAAGTGTAAAATAGAAAGAACCCATTGGAGGGACAATCCCATCAGCTCCTTGAGTGCAAAACCAACTGATTTTCACATCATTATACCATTTTCAAATTACTTCACGAGAACCTGACATTTTTCTAACTTCAAATTAAGAACAATATTCTGAATAGAATTGAACAATGATGCTGTGCGTTCAGACTCACAGCAGATGGCTTCAAACTGTGCACCTAAAGTAGTTCATGGATGAGGAATAGTTTGCTGATCAAAGTCTGCATTACTCTCCATTTCTTTTTTCTATTTTAGTCATTAGTTACAGGCTCAGAAATGTAGAAAATACATGTTCTGTGTGTCGACAGAGTTAAGGGGATGGTTATCCTGCATCTATCCAGATGGTTTGAAACGTTGTCTGGGCATGGTGGTACAAAATGATTTAACACAAAAAAGAAATAGTTAAAGGTCTTTAAAAATAAGAGGAAAAAAGTATATACACAAGCTAAAACGAAGTAGGTGAAAATAAAACTAATCACCAGAAAAATAAGCACTGAAGAGTTCAGATAGCTGAATATTTCACTTACATAAAGAAAGTAGACCGCTTCTTTACACTCATTAGATTCCAGAGGCTTTATTTATCCCAGAGGAACTTGCTATGCAACGGTTGCAAGTTCAAATACAAAGTTAAAGCAATAAAGTTAAAATAGAATAAGCCATTACATGGAGTGTTGCAGCACGCAATTAATGGATGCTGTACTGGAATACGATTTTAACCAAATATTATTAACAGTTTCTTTTTTTTTTTCATTAATAAGCTTTTAAATTAGTAATTTGTTTATGACAATTCAGTGTATGTAGACACTGTCACCTCTAATTGGCAACAAGGCCCTGCAGAAATGGCAGTGAGAAAATGTGTCTGACACATTTTCTAATAACTAAAAAGCACTCTGAGCAATAGGATTAAAAAAAAAAATTTAATAGAATAGAAAATGCTACAGTACAATTTTACTAAACCAAAAATGACTGGGATTTGACAATCTGTGTACAAGTTGGTTTACACATAATTACCTGAACTTGTTCAATGGATCATCACTGGCCAGGTTGACAATGGTTTTGGCATGCTTAAATTTATTCCATTTTCATGCTCCAAATACAAATGGATGTCAAATCCAACAGGGAAGAATTGTATTTGAGTGCTTTCAGAATTCCATTTCCATGACTCAGAACATGTCTGACAGTGTAGAGTTGTTAGTGACAATTTCTTTTTACCCATCAAACCACTGCCCCAACAAAGCAGGCCTTGCTTCCCTGTGCTATTTGTATGCATACTTTTCCAAAGTGAACTTATAGTCTCACATGTCTGCAACTGTTCTCCAACTGCTTTCGTAAAAATGTCTATACCCCTGAAATTATTTATGGTGTTAAGTAATGAAGTCATATCTGCTTCCTTGGGCGTGATAGTTTTACTTTTAAAAACAAACAGCACAGGTGGAGACGTTCTTGACAAGAGCCTTTGAGTTTGGAGTGCTTTGAACACCAGTTACTGCTGGTGCTTAAATGCAAAAATAGAAAGATGCTGAGAAAATTCTCCGAGCAGCAGATGCCTCTTAATTGAATCTTAGATTCAGGATTGTGTGTCACAGTTTTTACTTTGAAATTAACTCTGAAACCACAGCAAGACAAATTAATTACGATAAATCCAAACTATCAAAAATCGAAATGTTTTCTTGTGGAATTGGCTGACATGTTACCTGACACGAGCCCTGTTTGTGGAATCTTTATTTCGTACCCCAGTCTCACCAAAGACGCTCTGTGACTCATCCCCAAAAAAAATAAAATAAATCACGTGACTGTTCCTCTTCCATTTGTAATCAACAACAATACAGCTGAAGATGGTGGCAGGGCCTGGGCTTATAACTTTCTCAGTGACAGATCATTAAGAGTCCTCAGACTAATTTGTAGCAAATTCATTTGTGTACCAGTTGCTGTACAAGTCAGAAAATACTGCTCACATTCTTCATAAAAACTGAGGAGTAGAATGGAGCGCCCTCTGATTCATTTCTCTGACTTTTTCAGCTGTTGCATTTGAACATGAGCACAAGGTGGCGTGGGTAAATAAAAACGAGGCCTTCCCAGAGCTGCCCTGATCCTGACATCAAATGTCAAGATTCTTCACAGCATGTTGAGCGTGGAGATGATTTCCAACGCCTTCGACTGTCAGAAGTGAGAACTTTTTTTTCTATGAAGAGGTGATCCCGTCTTTCATGACTCACAGCTGATCTTGCTCTCATTTCTTTTTTAACACCGCATTAAATAACCCAAGCACTCTCATACACCACTATGCCTAAAATACTACATTGGATTGAAATGCATGACCAGGGGCCATTTGATGCATGCATAGCTTAACAAACAGATCTTTTCATCAGTATTTGTCTAGAAAAGTGAAGGATACAGCAGAAGAAGCAGACAATGGGAAAAGTAGAGCTGTTTCAATCATCTTTTGAAGGTGGTCACTGATGGGAACATTTAAACAGTTCTGTCCCATCACTTTGAATTCTAATTGATCATCCAGTGCAATCAGATTAAATCAGGGCTTCATGGTCAAACAATTCTTTTCCCCCTTCGGACATTTTCTAATGTAAAACAAAAACTTCAAAGGTTGAATTGTGAGTTCTTTCAGTCAAACGGCCGTATTATCTTGCAGACAAAAGCTCTAAAACCTATGGCCATGTGGCAGATAGGAGTTGAGGGACCTGGTGAGGCCTTCACTCATTGGAGAAACAACAGCCATATCCTCCTGAACACCATGACAACCAAGGAGCTGAGGGCAGACCTCAGGAGATCTTAAACATTATGCCAATCAATCTGTAGTGATGGAGGGTGCTTAGCAACACATACCTGGTTGTGGTTTTGGATAAATGGTGGTTATTTTAGTTCATTTTATCTTTCAATGTACAATTGTAAATACTTTAATTCAAAGATTTATTTACACACACACACACATACAGGAGTTGACCATCTTTTGTGACATGCGGTCTGCAGTTTGACCGTGTGTGATGGGCTGCTAACGATTTTAAACTCAACTGCTCAAACGGTTTAAATAGCGATAGCCTGCTTTATCACCTGGGTGAAGTGTCTCCCCCACAACCTTCTTCGAATGGGCAGGGGATCAGTTTATTTATAGAAAAACAGGAATTAAGTTGTCCTTTTCTAACCACATGTCTCTCTTTGGAACCCAAAGAATACTCTCGTATCTCTGCTGTGTTGCTCTATCAGAGATCTCGGAACAACTTCCATCTTGATTTTAGGCCGGTAGAGGCAGAACTCTATTAAACTGGGGAAAATCCCTCATAATATCACATGAGCTAATATCGTGATAAGCTGCTGATTCAGACGACAAGTATGTAACCCGATCATGCATTTGAATATAGATATTTCATCTTGGCTGGATGCTTCGTATTTGATAGTCTCATGCATATTCATCAGCCGTGATATCCACCAGAAGGTTATTATCCATAAATGTCACTCTGTAATTAATTAATCCTGTCTGCTGGTTTCTCTCCCTGCCTCATTAATGAGCCAAGTCTGGCTGATTGTATTCATATTCATGTGTCCAAATATACAGCTCTATTTCAGATTCAGATGCCAGAATATTTCACTTCATTAGCAGCAGGAATTGCCGCAGGCCATCTGACAGGCAGGATCTGCAGTCAGAGTTTCCTGTCAGCGGTACGCACAGGATCCAGTTTGTCTGTTTGGGTTGTTACAGTAATGAGCAAACACATGGCTCTGAAAGCAGAAGTAAGAGGCCGTCTTAAAGGGGGAGGTAAAGTTCAGACACGTTCGAATGAGAATCACCTTCGACGGGTAATGCGGTCCAAGGAGACAATCACGGGGGTAATTTTGTGCTGTTTAGCAAATTGATTTTTAAAGCTACCCTAGAGGCGCATCTATTACTGTTGGTTTGAGTTTTAATAAAAATCCAATATGAATTTGCACAAGGAAAAGCAGTAACTCTGGAACATTAGGCTAATAGAGAAGAATACCACAGCTCGAAAAGTGGCTTGCAAATAGTTTGACATTTACCCCACCATGCACTCCATTATTGGCTGAGAATTTTATCCTTAGGCTCTGCTCAGTTATGCATGGTGCTTTCTGCAAACTCTAATAATCTATGTAAGCTTTAAGGGAAATAGTCTCACATGCTCTGCTGATATGTGGCCAAAGCATGTTCTTAGCAGTGTGGCTTAGTGCTACAAGAAATAGAATCATAATTGGACACTCACATGCCAAGTTCTCCAACAGAGAAATTGTTCTTGAGCAATACACTGGACCATATCTGATTGAAAATAAATAAATACACATTTGAAAAACTTGAGCAGAGGGCCTCTTGTGTGTGCCTCTGGGCACCCTATTCAAATGTGCTGAAAGCTTGTTCTGTTACAGTTCACATCTGTCAGTCAGCAGTTTCTGAAAGCCACCAAATTGACTGGGTTAGCAGCTTTGCAATGTTTGAATTTATCAACTGATAAACCCCCAAAAAGAGAACAAAATAAATAAAAGGAAAAAGCTATACTCATGCCCGAGTAAAAAGGTCAAACATCATAAATACCATAATTACCTGGGTGCTATTGTTTATATTTCATGTTCATACATGATGTTAGTTTTAACTATATATTGTCTGCTGAAAATCGTGCAAAGCAGGGTGGAACAGAAGGGACACTTGAACCCGGGTGAGTGCTGAAAAGCACACGTCAAAACATCCAACTCCTTTCTTAAATGCTTAAGTATTTATACATTTATATAATCATGATCATGATAAGGGAAAACAAAAAAGGTTAAATACAATACGAGGACAGATAAAGTCTTTGCAAACATTTTGCAGTTCTCTGGTTACAGAAATAAGAGCTTCGAAAGCCGTCCCTTCCAAATATAGGAATATTAGCCAACACTTTGTAGGTCAAAAGCCAAAATATAAAAACAAATTAAAGCGATGCCAATAATTACCTACTGAAGCACTTGCTAGACATGGAGGGGACCTGAATTTATGACTTATACGCTATTGCGGTCATAGATGCGGCCGTCATGGAATTTTCTTAAAAACCACAAGTCATGCTTATTGGTGTTAAATGAAAATCGACGGGAACACTGAAGTTATTAGTCAGCCATGCTTTTAATAGTATGGATATCTGCAGCCAATTTCCTCCTTGCTGATGCTGTATAGCCTGCGGTCAACTTAATAGCCTCTCAAAAAAAATCCCACTAATGCCACAGAATTTAACAAACTAATATGACACACCATTTTCATAAATAGGGGGCAAATACTCTGCTAGTATTAATTGGTTTACATTTCCAAAGATCAGGAAGGTCAAACTAATTAGCTGGGAAAGATGTGGTGAGAGAAACACCACCTTCTCCTGGTCCACAAAGACTACCGGCTGCTGCTTGCTTTAACTCATCATTAGAGTGTGTTGGTGAGTCATACCTGTAGGTGTTGCACCAAAAAAGCATCTCCGTGTTGTGTCTGGTTTAGTTCTTGCAATGGCTGAAAATGAATCTTTTCTTCAAAACGGAGTACTTTTCCTTTATGAAAAAGACGAGAACAAAGTCAAACATGTCAAATCAAGGCCGTTTAAATACATAATCTAAATCAACTTTCAAACAGCACAGAATGCACTAGAGAACTTCAGAGATTAGCTCACCTTTGACTTTTAAATCTCTAAAGTTATCTGCTATGTTTAGGTTTTCACTGTGTCGACCATCTTAATGGAGAGCAGCCTCCTGTTAAACATTAGCAGCAGGGCCACAATGGCTGAAACTAAGAAAATGGAGAACTTCTCTTCCTTAAACAGGTTGGCCTCATTAGTTGATTAAACAATAAATAGGCTCATTGTGTAGTTTTGCTTTTTAGATCACTGTTGTAAATTGATGCAAGCATTTACCATCTGAAGACATCTTAAAACAATTACCCTGTTCAGTTGAGTAGTTATTTTCTTTTCCGGATCAATTTCATGCTTCAGGCTGTAGTTCTGTTCGTTTCATTAATACCATGGCCAAATGCAGATAAAAGCCATCGTATTTTCACCACAGCTTATTCTGAAATGCAATAAAAGAAAAAAAACAAACAAAGTAATTACAAGATTTCCCTTAGCACAATGCATTGCTAATTGATGGCCTCTAACTGTGCTAAACTATCAGAGGATGAATATTTGCTAAAGTTATTATGTGTGAGAACAGAACGTAGAGAAAAACATAAGGAAATACTCACAAAAAAACTTTGGCAAACCACAAGCTGGATAAAAGTGTATGCATCCCTGCTGGATACAGGCAAATGTGAACAGAGACCTAATAAAAGCAAGGCAGGCGATCAGGGGGAGCAAAACTATAGGGAACACAACAGAAAAGACTACCTCGATAAGACAGAATACAGATTACAAACATTGGAAGGTAAAGAAAAAGAGAACAGAGAAGACAAAAGAGGACAATGTGCGATAAAACAAAAAGTGGCCAAAATGTCTCCCAGCAGCATTATTTTGGGCAAAACACATCAGAAGAAAAACTGTTCAAGTTGTGCTAAATATTTAAAAGATAACCTGGGTTTTAGATCTACATTACACTTTTAGTTGTTTCGTACTTTTAACAGCCAGAGTGACAACACAACATTGAGATGGGCTTTCTGTCTTTCTTCACTGACTTTATTCTTCCCAGCGAAGATGATCATGAAAAGCCTTTTTCTCACCGCTCACTGCAGCCGTATATGCAAAGACTCTATTAAGTCTCCTGTTGCTTGAATATTTATATTAAAGAGCTCTGACACACAGCACAGAGAGATAAAGTGACTTCTTTAAAATTGGTATCCAATT
Organism: Menidia menidia; assembly: GCA_907169785.1. Classification (NCBI taxonomy): domain Eukaryota; kingdom Metazoa; phylum Chordata; class Actinopteri; order Atheriniformes; family Atherinopsidae; genus Menidia; species Menidia menidia. The sequence continues at coordinate 4,475,979 of CAJRST010015557.1, read as the reverse complement.
GTTTTTATCTGTGTCTGCGCTGAATATCAAAAGGCCTCTCTTACCCTTGTGTTTCTCTTTTCAGGTACTGCATACCACCTGAAGCAATTTAAACCTATTCCCTCGGAAAATCCTCCCGGGGTGTCCTTGAACAGTAAGCTTGCAGTGTGCATTGCCATAAAGCTCTCATTTGTCATCTGAATTGTGTGTCAGTTTCCCACAGGGCTCACTTGTTGGGACACAGAAAGAGACAACACAAGGGTTGTTTTATCTCTTGATGTGTAGGTGCTTTTATTAGGAAAACTCCAGAGCATATTGAGTTTCCACCTCCACTCCCTCATCAGATCAGAGTTTCCCCATCAGAAATGCATCATGGGTGTTGTGACCTAATCTAGACTTTTAAAAGCATAAACTGGTGAGTTCCTGACCTTGTTAAATTGAGTTGAACAGGTATGAATACAGGAGTGCTTGTGTCTGGTTTATTCGGCTGTGGCTCCAAATGAACGCCATGCCGCCATGTCATTTCTTTCAAAGAAAATTCTGAGTGAGGTTCTTTGAAAAACTTTCTGATAGCATTGCTTTTGTACTGGATGGGAATTTCCCTCCATCACATCTCTAGTGAAATACTGAATAGGTGTAGGCTACATACTTTTCTGTAAATCCAAACATGCTCTACTTTAAAGCCTTTCAAGCTTCTTCACCTTTTCCGATTCTTGTTCTGCTGAAAGCTTCCACTTAAATGTTAGCATCCATCCTTTAGCTTGCTGCTGTGCCTGCATATGTGAGGGAGCTGCCAGTGTCAGAAATAAATGAGAAGACTTGAAACTTAATTTGTCAAGATATTCATTTTGACAAAATAAGATGTAATATCAAACTAAATAACATTTTTACTGCTCCCTACAACCACGATTGTAAGGAAGGCTTTCATGCTGAATGCCCTAAAGGGAAAATTTGTCTCAGCTCTATATAAAAAGAGTAAATGAAGACGAGAAGTTTTCCTCTTTAACATAATTAAAGATAAAGGGGGTGAAAAAAGATGCCATGCCTTTTTTTTTTTTTTAATTCCACCATGAATAGCAAGTTTTTGAACTCAGAAGAAAGGTCCAGAGAAGGGTCTGCTTATCATGAAGATATTTTAAAAAAGTCTTCTGTGGAGCAGTGTTACTGTTTGCAAGACCTCAGCCAATTACCCCCCGGTGAACAGTGATGCAATTCACTTTCTTCTTGCTCATTTCAAGCTGAAAACAAATTGCAATGAAAGGATTACTTGAATGACTTACTGGTCACAGGTCCAAGAAAAGAAGTTTGAAGACACAGTGTGCATCTGTGGTAAGTCAGTGAGTCAAAACAAACATAGACAGACATAAAAATCTTGATGAGACACAAAGTGACCAAAAAGGGACCCAAACCGATCACATAATTATCAGATGAACAAAAACGATTTCTTCAAAGACACATAAAATGATTGCAAAAAGACACCAAATATGATTCCCAAAATGTTCCAAGTACTGCACCACAAAAGCAGGGGAGAAGACTGGTGACATGACAGGACTCAGATGCGGAGATCGATCGAGTACGAAAAGGTTTATTAAACTCAGGGCGCACTCAGAAGGAGTGGAAACAAAGTATAAAGAATATCGCTCAACAAGGAGGTTTCAAAAGTATCAAATAAAAAAAAAATCACTTGTAAACGAGGAAGGAAAAAAAGGCTATGAAAGAAAATCACAAAATAATACTCACTTCAGTTAAACAAAAGAGGAAGGGGAATAAAAAAAACTAAATCTCTTTTACGAGGAAATACAAGGGGCAAGGCTTGGTTCAAGACAAGGTTAAACTCAGTAACACACTGGCACAAGACAAGGGGAAACGCGGACTATTTAACACATGAGGGAAAGGGAACCCCAGGTGAACACAATAGGTGATCAGGAAGACAATTGGACCGATGACACACCGGGAAGTGCGAGTGACCTGAAACGAGATGAGGGTTACTATTCAAAATAAAACAGGAAATGACGAGACCACACGGACGCAGGACAAAAAAACCCTGGCTAAATCACTGGTTACATGCGAATGTGAAAAAATTGTACCAATATTTAAGCCCCTAAGATTTCATAAAAGTGTTTGTTATAACTTTAGTAACTTGAAATGACTAAAGTGTGACAACATATCTTTTCACGGCAGAGTTATTACCAGATGATTTGTGAGAAAAAGTCATTATACCTCTAATTTCTTCATGCGCATACCTGCCTCTCCTCATCTCCTCTACTGTCAAACTATCTGAGCTGAACCTCTGCTGGGACAAGCTGAAATAAGGCAGATTAAGGAAGTGGAGGTTCTACCTGCCAAAAAGCTCTCCTCTGGAGACACTCCACTTCCTCACATGCTGGCCGAGCTTCAAGAATTAATCTGAGTATGAGAAATCTTATAAGTGAATGCATGTTTGTCAGTGTATAAAAACTTCCAACAATTGCTGAGAGATTTAGTCCCAGACTTCCCAAACTTGTCTCACAGTCGGGATTAGGATGCCGTCAGAGCAGTCATGGAAGTCTCTGCAAGGGAAAGATTAGTAAAGAAATATTACTTGAAGGCTTACCGTGCTATCTTCTCTCACGATGTGCGACTTCCCAGCTGTGCTCAATAGACTAAACGGGTTTCTCTGTGAGTGTGTGGTCAATTGCTTACATTTTCTTGTCTGTGTGTGTATGTGTGTAATCACCTGTGGCAGACCATACGTCTTTTCGACTCCTCGTAAGATTGTCCAACACTCGCCTTCCCTCCTCCTTACTTACACCCGGTATGGCAGTATCACTCCTCCTTGCATCTCCTCATCCAAATGAGACTCAGTGTTGGCTGTGCAGGCTTCCTTTGAGCCCCTATGGGAGATGAAGTCTAAGTTTGTTCTCCCTGTTAACAAAGACCCTTGCAGCCAGGATCCAAAAGACAGACCGCTGCTTCCCTCCCTCCGTCTGAGGAACCATATCTGCTGACTTCAAATGAGTGCTGAAGACGAAGCAGCTTTGTTCGGGAACACTGTGGCTTTGGAGCGCTGTGTGCTTTTCAGAATTGTTTTAATTCCTCCTTTGAGCGAAGCTTCCGAGTTTCTGCTTGTCTTTGTTTAATCATTAAAGTCCTTTTTGCAAGGAACGGAAGCCAGATTTAAATGCAGTGGAGTTACTGTTTAAAGTAGGAGTAATGAGGGTTTAGGATTAACCTTGATGAAAATAGAACCCCATTCTCTGAAAAAAATGAGCTCTCCCAACTTCAGCAGAGAATGAATTAAAAGCTAATGATGTGGTGTCTTAGTCTTTTTAAAAAAGTGTATCTCACAGTGGCAGCAGACTAAAGCACAGAGCAGTGGTTTATGATGGAATGTGCAGCCACTGTCAGTATCTCTAAAGACTTACCCACCATGCTGGCCAGTGTCATTCATTACATCAGAAAGCACACCCGATTTTAAAATAACAACATTTAGAAAATATTGATTATTTGTGCATATGGGTGATGCATTTTCCAGTCTTTTCTTAATATCTTCAGAATCTCACTTCGAATTTCCCATACCATCTCATTTCACTTCAAACTCAGATGCATCCTCTCTGAACCTTGTTGGGCTCTAGAGGCTGGTGTTAGAACAGCTTACAGTCCATTGCAGACCTGTGCCTTGCTAGTTCTTGAGCTTTTTCTGATAATCTGTGTACATTTCTTCTCACCTGCAGGTGGGAGTTGAAAATTCGTCCATATTCTGGAAAAGTGGCAGCACCCCAAATCCCAGTCTTCCTGTCACTTGACAGAACTGATGATCCCCAGGCCTTCAGTCTAGAACCTGGCTGCGAGACACACTTCTGAATGACGTAACAGACAGCAAGTAAAAGCACAATAATGAAGTATAAAGGACAACTTCTCACTCTCTTCTACCAGGACATGTTTATTTACAGCGGCAAATGAAAGGTGTCACAAGTGTTCCACAGGTACGTACAGAGACATCAATAGCTCCCACCTCCTGCACAAAGCACACTCAGAGGGGACAGTCCAAGGGACACAGGGAGAATGGGGACAAAGAGGACAGATACTGTACACTGACCTTAAACACACCTGTTTTACCCTCCAACACAAAAAAGAGCAAGGTCTGAAGGAGGACACAAAGAAGGAAAACGGAGAGAAAAAAAAAGAGGTGGAACAGGGTAGGTTTTTTTTGGACTCAATTCAAATACAAAAGAAAATATATAAATTGTATAGCCTCCAGGCACTGTGCCCCCGTATTTGCAGTGATCATAACAGGCAGCAGAACCACATCATGGCAGGAACATCCATTTGAGATATGCAGGTACAAGGGCTCGCTGTGAGAAAACAAAGCCAGCGCTACAGGGTCTGAGATAAAAACCAGTGGAGTCTGAGAGGCAGGGAACAGAAGCAGGGGCTCGCAGACACATGCACAGAATGCTGCAGTCTGGGGAATTAATCACTGTCAAGAACTACATAATCAGGTTTACTCATCAGAGTGCACCCCGAATCTCAGCGTGAAGGCTCTGGAACAGTGGCAGCATTCGCACATGGCATGTGGCAATCACTAGCATGACACGGAACACACACTTTCATCTACTTTACAAAATTAACAAAAATCTCACAAAATAGATGCTGTAAAGGCAACATAGAATTTTTTAAACTGTTTGATTTAGAATATGATTATTTTTTAGATAATTCTTAAAAATAAGAATGGAGACAGTCAAATTTGAGCGCACACCCACCCACACACGTGTGACTCACAGTACGTGCAGGTACATTCAACAGACTTATATGCAGCCTGAAGTGTATTGACTCGCCCATGCATGTATGCACACACACAAATACAACACGATGAGCCGTTGCACACCTCTAAAACCAGCTTTCTGCAGCCCAGCACCTAACTTTTTACCCGAGTAACAACATCGACCTGACATTTAGTTTGACAAAGTAGTTACACACATCTGTTTCGGTCCAGTGCTGTCGACTACAACCCACAATCAAAATACGACAATTCTCGAAACTTCAGAGCATCACGAGAAAAGCCTCCCCTCTGATATTTTCCCTGTGGGAAAATCAAACCAACCAAAAAAAAAAAGCAGCCAAGTCACACTAAAATTCATTTGGTGGAGAACACTGCTGCAGCAGCACTTGGCCACAAGAGGGGGGGGCAGGGGGGGGGGGGGGTTGGGTGGGCAAAGTCAGAAAGAAAGAAGGCACATTAATGCCATAATTACTGCCTCCACTGAAACAACGTGAAATAGCCTTAGGGCATGGGTTTTGTAGAGGGAAAGCAAATGAGTAGGAAAAGCAATCTTACACCATCACTGAACTTTGGACCAGAACACAATGGAGGGGGAAGAGGAAGGAGAGACAAAAAAAAAACAGCTTTTCATCTGAGGACTGTTCACACAAAAAGCCAAGCTTTTGTGCGTTAGGAAAAAAAACAAAGACACATCCTTTAGAGTATATTTACATAAAAGCTCTGTAAAATATTCTTTTTTTTCCATCTATGTACAACCCAACAACATCAGACCAAGTAACAAAAAAAGTTTAAAAGATTGAAAAACAAACGTAAGAAGCATGTGAGGCGGATTTTGAGACTGAATAAAGAAATCACACTTGTCGCCATGCTCCGGGGTACACTACTCACACCTTTTCCTGCTGCCACCATCAACGCTTCAGCATCAATGCTTTTCAACATAGTCAGAATCTGGTCAATACACATATATCAAATAGAAAATTGGCTTGCAGTGCTGTTACTGCAGTTTGAGACGCGATGGCTAAAACATGTATGCACACACTGTTGATGAGAGCTGGTGTCCATTTAGAGGGATGAACCATTACATCTACATGTACTGTACTCTACCGTACGCTTTGCAGACTGAAAAATGTCTTTTTTACTTAAATTTTCAATCGTGTGTTGTTTGTCAAGCCTGCTTTTAAGTCCATAGTCAATAACTCTATATTTTTCATCATTTTTGGCTGCTGTGAGCTGTTTCATCCCAGAACGGTTACAGGATGCATTTTTCCGACAAGCTACATTCCAGCTCAGCTCCTGATGGGGGTAAAACATTGGTCCTGTAGTGTAACATTCAAGCATAGAAAAAGAGCTGTGAATCAATGTCATGTTGTTCCTATACATTCATATGACAGAAGAAGAAAAATCAGCAATGACTCCTCTTGTAATCGTATTTTGCCACACAAAGTTAAAAAGAGGAGGACGGGTGGAAACACCACTGAACTGCATGAAATTCTCCCATGGGACGATGGCGTAAAAAAAAAAAGCAGAATAAGAGAAATTACACCTAAGAACAGACTAAAGTAAAAAAAAAAAAAAAGGCAAATAAAACAATATACATCATTAATCAACGAGAGCCTTTCACTGATTCCATGTTTTGTGAAAACATGACGTGTTAACTGCTCTGGTTGTCGAAAAGGTTGACCTTTTTTTCTGTCTATTTTCTCTCTACTATTTGTATTTACACAGGCCTTTCACTTGGGCATTGTTATAAACAGATAGTATTTAACTCCACTATTTTCCAGTGTTGTAGTTTTTCTGGGTTTTGGTCTCATGATCCGAATGTTCTTTTGGTGGAGAGGGAACCGGCTCACTTTTACGCTTTACTGTCGTCTGGCTTTATGTGGAAGCTGTTGTCGCCGTGCACCTTGATTTCAATCGTATCCGGCTTGAGAGACTCTTTGCCATTTTCTTCCTTCAGCGGTAGCTTCCTGTAAGAGAGGAGAGACGGCATTCACAGAGAAAGTGAGATCATCACTCTTCAGTAATTACAAGAACTCTGAACTATCCTTAGATAAACAATGATGCCTTTATGCCTTCTATGGAGCACATACAGAAAATGAGGGGTGAAGTCATAAAAGAGTGTGGTCACTCATGCTCTGAAGCCCAGCAATTTTAGACCGTTGGGTGCATTAATGAGTTGCCACCACTGGGATTAATAAAGATACATTTAATTGAAGAATAAGGGAAGCATCCTATTCAGGGTTGAACATGGTTCATACAGAAAAGACAACTCCTATTGTTGGCTCTCTTTGGTTTGACAAGTTGAATACTGGGCATGGCTGAATTTTTTGGGAGTCTGATAAAGATGGATATGAGGTGATGATGAACAATGAGTTTGTACGCCTTTTACTGGAGAATTCCCATTTTTTCAGGGGTGAATGTTAGTGAAGTCGAAAATACTTAATTTAATTACCACTGCACATTGCCTCTATGTATAAATGACAATGTACCGTAATCAGATGCATATTGGTTGACAGACTGTGCAAAAGTTTGCTGTCAAACTTTTTTTTTTCAAATCACAACAGCTTTAAAAAGTTTTTCTTCTTGTTAAATCAAGTCGAGAGGCTTCTATATTTCACACTTTGGGATTGTTCTCCATCTAAGATTCGGTGTTAAATGAGTTTAGTCAATTAGGGTTTGTCTGTAGAGGGCCTAATAAGAATGCTGCAATCAGAGCATAATCAGAAGCTTTCCTTTGTTCTGCTAGCTCAAATGATGTTTCTCTCCAGCTCTAATCCCATTTACACCTGTCCATGTAACATTACCCTAGATATCCCAAAACACCTGCTTCTTCATATTTTAAATAGTTTTGAGAAGAATTAAATATAGATGTTATTAATTCAGCAGGGGCTGTTTAATTGACTGATTGCCTCTGAAGTGTGAGCATTTTCCTTCATCCTAATGACACTTGTTTTCAGTAATATCATAGATTCATCTCTATGTTAATAAGAACAAGAGTGCATTTGTCCATTTGGTTGGTCAGAGTTAACATATATGTTGAAAAAAGGAAAGTGTGCTAAAAAACCAGGCTACATTTGTAAAAACATGACTGAAACAAGGACACGTGCCTCATGAACATGTTCTGTTTGGATCATTGAGTCCTTGAGTTGTAATTTTAGGCGAAAAATAGTACAAAAGAAAGGGTTCTCCGGGGAAAAAACACAAAATGTGGAAAATGAAGTTAACTACAAAGAAAACAGATGTAGATAATATCCCTCTCAATGCCCTTTGGTACAATTTGCCACCAGCAACTCGGGTTTGAGAGATTTTAATTTATATGCTGAGCTCTCACGGTCGAGCTGCTACTTATTTTTGCTCACAGTTCGAGTTAATCATTCAAGATTTGTCTGCCACCTTTGCTTCAGAAACCACTGGTCCTCTGATCCTTTGGACCAAAAGCTACATCTATATCTTCCCTTGGTTATAAATAAAATAGTATTTTGCAAGGTCTGCTGTTTTGCTGTTACAATGAAGTAAAATTACTGGTAACTGTGGATTTACAACACCATCTTAACACAACTCATAAAACTGGAAAACAGGCAATTAGTCAATTCAGTTACATTTGATATCATACAAAGTATTAATAAGATAACCATTTCAACAAATATATTCACTCACCGTCAAATAATCTGATGTAAAAAGGGAAACATCTATAGTAAACTGGGTTCACAGAAAATTTGAATGACAGCCTTTGTGGATGTTAAAAATCAGCACATAAATTACCCATAAACTACCATGTAGGCATTTAAAAATGTCTGTGAGTTTTTCATGGAGCCAGGCCATGAATGTAAAACGGCAACAATGCGTGATACTGTACCCAACAAGCTCAAGTATTGCAAGTGGCTAGAAGGGGGTTTCCCTTTAGTTGACTGGTGGAAGCTCTACAGTGCCTCCAAAGTAAAGCCAATTTCATGTCTCATTAGTTTCATGCAAACTCTGATTGGACTCATGTTCAGATTGGGAGGCTTTCTCAACTTATGGGAAGGTGCTACTGCTTGCCGTTTCATCTTTATTGAGTGTAGACGAGAAATAAAGATAACCACAAATGCATTTGCTGAACAGAAAAATCAAGAATTTTACAACAAATAGTTGATAAAATGGAGATTAAATGAGAGACTGATGTCTGTCAGTGATGTGCATACAAACTGTTGCTCAAACTGTGTGTGCTACAGTCTGTGATAATTAGTCTTCAGTTGCACAAGTCACATTATAACTCTTTTTTTAACTTCAAAATGTATAATCCACAGTCGCCATTTTGGTTTGAAGTATTATATTGTTATCCTTATCTATTTATTAAGTTTCATGTTTACTGTAATCTGACTAAAAACAAGAGTTAGAGCAGTTAGAGTAAAAAGCTTTCAGGATATCCTGAAAACTCTGGCATCTTCTGCCAAAGATTGTCATAGTTTTTTCAATACTGTGCTGCAAGGTCCATTTTTTTAGCCATCAGTGGGGGCCTGCTCTTATTGACTAAAAATACTGACCAGAGTATTTGATCTGTGGACAGCAAATTTAGAATGATTAGTGTTTCATCAAATCGGTGGAGGGCTTGCTGGGCAGGAGTTAGCCAATCAGATGCAGTAAAGTGTGGGTCATGCCTTTTCCACCCTGTTAAAATGAAAAAAAAAAAACTGTTCACAGGAATCTTCTCTAAGATTTTGCCATGTGGTAAGAAGTCAAACATTTATCTAGAAGGGTTGTAAATTATCTCAGAGCTAAAAGCTTTGTGTTACACACAGCCATATTGCCAAAACTCTTTTTGAAAGCTCCCATGCTGTTTCTCTCACTTTCATTTTCTTGAAACTAAACTGCAGGTTATAATTTTCCCCGTAAACATGAAATGATGTGTTGTATAATATGAAGACATGTTTCTATTGGTGTAAATGTATTATTTGATTGCATAGCTGCACCATAATTCCAAACAGTAGAAAATATCAAACATTTCCAGGCGGAGGGAATTTAACAGTGTGTGCTATATTTTTGCCCTTTTTATATGTATTGACCTCTGAAAAACTCATGTTGTACATACAGAGAAAGAAGTTCCATTTACTGTAGAGCCATGTTTGGTAAAGCAAGCCACGGAGAATTGCTATACGGTCTTTGAATGTTGCTTTGAATGTTGAATGTGTGTGGAGGGTGGGGGGGTTTGAGTTATTTTTAAGCTTTTTGGTGACACCAACGTGCAGCCAAGACAACTTGTTTTTTCCTCTGCACGTATTTATTAAGCATGGTGTCATCTAGGCAGCAAACAAACACCCTGCAATCCCCGCTTCTCACAAAGATAATTAGGTTTGCTCCAAGATACATTTAAACCAAGTTTTTTTTTCTTATCTGTTCTGCTGGAACTCTTTTGTCTCAAGTGAACATTATTTCTTCTGATCTTAGAATGAATGCAGACATGTAAGTTTTGTCACAGGAAATGAAACATGTCGGGATTGAAAACTCAGCTGTTGACATGAGAATTAGCAACCTTCTAAGCTGACTTTTTGGTAAATGAGACCGTTTACATGATTGTGGAGTACATATGTAAATGCAATGCAAGAAAAAACTGAATACCAATCATAAACACAGCTTTTCACCTCTTGTTTCAGCTTCTCAACACACACAGTTTCTTACTTGTCTTGCTGCCATGTCTAAAAGTGTCACTTTTGATCTACCAGTCAAAATTTAAGTTTCATCTGCATGAAAAAAATTACCACAAACTGAAAAGTCGGTTCCAGCCAGCATAAAATACAGAGGGGAAAAAACAAACAAAAAACAGGTTCCAGCAGTAACTGAAATGGGGCATCTGCTGGAAACCATAAAGAGGACAAAGAATCTTTCATTTTTAATTAATACATTAGAATACATTTCCTGCTTAATGTATACATGTGAAATCTTAATTTTCTCTGTTACCATTGTTAGATAAATTATATACTCTATGATAGAAATAAACATATCAATGTATGTATCAATTAGAAGAGTTAGTAAAACTGCAGCAGAAAATGCAAAATATTGGAATAAAAACTGACTTCATTTTCCACTAGAATCTAAAATAATCGTTTGAAATGATCCTCCTATTCACACTTTTCTCTCTGTGCAACATTTCACACATTCAGGCTTTTCTGTGGATAAGCATCATCACAAGAGCATTATCATATCATGCTTTTGGAAGACAACACAAGTGCATTATGTGCATCTCTGACTGTTCTGTATGTGTGAATAGAAAAAACTGTTTTTCTATCTAGCCTCCAAAGACTATGTCAGGTTAATTGGGGTTATTATTTGACTGTAAAAGGGTGTTTCCTTCTGCATGGTTGTTTTTCTCTGCGTTGGCCCTGAAAATGACCTGCAACCTGCTCAGCGTGTACACGGTCTCTCACTCAATAGCAGCTGCGATATATTCCAGCTCCCCCAGGGATGTAAAATGAGTTAAGGTTTTCATCCACATTTGTTTTACTTCACAATTATGACAGCAAGGATATTTTTCAACAATGAAAGGAAGCATTAGTGGACAGAAAGAGCTTTTTAAATAACAAAAATCTAAATAACTGACAGCCATCTCAAGAAATTTATTTTCTTCCAGCTCTCAACATTGTTGTAGAATTGTTTTCTTCCTGTGGCTGTGGGATTCCAGAGCCTAAACTATAATCTACCATTCTGTTTTATATTTTTTGCTGTGAGGCATCAGGTATGCGCGGAGGCATTCAAAAGCCTGGTCCCCTCCAAGTCAAATCTGTCACAGTGTGACTACGCCAACTTCTAAAGTCCGAGCAGAAAGCAAAATGTTTACGGACATCAGAAAAACATCCCCTATACTTTTAAAATGTCACTGTCAATTCAGCTTTATTTGACACTGACTTTCTTTCCCCATTGGGAATAAGCGGTACAGAAAATAGATGGATGGAAAGACGGATGGGTGGGTAATTGCATATTACGGTTAGTAGAATAGCAGTTCTGTATTAAAGCCGGGACTGAACTTTAGTAGCCTCCAGGAAAGCTTCTTAAAGGTCCAGAGAGGAAAATAAATCTATGCCTGTGTCTGAAAGGATGGAAGTGGATTTACCACCATGACTAACAACAGCAAAATCCCCCAAAAAACAACCGGAGACAATGATGCTCACACAATCAAACTGATATTCAGAAAGACTTGACATCCACCACTTCGGTTTCATGTCAGTGCAATTACATTTGGTGTTTAACACTTGGATGATGACTTTAAACTTCAGCTTGAAAGAGCTAAATCACAGCAACAGAGTCAGAAATGACTGTGTGACATAGATGTCATCTGTGATGACCTGCTTAAATGTTGGCTATGTTTTCTACAGTACACACTTAAGAACTTCCTACTGAACTGGATGGAAATAAAGACTAGCTTTTGTCATTTACTCTTAACTGATCCCGTGGCAGCTATGAGGCCAAGGGTGTGCAGACTTAATCTGAAAAATATCGACAGTTTCATAACAGACCCTATAAAAGACATTCTAAAACTCCAATGCTGATTGGACACTTGGCTGCTGGTGACTTCAAAGCTTCTGCTCAACATGGAGGTAACACAGCGGTTAACTCTGGTAACCCAGAGATGCCTTAACAACACTTTTAGGACTGAAAGGTGCATGCAAACTTATCTCCTCCATAAGTTAAAGGTCAACTCCTGCTATTAAGCACTTTACTAACTCTACATTCAGGATGTCTTTGTATACATTTGAAAGCAGATTTACTAGTCTCAATAACTCAAAATATTCCAAGAACCTTCAGATTCAAAGTCTTCATAATCGCAGTGAGAATGTCTTACTTTTGGGCAATTTTAAACCTAAATAGGTAGTCCAGCTCTATTTAGAATGTGTTCTTTCTGGTTTTAATATAAGTTTTGTTCAACACTATCTTCAATGTAATGACGTCAACGCACAATGCTCAAACCTTATCACAGAAAGTTAAACAAGTTTAACAACTTTCTGGCGTTCAGCAGTGTAACTGTCGCAACAAGTCCGAGCAAGCCTTACAGCGTATGTGTGGTAGTCTAAAAGAAGCAAAACACAAGAAAAATTGAGGATAAAAATGCAAATAAGAAAACATAACAACACAAAATAACGAGAAAAAACTTAACAGCAGATCATGGAAAAAAGAAAGGGAGGAATATTAAAAAAAAACAACAGCCAAAAGAGCTTTTTGTTTAAGCTTTGGAGCCTCAGTGTAACGTGTCAAATATTTTCTCTTGTGTTTTTCTCATTCATGTTAAACTCTTTCGGTGTTGCACAAATTTTTTCTGTATTTCATATCTGTTATTGTAATGTCGTACACAGTCAAATGTCCTGTTTTGCAAAGAAATACATTTTCTCTTGTTTTTCCCTTAGTCTATATGGTAGAGCTGATCAGTTTATGTTTTTACATGAACGCCCCATGAGCGTAGTTTTAAAATGATGTGTCAGAGTCACTGTGCATGGATAAAAGGTGCATATTGTAAACAGATCGCATTTCAGGAGAGTTCATATCAGGAGAGTTTTTTTTGGTGCAAAATGTTCAACTTCCATAAATCTGTCACTGCATTTTATTCGAGTCAGCTTACTTGAGTCTAACGCAGCCAGAACGAACAATGTCTAACAGAAACAAGTTGTGTGTGCTGTCTGCGCAACCAGTCAATCAGCTCTGTGAGATTAGTGATTCAGCAAAAAGTCCAAACCCGTTCTTCTCTCTGTCTTTGTGCCCTCTGAACACTGTAGACACTGGGTGGGCACACTGACCGTTTCAAAACAAAAATGGCTTTTTGAAGGCCAATAAATCACACTCTGTGGGTGTCATCTTACAAATCCTGACTCTCTCCTGCTCCCTGCGAGACACAGTGGGATGAAATTTGACAATCGATTGTATGGTGAATTTCAGGCAAATGCTTCTAGAAAGGTTACTGTCTGTTGAGAGGAAAAAACTGGCTTTTGTGAACAGTGCATGCAATGAGATTTTTGCTGGGTCACTTTGCATGCATGTGTTGAACACAGAGGACAAAGTGAAGCACACAAAGGAAAGCATATGTATATGTAAATACATCATGAGTATACAAGCAAACGGCATGCAAATGACTGATGTAGACCCCAAACAATGAATGAAAGGCACTTAAGTGAGTAAGACATAATCAGAAACATACTGTGGTTGAAAGGGTGGTTGGACGGCTGTTGTAGGTGTACCTACAGTAAATAGTAAGCAGAGGTCTCCTTTTCTTATTCATAGTAAATATAAGGGTAATCAAGGCTGCACAGTATTTCTGTGTTCTTTGTGAAAAGTGACAACAGTCTGTAAAACCTGAGAACAGGGCTGCACTGCAGGTGAATCCTTGATAAAATATCACCTTTTCTAAAGACTTAATTGATGAAAGATCTTAAAATTGTTTTCCTAGACACGTATGGTCATTTAAAATTCTCAAAGATAAATATCTGTATGTCTTTGAACTGATTCTGCCATTCAGAAATTGCAGGATACCGTAGCATCAAATCATGCAGCACAAAAATGACCCAATGCAACCTACAAGTAATTAGATACACCCACAGCAGATGTTCCCTCTACAAGCATGAAGAACCTGGTGACTTGCCGGTGATTCAAGGAGCATTAGCTTCTGCCTGCATTAGCACAAAAGGAAGGAAATACTCACAGGTAGGCAGCCTTGCCCTCCTCCATTTCTTTGCCTTTGCCACTCGTGGCTGTTTTCTTGCTGCAGAGAGTGCGCGTTATGCACATCAGCAGGCCGCAGTGGCGCAGGAAGAAGCAGCTGATGTCCACCAGCACCAGGAGCAGCAGCAGAGCTCCAAGGCCGAGGCCCACCACCGCACCGAGCCCCAGGCCGCTGAACAGGGATTCTGCTAAGGCAGCGAAGCACACAGACAAACAGAGACAAAGACAAAAAAGAACACTTGTTAGCAATTAGAGTTTCTTTTTCTGTAGGGCAGGAAAAAGAGGTGAAGGTGAGGGCAGCAGCAGTGCAGGGCCCTCTCCTGCTGAGGGACTGGTCCTCTGGTTGCCTGCGGTGTGGACACTGAAGGTCAGCCTCTGTGCTATTCGAGCCTCATCTTATGGATGGAGTAGTAAGAGTGTTGTAAGTGTAAAAAAACAGAAAGCTGTTCACAAAAAAATACACCAAGGACAATGATTTCCTGCCAGTTGGACAGTTGCCAAACTAATCCACAATCCAAAGGGAAGGCATGAATAATCTCCAGTATTAGCATGAATCAACCAAATCACCACTAAAACAATCTGTTTCTGTCATATGACATTTCTC
Source organism: Menidia menidia (assembly GCA_907169785.1). Lineage (NCBI taxonomy): Eukaryota > Metazoa > Chordata > Actinopteri > Atheriniformes > Atherinopsidae > Menidia > Menidia menidia. The sequence continues at coordinate 4,460,956 of CAJRST010015557.1, read as the reverse complement.
CTATTAGGAGTAAGAGTTTCAGAGACAAATGATATCATCTCTATGAGATGATTTGTGTTCCCAGCTGAACCCAGAGCATAACAAGGCTTAAGCTACAGAACAAAACACATTTCCTTAGTTTTACTCACCCGCAGGCCTTCCATCTACTTTCTACATCATGTGCAAACTGTCAGCGTTTCTGGTTCCACAGCACAGGAGTTATGGTGTATGTTTTTCAGCTCTGGTGATCCACAGGGCAGCTCATGGTAACAAGTTGCAGCATCAGACGCTCCCTGTGCTCTCATTTTTGTGGCTAATGGCACATAACAGATGCAATTCCAAGCTGAATTTGCAGCTTGAAATTTTAAATCTCACTTTTCATCAAAGCGGTCAGTAAAACACATGGGGCACAAAGCTACGTTAGAAACCAGCAGCACTGCCGGCCTTCCATTGAATTAATGAGAAAATTGAGGTAGTGCAGTAAAGTGACGTTCCCTGTAGGTGTGGCTTAATGCAGTACTGGCTTTAAGTGATGCTGGGGTTGAGCAAACTGAACATCCACGGGAGAATCAGTGCTGACAGCTGGAGGTCAGGCCTCACCAGGAGTAATCAGTGATGGAAGAGTGAATGAACTCTCTTGCTAAGCAATATGAGCCTGCAAGTTGCAGTGAGACATGAATATGAAGGTGTAAGCACTCAGGAGTTGTGAATCCTGGCACCAACAGAAAAAAGAAAGACAATCCTTGAGTAAAAAATGCTGAAAGGAAGTGGCAGACCCATGACATTTGTACTGAGTTTTTCCACATCTCTTACGATTTTTAAGGAAAATTGACCACTGAACAAGCAAAGAAAGTGGTATTTTGGACAACATCCACCTGATGCCAGATACCTTCAGGGTATTCAGTGTAAACAATTTAGAACTTCACATACAAGCTGTGTCAATTAATTAGCCTAAAAAGATACAAATCTAAATCTGTGCATCACAGGTATCACAGATATTACAGGGACATGTTTTACAAGTGTATTTAAAAGCTGATTTTAATGTGTAAAATCATTAGAGTCGTTACTAAGCCTTAAAAAGGATTTAAAACAACGGCCATTGGGTTCGATACTTAAAGGGTTTGTGCAAGTTTGATGTTTTAAGCTGAAACAATAATCTGCTTCAGGTTTCATTGGCACTCTGCCAAGCATGGAAGAATTCTAAAACAGTAAACTGGGCGCAATTGTCGGAGATAACAAAGCGATAAACTACATAACAACGATTACACAAAAGACAAACAAACAAACAAACAAAACAACAACTAAACAACAACTTAAACATACAGTGGGGGAAATAGGTATTTGACCCCTTGCTGATTTTGCAGGTTTGCCCACTTACAAAGAATGCAACAATCTATAACTTTAATCATATGTACATTCTAACAGTGAAAGACAGAATCCCAAAGAAAATTCCAGAAAATCACATCATATGAATTTATAAAAATTGATAACCATCTGATGAGGAAAAATAAGCATTCTTTGTAAGTGGGCAAACCTGCAAAATCAGCAAGGGGTCAAATACTTATTTCCCCCACCGTATTATCAAAAAGAACTAAGTGTATATACAGACGTAAAAAATATCACAGAAAATTGACAGCAAAGACAACAAAATAATTTCTTTTAAAAATCCCCCCAAAACAATCCCTGCTATAATACAAAGTACAAGCTGCCTCAAACTCCATCTCAGAGTACAATAAGAGAGGGATACAGAACCCCAAATGCCAAGAGTCAAGACTTCGACTTAGGAGTTGCCTTTTTCTTTCCAAAACAGCATACTGGCATACAGAACTACAACAACAACTGTTAGAATTCCCAAGTACTCTTGAACAACAGCGGATGTTGTCTGTGTAACAAAACCTGAACACATGTCTGTGACTGTTTTTCTGACTTAGAGCTGAGACACTGGAGCCTGGCAGCGAGCCAAAGCACAGAAAGCTGTAGGAAAATAACCTTGTGGCTAAAATAAACTAATTAAAACTCTTTTCATTACGTATATTTCATGAAATGAGGAGACGTGGGATTTGAAACTTGTAAGCTGGATCGATAATTTCTCACTGCCATAGGCTATTGTTTCCCAGCTCACCTTTTCACAGTTTATTTGAGCTTGTTTGGCTGCTGAAGCCAAAAATGCAGAGGCAGTAAACACCTCGTCAGGTGCTCTGAATTGTTCCACGGGTAAAAGGGAACACTAATCCACTCTTTGAGCCATACTGCTCTCATTAAAAAAAATCATTAAAATAATGCAGATGCCTTGAGGTTACACATAAGCATTAAGAAACAAAAAAACAAACCTGAGTCATTTTTATAAATCATAACAATTCTGACCGCTAAACTTCCTGATCCATTAAAGCTTCCAACATTAAAGCAGAAAGCTGCAGACATTTGCTTTGAAGGTGAAAACAAGCAGAAATCTTTTTTTTATTTGAAGTGGTAAGAAGTGTCCAGATAAAGATTTTATTGAAGAGTAATATTTTGGTTTGCCAGCAGAAACTCCTGTGACCCATAAACATCAAACTTTCAGCTGATAAAGAGTATTACTCCAAAGTGCTTTACAGAAGCTTGGCAGCTTAAGCTCAGATTGATATGTTACAAGTTTGTTTACTTGTAGCTGTTTTGAAAGCCATTTTATTAGATTTATCTCCAGCTTTGGAGGTTAGTGTGATCCACTGGGAAAAGAGGATTGCTTTAATGGCAGAAGGAACCCCTTTATTATTTCCGAGGGTTCAAATGTTAAAGAATGGGCCTGAAATGTGGAGCTCATGGCAGCTTTGGGGCAGTTTCAAAAATAAAAAATCAGCAAGAAGAGAGCAGTTCACAAGGCATAAAAATATTAACTAAAACAGAATGTTCTGGTTTGATTTCAATACGTTTGAGCACATAATCTAAATGTTTTTTGTGATTTCTATCTTAATGAGCTGTCGCCCTCATGCAGACAACGTGTGAGAGGACAAATGTTTGAGTTGCTGTTGTGGTCATTAGATTGTTTAGACATGCGTTAAAAACAAGAATTGTGGTCTTGTAAGTACAAGCATCTGTATCTCAGCTGCACTCCTGCTGTTAATGTCGTCACAATAAAATAAGAATAGTTTGGTTTAGCTTAGTTTTTCATCATTTGCAAGACCAGCACTTCTTTAAAAACAAGCATTTACTTCTCAGGCATTAAATCCAAGGCTATCCTGACTGTATCCTGCTGCCTTGATTACTGTGTTGAACAATAAATGAAAAGAGTTCAAAAGAAACCCCCCTACACACACACACACACGCGCACGCACACGCACGCACGCACACACACACACCTCTCTATGTGTGTCTAACCCTGAGGGTTTCTTCTGAGCAGTCATTTCTCATAGCTCAGTGTGCGAATGTATCTTTTCATTATTAAAGCAAAACAAACATACCTTTTTACGTCTGCATATTGGTATCACAACCCAACAAAACTCTGAAGCTTATATATGCTCATTTTGTAGCCACTCTTTTGCGCTCCAGACAGGAATTCTCGCAAACTTTCTTAGTCTGGATGAACGGAGGCCATTTATTTTTATTTCTCTGCTCTATTAACCCTTTCATTGACTTCGTCTGATTACCTGTTGAAAAATAGGCCCATTAGCGGCATTAGTCAATGGCTAAAAATCCAACTGCAGCGGTGGCACCTGAAGCCATTCATATACATCTTTGACAATACAAACTCATTAGGGTTGACCATTAACTGACTGTCTCTAGATTGGATTTGAGGAAGTGACTCAATTAATGATGAGCAGACAGGCCTTCATTGATTGCAACATTAGCGGACGTGTGCGTGTGAGGATGCAGCCCTGATGCTCACTTTGGAATGTGACGAGTTCTGAGGGGAGCTTTCCCAGGGGAAGCTCTGAGAAAACTTTAGAATAATTAAACTCTTGTTGGTTTGAGGGGAAGTATGAGTTCATCTTTTCATCAAATTCCTCAGAAGAAGCAGACAGTCCTTGATTAGACTTGAGAGCACTCAAGGGCCAGCAAGGAGGTAAGGGAGAAACCACTGGAAATTGCTCTAACTTTGAAGAATATAGCATCCTTTGCAATCAACCTCAAAGACCTCAAAGAATTTTGGTCCACTTTAAACTACATAGCCACTGTTTTTGGTTGTTAAACCACTTTGGAAAAGCACAGATTCAAATGCATGCAGAGCACTTACCAACTAAGAGGTTACCAATCTATGATCTCAGCTATGGAAATTAATTAAATTATTCAAAGGACAAAGGTCATACAAGACTCTAGAGCAATTCAACAGTATTTCAGATACCGTCATGTTCAGCCACTTAATTCCAATTCTTAGATAATGGTCCATAATGTTCAAATTTAAAAGATGATTGATTGTGATTGTACTGCCTCTTCATTTGAAGAGTGAGTACTTTTTCTAAAACAATAACTGATAACTATGGGAAGGAATATAATATAATTGATATTGATGACCATGTTTCACAGAAGCTGGTTGTGATGTCTTGAATAGTTTAGCTACTTAATAGCAAAAAGCCTCCAACACAAATCCTAGCACCTTTTTCAATGAAGAAATGTTCTTGATTTATTATAGAGTTGGGTTTTCGGCATCTAAATTAAATTCAATGAGCTGTTGTTAACTGTCAACTGTACAGGAAGCTGACTGGTCTAAATCCCTGTCATCTGCCAAGATGGATCCCTTTTTGACTATGGACTCGTGACAAACAAAGTGTTTTGGTGGAAAAATTGTGCATAATACCTACAGTTTTATTTAGTCCTAGTGGGGAGAGATGGACTCAGGAAGGTCGACACCTCAACTTGTCATGTTTATTCATCAGAATGCTATCGCACTGCACAGGCTGCGTTCCCACCTGGCAGAGATCCAATTTCAGCCAGAGCCAAAGCACCACCAATTGAGACCGCCGTACATTTACATGTTGCACAAAGTTTTTCAGGTACAGAATGCATCAAAGGCGTACATAGACTTTTATCGTCTGTATTATTGCCATTCAATGTGGCCAAAATAGTCACAAAAATATCAGGCAATTTTTCCTGCTCCCTCTGCTTCTAATGACACTGAAATTTTGTCAATTTTAGATAATCCATCAGAAACCCAATATTTTGATGTCATTGGGATTATCACAGTGAATAAATAAGTGAGGGAGCATCAACTAGGATGTCTTTCCAATTGGTTCTCTTTATACCAATGAGTAAAAAATGGGGTTATATTTCTATTGATGGTGGTTTATGTTGACTTAAAGTGTTGCTTTCAGTTAAATATCTGTTAAATCTATCATTATAATTTTACCATTTAAACTCAACCTTCATTTAAGATATTTTATGATTAGTGTGTGGGTGTTGTGATTCAGCTGGTTCTTACTGAACAAAGATCTTAATCTGGAATAAAGATGGCTGTCAAGGAGCCTTTTTACTTCAAGTGTTGCTTGAAGGTTTCTACAGACCAACTTGTGAATTGTTGATGCAATGTCACACTCCGAGCCACAGCAGGTTATCCATTCAATAGAGAATTTGGAAGGTTTTTTATATCGCAATATTTGCCTTTCTATGTACTAAATCACTGAAGAAAAGGCTGTTGCTTTATCATAGCACTGCTTTACAATGATGACTTTCACTTTGAAAATTGATGAGGGACTTGATTAACGTAACAGGTAGCTATAAAAGAGGTTTGATTTGCTGGCATGACTTTCTGTAAGAAATTTGATGCACCGGTTTACAGGAGAGAAGTGAAGCCTCTCAAGATTATTTCCTCAAGCAGTCTGATGAGATCATCTCCAACTAAATCGATGACTGTTGATTCAATCAAAGCTCTTTTAAAATAGCGCATGACTGGAAGGCGTGTAAGGAGAGTGCCAAGAAGGAAATACAGCAGCAACAACAACGCTCGGCAAAAGCAGCCTCACACTGAGTCGGTTTGCACAATTCAGACAAACTGAGACATCGGAGTATCTAATTTTCAAACCTTACTTGAACAAAGTGGTGGTTAAGTAAAGACCTTACTTTATAATGAATGTAACATTCCAAAAGCCTAATGGGCAAAGTTGTTTGTTATGAAAGTTAATGATTGTTGTTTACTTAATTGAAAGTTTAATGTTTTGCTAGGTTGGAGCTGTAGAATTAATCATTTCCCTCTGGGATTATTAAAGCATTTCTGATTCTGATTCAAAAGATGCGCCTGATCAAATAGGATGCATTGGTATACATAAGCCACCACTGCAAGTGTATAGGTTTCATTTTACAGTACCTCCCACCCTTGTTTAGGGAAGGTTAGTTCCTCAGCTGAAAAAGTTTTGAATTTTAAAAATCTTTAAAAATCTTATCTTCACTTTTAAATACATCATTATCATCATTTGCTGGACAGCAGCATAATACTTTTGTTTAAAAAGAAAGAAAGAATGACACTGAAAAAAAACACTGCAATGAATTATAAGGCATAGATTATATCTAAATTTCTGGGTGTACAAAACAGTAATTCAATTCAACATGTGAAACTGAAAAAGTCTGACTGTGTTCATTAAAAGTTTAAGAACAAATGTTTATCTAAAAGGAAGTATATGCAGAAACAACTGAATAGACTGTGTCATTGAATAACATTATAGTTTGCAAGTTAATAGGCATCTAGAAGTGTAGAAAGGCAAAATGGCTTAAAAAAAACAAACCACACATTATAGTAATTATTTTAACCGTAGTGGGAAAAGCTACTGTTGTGATTTAACGGTGGTGCTGCACTCCCTTCATTTTTATTTCTTAAAGGATACTCTGGAAGCAGGGAGGGAAGGTTATGCTGTCTGTTAGGATGGTGAAAGGAAGAAAAGGGAGTTAAAAAAGTGAAATTGCCAATTCAATACACTGCAAATGCATAATACATAGAGAGAGAATTGCAGACAGAAAATTGGTCGGTGAGAGGTGGAAGGCATATGTGGACTGTACATATTTGCTTTCGCTGGTGAAAAAATGAAAATGAAAAACAAATGGATGTTTCTTTCATTAAGTGTACCGCCAAGGCGTTTTTTGCAGTGTGAGAGGAAGAGAAAGGCAGCAGATCCAAGATTGTGCAGTTGGAACTGGCAGATAATTCACATTTAATATTGTTGATTTTACCAACTCTGAGCAGACTTCTTCAGTCTCAAACTCAATGTAGAGATGAAAAAAATGTGAGGGATTTTCTTCCTGAAACAATGCTCACTTCATGCTGGTTGAAATAATTGATAGAGATGGATTTTCTAAAAGAAACAAGGGCATGCCAACCTGTGTGTTGCAATGAGCCTAGTTATGGCTAAGTGGGTCACTGAAATCTTTCCTATTTGATGCCTGGATGTGTGTGAAATTATAGTCAAGGTTTGAGCAGATTCAGAGAATCCTGCTGCATGTCTGATGCAAGCTTTTCACCTTCTCTATCCACCTGTAATGCTCTCTAAGCTGGAAAGCTCTTCAGAGTTACTTTTTCAAACAAACATATTAGGGGAAAAGCGCTTTTTCCCTGATTTATAGCATTCTCCTGGGGTTTTTCCCATGATGCACTGCTGCTGGATAACAAGAGAGAACAGCCAATCAAAGTGACTGCCATGAACTTGCCCTTTTCCCCAGTCTTGTTTTCTGCCTGAAAAGCAACCCTAACACTTAAAGCCCATTTAGGTAGCCCAGTAATGATAGAGACAAACAATTGCCCAAACTGAAACAGCAAGAATGGATGTGGCAAAAGAATCCAAAGATAAAGAAAAATAACTTTGAAACAGACCTTTTCATGTCAATAATATGTGTCTGTATCCCTTCATTTCACTCCACTGCATCGATTAAGTTTAATAGTTTTAAAAACTGTTCATGACCTATGATTTGATGATTGTTGCAGTGTCTCTGAAGCATTGGATTTCTATGATTGCACCTTGTGAGAGTCAGCTGATTTCCACTAACAATTTCGCAAAAGGAATCCAACTGACTCAGAAGCAGAATCTGGGCAATCTTTTGAACCGCTTTTTCTCAAATGGGGTTGTAGGGTGGACTGGAGTATTCAATGGGCGAGACAGTCTGCTAGTTCATCTCAGGGCCACACACATAGACACGCAAAGACTACCACACCACAACCACAAACACACACTCACATTAACTCCTAAGGGCAATTCGGAATGTCCAATAGACCTAACATGCAGGTTTCTGGACGTTAGGAGGAAGCCAGAAAAACCCCCACACAGACACAGGTAAAATATACAAACTCCACACAGAAATGTCCTGGTTACCCTCTTGCTGTGAGGCGAGAGGTGCCGCCTGGTCCCATTCAACTAACTCAAAATCAAAACACCATGTAGAGAGGAAATGGGGAAATGGAGATCATTTTCATTCATACCATCATCCCCATCAAACCGGTCAATCATAGGGGGGAAAGAAAAGGAGGGAGCAAACTCTCAGGATCTCGGGCCAGGCAACTATGAAAATAGTTGTTCATCAATGCTTTAAAGTTCAAGCTGGGCTTGATTTTTTTTAAATCAAAAGAACAGGAGAAACATTTACAACAAAGGAGAGCCAGGTCTACCTGAATATGAAAGTAAATGGGGTTTGTCAGTCTCTCCATACACAATGATGGCACTAAAATAATTTTTTGTGTATACATAGGACTTTAAAAATGTTTTTGTCTTGGCAACCATAGACTGAAGAGAGAAAAAAACATTTCAAACTGAGTAAAAAGAAAAAAAAATGTGGATAGCATAAGCAAGTGCAACAGCACTGGAATGCTTTGCCTAGAGGTTCAGCTCTGACAGCTTAGAACGGTGAAGATCCCTCAAATCAAAGATTTTCTTTCCTGTAATATTGCATGCGAGACAACTGAAAAGAAGTAGCACAGCATAGAGTAGGTAACAAAAGAACACACAATCATGCAAGAAAAATACATCACCTTGATATAACAACAGGGCCAAGTGTCGAAAAAAATCAGCATGTCATTGTGTGCATCTCTTAAATGATGTAGTCTGTCTATACGTAAACACGATATAACTTTTTAGGGACTTGCTGTATTTTCACAACAGTAAAAAATGAAATAAAATATTTAAAGAACATGACTAATTCTTGATTTTTGATGGCCAATGAATTTTTACTTGAAACACACCTGCTTGTTTCACACTGAAAAGTCGAGACACTTCTGACAGCTGATCATTGACCTATATCAACATATAAAGGTAGGTTTAGTGAGGTCACTTTGAGAGACGAAATCGGCAAACAAGTTAGCATGTCTTGTTTGTTCCTGTGATGGACAGGTGCCTCTCATCCCAAAGACATCCGCCTTAATTCATTAATGAATAATTGATCTTAACTTGATGCAAACTGTCAAATGTGTCTACATCTTTAACACGTAAAGTTGTGCTGCTATGACATTTTTCATTTCAGTGAGACCTTCAGTTACATAACGGAGAGAACAAAAAGTTATTATTCTTTTGTTGCTTTGTTTGATGTCTGTTCTTATTCCTTAAAAAAAAACGCCAAAAACAGGCGCTGGACGGAGAAGCTTTGTAATGTAGGGACACTACTTCAGAGCAAAGTGCTTTTCTGCTGGATTAAATCTATGCTCAACAATCACACATGGACCAATCTTTTGGAAGGGAAAGGAAGGGATTCCAGTTTATCCAATGACAGCAGCCTCATTTGTGTGGAGAGCAGTGTGGAGACAAAGCCTGCTGCGCTTTGAGACTTGCTTAGTGACGCCTGGAACATCTTGATCTTTTTCTTTTGTTGTCCCCAATGCTATCTCTTTCTCCAGCAGCATGAATAACATGGCACTTTAACAAGCTCAGGAATGCAAATGTTTAAAAGGCATTCAATGGGAGTTAAAAGAATAATAGATCTTTTAAAAGGTGGAACTGGGATAAAAAGTTACCCTTTTCAAAGGTTTTACCTGTAATGTCAGGTTTCTGTGGCATGAAGAACTGATAGAAAGTGGGCTCTGACAACCCCTTGACGTTGCGTGCTGTGATTTCCACTTCATATCTTGTGTTCCACTGCAGCGGCTGCAGCAGAGCAAAATCATTGGCCCCTGGGACCAGTTTGGTCATCCACTGTTCCTCTTTGTCCTGAAACATAGCAAATGAGAGCATAGAGTTCAGAAGTTTGGCATTTTAATGATCGTTCCTCATTTTGGTTCATGGACATCAACGGGGAAAAGGGAAGGTGTTGCTTTATTTGACAAACTACTGATAATCCTTTGTCTTTTTAATCTGCCGATTTTTAGAGTTATATATGTGAGATACCAACACAGGTGCATTTGCATAGGTAAAAGAAAAAGTTATCCTGTTCCTCTGTGGCCTTTTATCCTTTTTCCTGCTATTTCTGTTAACTGCAAAAAAAGGAATGGAGGCTGGACCAGAAAACTAAAGCAAGCCAGGTGTACTGCATGCTTGCCACTTACACTACACTGGCACAGTGAAAATGTTTTAAGACTCCACTACTATGTGTAAAGGCACGTGAAACTTTTCTTTCTGTAGATTTAAATATGTGTCCCTGAATGAAGCCAGATGTAGGCCTAAGATTAATGGGGTGTGAAACTTTTGCATTTCTCTCCTCCATTGGCTTTCTACTTTGGCCTCTACAATAAGACCTCCAGACCATCTCATCAACAACATTCCAGTGTCCTGCTGCATACTAAGGACAGAGAATTAAGAAGAAAAGAAAATTTGGGCAACTCTAGCTTAAAATTCAGATGTGAATTGTAAAGTCATTGTGAAAAGTAAACTCTTGTTATGCTTGTTAAAGTCAGGACTGATACACCTTTGTAGTAAGTCAGCATCCCGTTTGTAAGAACCTTTGAGCAATAGGGGGAGGAGGTTGAAGATAGGAATTGGTGTGTTGGTGTGAGTTACCTATGCAGCTGTCACCCAGCATATTCTGCAAAGTCAGCTTACTGTTTGTTTTTTGTAAGCGACTCAAGAAGGATGATTTTGCACTGATTAAGCGTGGCAGATGAGAGAAAACGACCACGGTTAAAGACAGAACATCCTTTTTGTGCATCAAAGTCTCAGACATTTATTTGATGTGTGGGGCTTCTTTGGTTATAAGGGAACATGAAGTCATGTAAACTTCAAAGGCTTGACAAGACGTAAATCCCCTCAAAATTTCCCTCCCTTAAATGGTCAGCAGATATGTACTTCCCTAATCAGTTGAATATTGCTTTGAAAATTAATATAAGTTCCAACATCGTAGTAAAAGAAGAGAGCACTTTCTTATAAAATGTCTGGGAGACCAAAAAACTTTTTAGAGAGAAGTGATCATTGGATTGAACAACTGGTAATTAAAACATTTGCTTCAGGATGATTGGGGAGATTGATCAGATTAAAATGCATTAAACTAAAATCCTGCATTAATATAATCTTTACTGAGGACTGACCACGGGAAAAAATCACAAAGAAATTCTATATCAAATGTGTGCAAAGCAACACAAATTAAGTCTGTTATATTTTGGAAAAAGGCTTACACTTTTAGCTGATGAAACTAAAAGAAAACATTTTGGCTGTACTGAGCAAAGCTGTGTTTGGAAAAAAAAAGCAGAATGCAGAATTTCATTAAAGGAAGACCCCAGTTGCTTAGCATGAGGGTCAGTCAGTCCTGCTTTAGGATTCTGTTTGCTTCGAATGATCTACAAAAAACATTTAGATAAAAGGTGACAGTTTCCAGAACAGTGTAATAATTCCAACTCAAAAGATTTCAAAATCCACCCTGCAGTTTCAGAGTTACAAAGTTTTAATTTCCATGGTCATAGTTCTCTCAGTATTCCAATTTATTTGTGGTTGAAAATCTAGGCAGGTCTCAAAAAGCAGTGCCTGTACATGACTAATGAAGACAGAAAAAAGAAAAACTCCAAATGAAACACAAAAAGAAAATGAGCTGCTATTGAAAGCTCTGCATTTCAAACAGGATCAAAGATGTTTATTGCAGGAACAGTAAAATAACCTCATAATTGCTTAGTTTGGTTAGTGGTTCGACTGGACTTCCAGGGGGAAAATAACCTCGGGCTCTGTATGACACTGAACCCCACATTACCGGGTGAATTCTCTGGTCACCTAGTAACTCACTTTGAAAGCCTCTGCTAAATTCTTAAATGTTACTGTATTCTGCTCTAAAATACTCACTGTTTTGTACTTGACTATATACTCCACAATAGGCATCCCTCCATCATCCTGCTTGACCAGCCCCAGTCGGTAGTCCTTGCCCATCCCTCTCTGCCCATGGACCGCTGGTGGACTTGGCTCACCTGAAGATGACAAACAGGTGAAGGCTTCAGCTAAGACGCTTTAACTAAGACGCAATGTGTGTCTATTCCTTAGTATAAAAGCAGGTGGAAACATGAGATATGAGATGAGGACTGAGTAGTAGGAAAAGACAATGTTTTGTGCTGCATTAAATTTATATTACAAGGTTACTCCCACTCCCTGGCTATAATTAATGTCGACTCTAGGTTTTTATTATTCACTGTATTTTTCTAATTGGGTCTTCTTACATTTTATTCCTGTAGGTGTACCTCCATATAATATCAAAAGAGGCAAATTTATTTTATGGATATGCCTGGATTTTCTGCAATCCTCTGGTGCCAGAGTGCAAAAATAAATACAATTCTTATCATGAAACCCCTGCAGAACACAATTATTAATTTAGCAATTTTACAATAGGACAGGGTCCTGACAGAATCTATTCCAAGCTCTAATAATAGAAATTCATGTTACTGCACCTGAATATGCCAGGGTTGCATAAGATGGCAAATGAGCTTTACCTCATTGAGATTCAGAATATTCGAATGCACATTACAGCAACGAATGCATTTCTTTCACACATCCAGTGTCTTCTTTTTCCAATGTTTCCATGGATTTTGGAAGTGTTTTGCAGGTACCATTTTTACACACTTAAACATCAAGAAAATAAGTTGTTAATAGCCCAATTGAAAGTGTAACTCAGCCAAATTTTATTGTTACAGATAACACCCATTATCATTTGAATCGAGAGAAGTTGGGCCAAGATGGATTTTTAAGGATACGGCATTTAAGGAGTGTGTAGAACATTGGCAGGAAATTTAGGGAATGACTTACGGATTGGTAAAGTCTGGAAGGTTTCCATGTGGCTGAATTCTCCTTGACCTTTTCCATTGACAGCTGCCACTCGGACCTCATACGTGGTGTTGGGCTCCAGTCCCGTCAGCACCACTGTGGCTGGAGAGAGATGGGACCAAAATTACTGTAAACTCTCAATCTGTGTTAATAATTTGAAAAACTTTTCAAATATTTTCAAAAATTCTTTCACATAGCAATTTCTTCTTTTTGACATCAGTCATTATAAAGGATTGCAGGGGAAAATAAACTGAGCTGGTCAGATGAAAAAAAATTGTCGTAAAGGCACAAAATGTGTTTGCAGTTTCTCGAGGTGTGGAACAACCATTTTTGTTATATTCTGTCGGTTCATACCTTCTTTTAATTTGCTTTTATCACTCTGACATATTACGGTATGATACACAGTTTCAACAAGAAACATAATCTCATCTGGATTTGACGGTAAATAATGATGATACAGGGAGACTGAACATGAGAAAAAAGAGAAAAGACAAGATGAGATGTAAACCAAGAGCAAACTGCCAGAAAACAAATACAGCAAAGTAGATACAGTGACAACGAAGAAAAGCAGCAAGAGAACTAAAAACATCAGGAGACAAAAATATAATTTAATCTAAGGTAAAGAAGGCTCAGACTATAAGCAGATACGTCAATTTGGGCAAAAACATTGGGATGAAACAAGTCCAAGCACCTCATCACAATGAAGGTTATGCCCTGCACAAGTTGGCTTCTGCTGAAGCAGAATCCCTGATTACATATGATGCCACTTAGTGATATGTGCATGACATACATTTTTTATGTTATAGTCCTAATTTGAAGGAAACTATGTTGTTATTCCTCATTACAATCACAACTGAGGTTTATTTTTTCTAATTCCGCTCTTTTGTTCTTTAACATTCTTTTCCTCCATGTGTGCTTCGCATTCTACTCTTAAAGCCTAGGCCGCTGTTTAGTATTCACCTCACTGCTTCTCCATACTGTAATTGACTCTGAAATGAGGGATATTAGTGATAAGCCCTTCAGGTTTGTCAGACCTGCTTATCACCCAACCATTTGTCCTCTGGCTTCCATTTTCCATCCATGCATCCTTCACCTCGTGGTGTACTTTCCTCCAGCTGGCTCAGGAATCAATTTGAAGTCGTAAAGTATAAGAAGAGGCGGAGCACGTTCTTTCAGCTCAGACAGGTCCTGGCACTCTTTCCCACAAGGTGTTTTGAGTTTTGCTGGGTCCCAACAACATCTCAGGGCCAAAGCTTTGAAGGATTGCATGACTGATTATGCAATTAGGCCTCTACTCATGCTTGATCAGTGTCAGCTGATGTGTGTGGGGTAAACGGATATAAATATATAAGTTAAAGGCAGATAGAAAGGAAATCTGGATGGCTTTGGCAATCTGATCTTAAATTTAGAGGATGCCAGCTTGAAATTGGTATGAATCATAAGACTACTACTTATATAGGGATCCTATTTAATCTGATTCATGCACCTCCAATTACTGTAAAACTGAGAGCTTCACAAAATGGAACAAGAGTATTCTACAGACTTTTTTTTAACTACAAATAACTCCATCCATCCATTTTCACAACCTAATGGGGTCACGGGAAGCTAACCCAGTAGTCAATGGGCAAGAGGCGGTGTAAACCCTGGAGGGTCCCGCCAGTCCATCGCAGGGCCACACAGAGAGACGCAAGGACAAATAACCACACTTTGGAATGTACCATCAACCTAACATGCAGGTTTTTGAAGGTTGGGAGGAAGCTGGAAAACCCAGATAGAACCCACACAGACACAGGGAGAATATTCAAACTCCTCACAGGAAGGTGCTGGTTTCCCTGGGGAATCGAACCTTGCTGTGAGGCAATGGTGCTGACCACCACACCACCGCCTAAACAACTCTTTCTGTGTTATTTTTTCTCATCTAGTCAAAGGGATGTTGAGTTTACATGCTGGTCTACAGAACAGAATAGAAAAAATCTTTTGCAGCATTAATAAAAAAAAAAGCATATAGAGAATGTTTTAAGAGTATATATACGTATGTTTAAGCGGGCACTAATTATGTGCCTTTAGTTTTTTATTCCACCAAAAAAAGGAGAGAAATTTAGTAAGTTTGAAAGAAAATTTGCATCATTACTGATTACAAAACTTTGCTGCAGGTCTTTTTCGTTACATGATGCAGGATTGTGAAACTGCTTTTTTTTTATCAGTGCAAAGGGGGGGGTGGTTATGCTGACCACTGTAGAAGCACCTCATCCAGCCTCTGACTTGAGGACATAATCAGCAGAAGAAAAGGAGGCAGGGAAGGAATGCTGTTGAGTCAAAGTCAGAGCTTTGAATGATCCTCAGCATTGCCACATATTGAACATGAACTGTGCTTGTATTTCAGATGACTGCGCTCTAGTCAGTAGCCCAAAGTTTCTTTACCTAGCTGTTTTCCACAGTGTTTATATTGTGTATGAGTCAGTTTATTTTTTGTGCTTACAATTTAGGTAAATTCAATTGAGTACAATTTTTTAGTCTTGCAAATAGATTTTCTTATGCTTGTTTCCTTTTTTTGACTACTCTTGCTAACAAGAGCAGAAAACGACTCTGAAAATACCTACATGTTCAGTTCATAGGAGTATGATAGTGTTCTTTTTATTTTGCTCTATAGGAGCACAATTCAGTTATTTTCAGAGAAATGTGTAACAAACTGCCAATAATCTGTACACTTACTCTGGACACTGTGTGACTTGATGTCCCTCCAGTCTTGGGAGCCCATCTCCTTATACTGCACCAAATAGTAGCTGATGGGAACACCTCCGTGAGAGTCTGGCTTCATGAATGTGACAGTTGCCAAGCGCTGGGAGACGGCTGACAGACGAACTGAGTATGGACTTGATGGTACATCTATAAAAATGTTAGAGATATTCATACAAGTCGAATAGAAGCAGCTTTTCCATTCAATAATTTCCTTTTTCAAGTTTACTGACTGGTATGCTACTGGTTTTGCAACTATCAAATAGTTCCATGGCCTATTGATTTAGATTCTCAAACTTTTACACATGAGTCAATGTTTTGCTTTTCTATGTGAACAGCTACTATGGTTACATACAATTGTAATAAATCACTCCTGAATTTCTTTTTGGGTCTCATGCATCATCTCTGTTTTAATAAGTCTTATCTAATCATTTATGAGACATCAAAAGAGGCTATCACAAGGGTGTTGGAATAAAAGCAAAAGGCTGATCACTGAGGATTTGTCCTTCAGTATTCATCTCAGTGCAACAATTTCTACCTCTCAGTCTT
This sequence comes from Menidia menidia, assembly GCA_907169785.1. Classification (NCBI taxonomy): domain Eukaryota; kingdom Metazoa; phylum Chordata; class Actinopteri; order Atheriniformes; family Atherinopsidae; genus Menidia; species Menidia menidia. The sequence goes on along the minus strand of CAJRST010015557.1, from coordinate 4,444,586 downwards.
GCAGTTCCTGAGATACTACCATTTAGACAAAGTTACAAAAATATTAGTCTGATTTACTGAGTCATAGACTAAATCTGGCAAATTGCATTCTTAAATATATGTTTTTTGATGTTGCAAAATGTCACTGAGTACAGGCATTAGACTACCCTCTATTAATTAAATCATTGTCATTTCTACATTCGGTATGCTGATTTTGAAGTTTTCGTTGGTCTAATATAGGGTTTAAATGATAAGCTGTGATTATATAGAATACATATTGTGCCCATTACTTTTATTGGAGATGCATTTCTGTAGCTACTCAACTCAATATGTTATGTTACCGCTATTACTCAGATGCATAATTTATTTCTCCTTATATCTGATCATGTCAGAAACCAAAAAGCAGCCCTAAACAGTTTGATCCAGTACAAAGACATAACTATAGCTCTGTTAGAAAACAGTATTTCAAATCCCACATGAGTCAATCTCCCTACTGGCATATCGTATGCTGTGTGTGATTGTGCTTCTTCATTTGTGCAGAATTGTGTGTCAAAACAAATTAAAAAATGCATTGTTTCCAGTAAGACTACATATTAAGTCAGCTTTTTTCTCACTACTTTTCTCCACAGCCAGAGCAATTCCATATGCACTAAAGATAATTGGACTGCACTATTGTGTATTAGAATACCGTAAATTAGGAGGTACTTCAGTAAATAGTGAGGGCTATGGTAAATCAGCCAGCACTATTTGAGATTAGGTTATGCTGAATAAGAGTCGGGTGTTGTTGTGGAATTTATCTTCCAGAAAATTTACAAATGAGGCTTTTATCATTAGTAGAGAGGTACAGGATTATAAAACTGCTGGAAGTTGCTGTTGCTGGAAAGGTAACTCCTTACTCTACACATTGTGGACTGGAAAAGGGTTAACTCACCAGTAGAAATGGTGCACACTCACCTGCCTGGGCCAAAATGAAATCCTGATATCGAACTCCAATGTTGTTCCGAGCTGTGCAATTGTAGCGGCCAAAGTCTCTGTCAGACATTGGAGTAACCTAAAAAACAATTTGTTTGTTAACATTTGTTAATTTTTACTCTATCAATCTTCAGTCCCAATGCTGCAGTGAACACAGGAATCAAACATTTTCCAACTTTGACACTAAAGTAAATGATCATATGTGATATATGAAATGAAACGGTTCGGTCAAAAAGTGATAATAAAATTTATGGAAAGAATCAACCAACCCTACCCCACTAAAAAGAATCAATTGAATATTTTCTAGTTATCAGTAACTGTGATGTAGGGCTTATGTGTACACAGAACCTCAGTAATTACCTCCCAAGGGATAAGCCTGCTGGACTGAAAAGGTAGTATAAAAGCTAGTATGAAAAGATGCAATATACATAAAGACCATTTCTTCAATATATATAACAAATCATGAAAAAATCTATTTGTGAACCAAAATATCATTTCAGTTCTTTCACAGTAGAACAATTATATTCCTACATTTTGAAACATCTCACACCCGGATCAGTTTTTATTTTCGAAATTCACTATTTCTGTTCTTGTTTTCCAGTGAAATCAAGAACTAGGGAATCTGTACCCACCTCAAGCACAGATTTTCCATCTGCACTATGAATGTGCATATTGGGAGTTCCCTCTGAGATGGTGAAGCGCTCTCTCCTCCACAGTATGGTAGCAGGTGGGTTGGACATCACATCACAGCTTATGTTGACTGGATTTCCCTCCCATGAGTAATAAATGGTGTGGTTGGTCAGAAATTTGGGGATATCTATGCAAAACATATTGAAATGAACTCCAAAACTTAGAAAATGTATGTCAAAGCATCTTTAATAAACACAAAGACAAGATCTATATAAGAAAAAGAATAACTGCTAATGTTTCTGGAATTCTTTGTATCGAGTTAGGATTTGAAAGAAAACTGTGGGATAATCAGAGAAATGACTTACTTAAGTTTTACCTGGAAATCCTTTGAATAAAGAAAAAGTTGATTCATGGTTCTTAAACTGCAGATGCATACTAAAAATAAAAATATTTAATTTAATTGAATCCATCTAATGTTGAAAGTGCATGGGGAATAAGAGTAAAGTATGTAAACAAAGGCTCATTTACACCAGATTAGAAAGAGCAGTAATGAATGATCACAGGCAGGAGATGCTGTTTGGATTTTTCCCAGCCCAGTCAGCCTAGCCCAGTCGCCGAGGCATTATGGTTGTTTTATGCTCACTTGCAGGATTCCATTAAAGAGATTGATGCCTGGCTCTCTGTCACAGCTGAGGATGCGCTATCCCCATGCAGCCTGCAGTGACTTAGCAAATGAGTTCATTATTTTGGGGGCAGTGGCTGGCTGAGTCCTGCAGACTCTCAGTCTGTGCTTCTCTACAGAGGGGGGCACGGCACACCAGCAGCCGGGCCTCCAGAAAAACAAGTTAACAGCACAACAGCGATTTTACATCTTGGCTGGGGAGTGGGTACTTGTGTGTTGTCCAACCAGAGGATGATATCAAACTTTGTTCCGAAGTACAAACTACTCAAGACTTATGGAAAGCAAAGTTTGAAGGGAATTGATGAACCTAGATGTCGCCTCAGCCAGAAGAGGAACAAATTGGAACAGAAACAAAACAGGATTCATATTTCTTTTGCTCCCTCGCTGAATATGTTTACCCATCTTGATTGTTGTTTCTTACTGTTCCTCTGAACTTTAAGGATATTGAGAGCAGCACTCTGGACTGGTGTAGTTAAGCCAGTTGGGTTGCTTTCATAATGAACCTAATAACTTCAGGCCAAAATGAAGATCTTTGCTTCAGAGCTCATTAGGCAGGGCAGCGCCCGCGCTAAATAACCCCGAACAACCAGTGCTGAGGAATGGGTGCAGTCATAGGGAGGTTGGGGAGCTGTCAGTGGGAGAAAATGGAAGGCGATGCATGAAATCCTTTCTCTAATTAACCCTTCTGGAGGCACTATGTGTGTGGCAGAATGGGTGCTGGGGTGTCGAAATGAATGAGCTGTTCATAATTTGTTGTTTTTCACAAAGCAAAAAACAGTCAGTGTAAAAAGAGTTGTAAAACTTCTTAACATGCACACGTCTGCAAGAATTCACAGATTTGTTTCTAGGTTGCTTTTTGTCTAAAAAGCTTTAACATTAAAGATTTGAAACCAGCCTTAGAAATTCCTAAAAAAATGCCTAGAAAAAATAACATAAAAAGAGACCATAAAGTAATGAGACTATAAATGAATTAAAGCGAGAACAGAAATGAAATCCGCTGTCCAAACTAAAAATATTTTACACAATCACCTCCAAGTGTCACAGTCAAAAGAGTTAAAAATTGTTCGGACATAGAAAATACAGGAAAAATTAACAAAAAGGAAAATGATCACAGAGAAAAAAATAATGAAAAAATGGACCACACTGAGAAACAATGACAGACACACAATGATATAATGGAACACTATCATCATAAAGAGGCAGTTTAAGGACTGCAGATGCGCAAAACAACAACAGACAGGAAATGAGCACAAAGGGTAAAAAAAAGGTAAAGATAAATGACAATGCAGAGATGCAAAATCACAAGCAGACACACGGACATGACTAAAACTAGACACACAATGAAGATATAACAACCAGAAATGCAAAGCACATGTGCCTTGTTTTTTGTGGTAGATGTGGGGCTTTTAACAAGTCTGCACCCAGGAGTGTGTTGTCTAATAATCCATCTGTACTTGGGTGGCGTGATTAGACCTCAGCTGTGGGTGTTTGGAGTAGTCTAATTACCAGGTGTTTCATAACTAACACCACCTGTGAGTGCGTGCAGAACCTTGATGACGATGCAAATACTCACATTCAATGTCCAGAAACATGCTCTTCTGGTGGCCTCCTATCCTGCTCTGCGCCTCGCAGTCAAATCGGCCCAAGTCGGTAAGCCTCACCCCGCTGATGGTCAACACGGACTTACCATGGCGACCACGAACCTCAAACCGGCCATCCCGACTCTGAAACATAAAGACAACACAACTCCATATTCAGAATTTATGCTGCCCAAGAGTAGTTTGGACTCACATAGTTTAACTGTGATGTTGATTTGTGATCCCAAATAAAAGAAACGTGCCTATAACTTTCCCACGGTAACTGAAATAAATAGGCATGAGAGGCCGATCATTTGGAGCATAAGAGGCAACCAAACAGACCTGTGGTACGGAGGGGTTTAGAAGTGTATGCTCTCAACAGTGGGCTCATAAATAAAATAAATATTTTCCCTGATATATAAAGTGGCAGAAAAGACAAAAGCACAGGTGTCAGAGAAGCTTTGTTGCCAACAGGAAGTTGTTTGTCTAACTTTGCTCTCGTGGATGACGGACAGCTCATCCTTGACCACCCCCCTTTCCTCGCTGGCAACCACCACTTGTCACACAGTGTCAGAGTTAATGCAATAAACTGTCGATATATTACAAGGTCATTACATCTGTATGAAGACAGATGGTATCAATTTGAAGCAACGGGTCAATTACAGCAGACAAGGCTATCTTTCCAGTAATCGACAGCCTCTTGTAATGAGAAAAAGCACCCCAGGAGCATCCTGGTTGCAGACATGATTCGGCTGTAACCTGCTGTTGTTACCATCAGATAACCTCTCTGACCTCCCTGAAAGTACTTTTAAGTCGTGCTGCCTGTCGACTTAGAGGCGATGTAATAGAAACCTCAATAACTGTAGTAGCAGGGGAGTTGAGCTGTTGGGTTAAATCATTGAAAGAACATGACTGTTAAAATCATCATTTAGCCAACATTTTGTGTATTTGTTAAATGCGATGCTATCTGACTCTGCACAGTCTCTTGTGTTTGTTTGATGAATGTTTTGACCATGATTACTGATCAGTAAGGCTGTGATGACTTGCTTAAAAAAATCACAAAACACAAAAGTTGATGTCACCGTTCCAAGAGGCTGCTGGCATCAGAATCTCATCAAAACACTGAAACTAAAAAAGGGTTCAATTATTACAAAGTCACTGAAATTTTTGGAATGATACTTAATCAGATATTCATTTTTCTCCCCTTCTTTCTGGGATTTATCTGCATATCCTGCTGACTTCTTCCACAGTATCTGTGCATCTCCATTCTAAACAGTTACAAATTTGGATATTGAAGTGTGTTTATTAATTTCCACATGCTACACACCTCCTCGTAAGATTTTCCATATAAACCGGTGCGCACTCGGACCTTTTCAATGGCTTACTCTGACCCCCCCCCCACCTCTACTTATTCCCTTTATGTTTCTATTCCACAGCTCTGATCTGCTTTGCTCTGCATTACTCTCTCTTTATGTCGTTGCTCACAGACTGCTTCGCATTATCCTGTTTAGAATGGCTCATCTTCCATCTTATCATCACAATGCAATCAGCTAACGAGGTGAATTGCCCTTTAAAGGGTTGCTACTGGTCCCTTTGTGCTGTCTCTGCAGACTTTTTTGTTTGCATCGCCAGCTGAGGTCAATGGGATTGGGAGAGTGTGTGTTGAATAGGAATGCTGTGGATGAAGGGATGAGAGAGAGCATCTGAGTCAGGAAATTGCTAGCTAACCCTCTGCCAACTGACAGAGTCTGTGTCTGGAGACGAACTCTGCCCCAAAAGCATGGCCTGTTTGATATGCTGCTCAGCAGACAGACATAGCCTGTGGCCAGATTTGAACACAAAAGCAACATGCATGTGCCTGCGGGTGTCCATTGGCATGCATGCTGATGCTTGTTGCAGGTACTGTGCACATTTGAGGGCTAACCACATGAATGCTAAGACATGAAAGAAAAATGTGATAGAAAAATGAAAGTGGTGAGGCAGGTAGACAAAATGAGGCTAGAAATGGTTGATATTTTGTTCACATCTGATCCATAAGACCTCCAAATGATTATTTGTCTGTGTTTATAAGAAAAAATAAATGGCTAACTCTGTAATCTCTCTCCAAATGGATTCAGAAACTATGATGTTATTTCAGTTCAGCTATTTGAGGACATTCAAATAGTACAAATTTAACTTGTAAAATATAGGCAACATATCACAAGAGTTGAATGTTAGTTTTGAACACATGCTTCTCATATTTGCACCATTTTAATGAATACCGTATTGCTTTAACCTAATAGAAATAGCAAAATTACATTTAAAAATGACATTTTGGTTCAAGCAAACACAGGCCAACCAGCTGTTAAATACAAAAAGCACGAGCCTGTGATTTGCTAAATATTTCAATGAACTATTTTAAACTGAGTTTTGCAGTGGAAAAGAATCAAATGAAAAGTAAAACACCTCAAAACTAATCTGAATGGGAGGTTTCATTTTTTTAAAGATGAAATTCTTTAATACGTTGGTGTGTTTAATAACCACATAGCTTTTCCTGAGTCTGAGTAGCTGAAGCAAAGATAAATAAAAAAAGCTCAAAGTATTTTCAGAAAATAATATTTGAGATAGTCAATACTCAGTAAAGATTTTATTTGGAAATTAAAACCATGCTTTTCAGGATTGGAAATGGACGCGATAAAATGCAGCCTGTTTAAAATATCAACAAGTTTAGCTGTTACATACAGTTTATATTTTTATTGGTCGACCTACATACTGTAGCTGATGTATTGATGCTGTCAAAGTCATCTTAATAAAATTGAAAAACACTACACTGCCGCCAGGGATGGAAATATTACACCGGTGCAGACTCCATTATCAAAGCTATTTCTCAACTGCTGTAACTACAATTATATGTTATCATCACAACATTTAATTAGTGTTTGATAATTTCCTTGCATGACTAATACCATTGGATCTCACAGTCAGATCAGAGTTTGTTCCCAAGCAAGAAGACAAAAAAGAAGGATACACCCTGATATACTCAGGAGAAGAGGTGGATCTGTCTCGGAAGAACATGATGCAGTGTGGCAACACTGGACAATTTCATGCTTCTCTTCCAACTAATTTCTACTCTTTGCAAGATCATAATGAGTCTGGTAACATTTGCTTCCTGGTGTGCGGGGTCCACAGCCACAGAAAATGAAGCCTAAAAACTTTTAGAACTGTCATATTAAAAAAATATTTTTAAATGATTTAAAGAGACTGCTTTTTTTAAAAGTGGGATTATGCCAAGAGTAAGATCTAAAGAAAAGCGTGGACCTTTAATATCAGCGCCACTTTAACCATGGGTGTTTGGCCTGAATAGATCACCACACTGCCAACTCTACTCAAAAGAAAAACAAACCCAGAGAAAGAAGCAATACTCCAACTCTAATCCTTCTTCAGTTCATAATTAAATTCCACAAACTGCTTCCCATTATGTTCTTTTACAAAGGGTCACGGTGTTAGCTGACAAAGAGAGAGAAGACGGGAGGCAACATTATATAGTGGGTAAAACTAAGCCTTTTGGAGCTGAACGCCTCAGTGAGAGATGAGTGTGTGAAAACTGGATATGCAGATTGGAGAGTAAATTGAGAGACGAACATCCTGTCTTAAACCCAAATGACTGCTGCCATCGATCATGGCTTCCACTGCGCAAGTCACGTTTGGCTTTGCATTTGTTTAGGTGTGCTTGTCTGTACCGAGCATTTCCATAATTGCATTTGCAGTTGGAAGAGAAGCACTTACTCTCATTTCAGCTGCGATTTATCAACTCAAGCGATTCAAGAGAATGCACACATTCATTTCTTTGCTTGATGACCTCTTTCTGAGCAAGGGCCGTTATCTTTGTTTCCATTCAGAAAAATAGTAAAATAAAATAATTAATATATATATATATATATATTTGGCATAAGGCAATGACTGTCCCGTCCTATATTGTTTTTTCGCAATGTACATTTTAAAATGGTTACTTTCCTGATGCTCATAGAACTAAAATCTCAGTGAGAAAAATCTTTACATAACATAAACATGATTTCACAATATTCTTCGAGCTGGTATAATTTGACAGTCCCTTTTGTTTAAGTGAAACCTCTCAAAAACTCATTATGGAGATTCAATTAAATGATGAAAAACATCCTCAGTTCAATTTGGCTCAGGCATTTACAGAACAGAAGAATGGTCTTAGCAGGGAGGCCATATTGAATTATCACAGAAAATCTGCCCCCAGTTTGGTCTGTTCATGTGAGAAGGTTTTACATTTCAGTTCTTTGAAGATATGTAGATGCATTTTGTATGTTCCTGCATTTTGTCACATTGTTTTGCCAAAAAAGTGTTTAGATTCCCATGGCAATGGTGACTGAACCTCAGAATAAATCTTAACACTTTGAGCCATCTGTTGTGCCAAAATGGCAGCCATGAAATGAATACAATTATGTCAACGAACAACTATCGTCACCCTGGAAATATGCAGTTGATGAGCAATAACATGTATACACAATTGTAAGATTGGAAATGAGATTGATATGAGTAGCAACCTATGTAGGTTAATCCTCACCCTCCTCGTCCTCTAATGAGTTATTTTACTGATCAAACCATCTTTACTCACATTTCTCCTTAATGAAAAGAATTTACAAATGTGAGATGCAAACTTGATTAGCCTCACACAATCTTCTCATGAGTTGTATCCTATTTGCTAGCACTCCTGCTGAAGGTGTAGCACATGACATATGATGAAGCACCCACATGCATGAGCCAGATGGACTTTCTGGCAGCTATTACCTTGTCTCCATCCATGAAGGACTGGCCGTCGCTGGCTCTCCTCCAGGAAATGTCAGGCAGAGGCTCACCCTCAGCCACACAGGAGATCATGGCGGCGCTGCCCTCAACTGCAGTCACGTTTCTCAGCTGGGTGATATGGGGCTGGACTGGAGGCCACAGAGGATGACAGGGGATGGGTAAGAGAAGAAGAAAAAAGATTAATAAGAGATTGAAGAATAATAGATCAGAAGGGCAGAGAAGATGTTAAGGTGGAGGGAGAGGAGAAAGAGAAACTGTCAAGGATGTAACTCATAAGGGAGAGTAGATGAAAGTTATACCGTGGCGTATAGAGCCGATGCATGACTTTGGTTCTGACAGTATAGGCCAAAATTCTTTATACACCAGAATAATACTTTATTGGAACAATACAGGAGGAAAGCATGGCCTCTATTGTGTACGGAATCTGTGACCTCAATGACAGCAGAAAACTAACTTTGCTGAAGTTTTTGGGCACAAAACCACTGTTCAACCTTTTATATTCCAAATAAATAAAGATTTTTGTCTAGGAAGGTGTCTCTCCAATACCCTGTGATTTACTTTGGGTGTAGAGTGAGCACTAAGTGCAGATAAGTGCTGAAAATGTGCTGCAAAGGCCTGGTCCCTGCACACCACACTGATAAGATGCTCTAAAGAAGCCTTGACACCCGATGCATGTCAAGGGCAAAGACCATGCAACATGAATCATGGATTACTAGTTCTTTTTTTTCCCCATCACTCACACACTGCACGTGAGTCTCTAACAGACAGCTTTCAAAGAGGAGTGGAATAAAATCCAACAGAAAAAGGGAGGTGAAAAGAAAATAGTGACTACTGTACTGAAGGCTTTTAACACAGCCCCAGGGAAATCTTGGGAGTGTTTGGCAATTTCACATGGCTTCGACTGTGGGGTGGAGGAGCCATCTCAAGGGATTTGGGCAGCTTGTCAAAACATGGGGTCAAACAAACATACACAAAAATACACACGTATTACTTCACCCTGTAGCACCTTCTGTAAACAGATCAATGATGTAGGAATAGAAGCTATTTAAGCTCAATAAAACCAGACATACACCAATCTCCTGATGGTTTGGATTTATTTATTGATGGTCCTGTTCTTGTGTTTTATAAGTCAATATGAAAACTAAATAAGTGAACTTTATTGACTATGGGGTTCTTATGTTTGACACAAACTATAACACTGCAGGTAGTTTGTGCCCATTTTTAATCAAGCTCACTGAAAACTCAGGAGAACAAAGCAAGGTAAGGGACGTCTGTGCCGTCCCTGCAACTGGGTCCAAACTGACAGGAGCACAACAAACGAAGAACTTAGGTTTATAATATGCCTTGTAACGTGACCTGCAGAGTTTTTACGTCCAGAATTCTAGTAATTCAGGGAGAGTCAGACAGCGACATCAAGAAAGTGGCCATTTAAAACTCACCGCATGAATAACTTTCAAGTCAAGTTCTAGTTCCTTTTTTACAGAGGAGCATCCGAGGGTATCCCAACTGTAAATATCACAAACTGACACTGGAAATGAAGGACACTGCACAGTAGTACCTATCCACTGAGCATCGGAATATTGGTGATGTATCTGTGCAGAGCTCAAAGGCCACAGAGGGATGAAAGTCACCCAGCCACACTCTGCTTATCCTGCTGCTGCCAGGCAGGAGATACAGAAGTATCCTCTCCCACCAGATGTAGCAGTGTTCCTTTCCTAAAGCTGGAAGATGACCAGGTTTAAAAATAACATTTATCTCTTTTTGTTAAGCATTAACATGCTTTCTTTTCACAATAAATGTAATAGGACTTTATACTTTTTTAAATCCCCAAAATTTTAAATAAATGAGAATACTGCATCATCTGGCTTTGATTCAGCTGTGACACCGTGTCCAACAAGTGTGATGGATCAAGTTACACTAATTATTTAAACACAAACGCTAGTCCTCTAAAAGTGTGGCAAATGCTGTAATAAAACTAACCCATATGAGTCTGACTTCTTGGTTTTCCTCATAAAAATAAAGCTGAATGTTTGTAAAACAAATCATTGACCTTTATCAAAGCCCATTCAGAATCCCGAGTATTTTCCCTGACCCCACAGCCATGAAATTATGTGTCCTGACAGAGAGGAAAGCTGTCAGTACAAAGCCTCATAATGAGACTAAACTGCTGCCATGGTTTCTGCAGAGAGGGACGTCTGAGGATTATCTACATCTATTACAGCTCCTGTAAGAGTATTGGAAATGCAAATGTATGGAAGAATACATTATCAACAAAACATTTACAGTAGGGACCCAGGCCTGCTCCACTTTACCATCTTCACCTTATCTGAAGCTTTTGTGCCCAGATGGCCGTTATCAAGGAAATATTTAATGGAAAATGTCTTACGTAACGAATGCTAATAACAACGTATTTTCTAATATAATCAAATTCAACATGCTAAAGTATTTATGCAATTAAAGATTAAAAAACAAATACAGAGAACTGATTTTCACGTTTGATATGTAAATGTAAACCTATTAACCTTCTGTAATTAAAAACAGGGTTATTGTGCTCTGGCATTTGTTCATCACTCTAATAACATTTTATCATATTAATTCCTAAGTATCAAAATTATAATTATAAATATTGCAATTAACAACTCACAGTGGGAGATGTGATACTCAGTGGATGAAAAAGATGGTTTAACCTTTACCTCAACCAATGAAAAAGCCAATTATGTGTCAAAAAGCCAGAAAATGGCAGAGTTTATAGTTCAGATCTTTGTTTACTTACGAAACACCAATGCAGACTACTTAAAATGGCTACTTGCACACCATTTAAGCTTCTATTTAAAGGTAAGCTGTATTTTCACTCTCCCCACAGGAATATTTGACATTATACAGTATAAAGCTCTCATCCCACCCACAGACAGATATCAGAATGTAAAATGTCGGACCGACTGCATCTGATAATGGCAACATGTGTATTTGTTATTTTAAGCTATGCAAAAGAAATGTCAGGTTGGATTCTCTCTCCCGATGCTGACTCTAAAAATCCACAGTCGAGAGAGATTCTGCGAAATATTTCATCAGTTCATGATTTTCAGTTTAGTGGATGCGCAATCAATCAGGTGAAAAGCAAAGTAATTTACTTTCCCCACTAATCTTTTTCCTTCACTCATATTTTACTCAAATAAGAGAGGATAGTATGTCCTAAGTTTGCACCAATCAATGAGTATGAGAGAGATGCTATGAGGCGTTCAGCCAACTTGTTCAAATGACATGAAAACCCATTAAAGGAAATGCTGCATTTTACACACTAGTGACAAAAGATCTTAAAATAAATATATAAATAATTCAAAATAATAAGCAGCAGATCTCTGCAGAGTAAGATTATTACTGAGGAAATATTTTTTAATTCCTCTTTCATGAAGCATTTCACTTTGCATGCCAGCTGGAAATAACAGAACCTATAAAGAAGACTCTGGTTGTTTTACCAATCCTGACATTTACTGTTGATGCTTTTGGCAGCTGAAACATTTTACGTAATCAATTCATGTTTTTAGTTGTCAATACTTTTGAAAAGAGAAAAAAACAAAATAAGCCAGATGAATGTTATCATTTTAAACATTGGACAAACTCTCACAGCATGGGGCAGCCTATGTTCTACTAAAAACAATCCCACTTTGAGAAGCTGCTAAATTCACCTCATAAAGACCTGCATATCTGCCTGTGTGAGGACTTGTGGCTGATGGTAAATGTCAGAGGTAAAACTCGTATGTGAGGGGAAAAGGGCTTTAAATGAACACCATTCCTTTAGTCAAACACAAAAGAGCATGTTGAACTAATCCTTAATCTAGGACCATGCTTGGTAATGACAGAGTCAAATGCATGTCAGTTTAATTTGTAGTGGGCATTAATAGGAACTTTGGAACAAAGTGTCCTGAGTAAAACTACAAGACAACGCTAGCGAGTCTCACCGATCAGTTTCCAGTGAGCTCAAAATTCGGTGATTAACTGGTGGGCTTTTTTTTAGTTTGGTATGATTTTGTGGATGTATTCATGGGGTATCCCTCGAGCCATGCTAGTAGCATCTCTAACCAGGAGGGGTTGTGCATGTAGATATTCCCCAACGGAGTGGGCTTGTTTCCTCCAGCCACACAAGAGTCAGAGCCCGAGAGCCAGAGAAGATGAAATAATCCCTGGAGACTGACAGACTGCTGGCTTTAACGGCTCTAGGGATGTGTCAGAGGGCACACTGTCCTGACTCTGAGCCCCGAGATGTAAAAGTGTTCAATGCGTAACAAAAACGAACTGGCTTCAATCAAGCTTCTCCATAAGCCATTTGGGGGTAGAGCAGGGTAATCGGTCTTCACCCAGAAATAACTTTATTTTTAAGAGAACTGCAGATGAGAGTAACACAGTGGGACTTACAAGAGATGAATATAGAGTTAGGAGCACGCACACACCTGCACTTATCTTGTCCAACTTACAGTAAATAACCTCCTGCATTCATTAGGAATTTGCTGTCAAAGGTAATAAAACTAACGTACAAGTCCATCTCTCTTCTGCACGGTCACAAGCAGAGCTCTTTTCTCCCCCTTTAACTTCTCCATTTAAATGTGCATTTTGAAGAACAAGCGCTTCCCACTTCTCGAAAGGATGTTGATGACTAGAGCAAAGACCCCCATATATTTTCATGAGCAGAATATCAGACTGATCTGATGGGAAACAGCCAGCAGGTTTATGAAAATATAAATTGAAATTTTTTATGAGGGGTGCAGCAACAGAGATATGAAGCAATAAATGAAATATTTCTTTTCAGGACAAATTCATCAAATAGATGCAGCCGTTATTGGTGAGGGCTGAGGGCCATATTTGGACATTTATGCTTTTGAAAAACAGTTTTTGTATAAAATGGAATTTGTGAATGTTTTCACGATAAAACTTTATGGGTAAACATAAAACACTCTTCACAGTCATGGACAACGCTATTACATTTGGAATCTGGAGAAGTGCACAAAAGCCCAGATAATGGAATAAAATCTTTTTCTCTTTCAAGTTATTTGGGGTTTTATTAGGAAGAGGGCAGAAAAAGATGTGCTTCAGTTTTGCTTTTATTTGCTGGCTTGTTCAGATGCCTGTTTGTTGGAAAGCTCCACCTAACTGAAAGTACAACAAAATTATAGAGATACATAGAGTTGGGTAACTTTAAATGTTAATAAGAGCAGAATGTAATACTTGCCTTATCATTTTAAGTCTGTCTATTTAGAGGTGATTTAGAGGCAAAAATACAATTTATAGTGCTGCAATGTTCAATAAAGCAAACAAAAATGTTTACACCTGAACTGTATCATATATGAATTGCAAAAATGTAAGATGACAGAGTCAAATGCTTGCCCAGTTTCGGGGAAAGCCAAAAATGTACAGTACAGGCATGCAGAGTGTGTCTTGGCAATTCTTTGTTGAAATTCTGCATGTCCCAAAAGAAATTCAAAGGCAGACTAAATAGGAATAAATGTACAATAACATGCCCAGACAGCCCCTCATAAATAGGTGAAAATCTCCCAGCTTTTACTGATGTAGGATGAATAAATCTGTCCTCGACTGTTGTCAAATTAATAAAGTTCACCTGATTTTCTGGCTGCTTGTGGTTTATTTGTAGGTTTAATTTAGTAAGTGTGAGGCCTTTATTCAGGGAAGGTCAATGTCCTTACCAAAGACTTTGAGGAAAAGCTCTCTTTCCTGAGATCCTGCCTTGTTGGTGGCTTTGCAGGAGTACGTTCCTCCATCAGCCTGTCGGATGTTGCGGATGGTTAACATGCTCCGCCCACCTTCTAGTCGGTTGAGAATGTACTTATCTGATGGCTCAAGCTGCTGCGCTTTCCTGCAGAAATAAAGATCAAAAGCATTGTTCAAATTCACAAATAGACGATTTTATGTCAAAATGTGCATGGATGTGTGTGTTTGAAGTCAGACATTTGTGTCATTTTTACTTTGCGTATGAAACTATCTCTTAAAAGAGCGTTTAAGTGCAGATCTGTAGCATATAAACCAAATAAAAAAGCAGTCATTTGATTAATCATACTTAGTTTATACTTTCTAATACAACTTTACAACTTAAAGCACAAAACAATAACAAAATGCGGTGTAAAATTTGTTCTTGAAAATGGTAGATTGGATATTGGGTAATTTATTTTTTCTCCACCAGACTATGAGAAACACCCATCTGGGGGGGATGACATTTATTTCAAAAGGTTGTTGGGATGTGGTGTAAAAAGTAGCTATTTGGTGTAGCTATAGAAGCAGTCATGTTGTTGTTTAGATTATAGTGAACTGTAGCTCAAACTACATTACTTCAGTATGGTGCTGACTTCACATCTTTTGGATCCTGTGTGGAAATGAATAAATGAAGGGTACTCTCTAAACGGATTGATGTCTATATTTAAGCTTCAGAGCAGAAGCATAATGGTGAGAAGCAGGTTTGCTTCCTCCCCCTGTTTATTTGCAGCTGCTTAATCAGCCATGTAATGGACAAGGTGCAAGAGATTGCTTACGTTGGCGAATAAATTTGATGTTTTCCCCATACTTCTAAGGATTCAGACAAACTCATGGGTGCTTTTTATGCAATCTGCATGCAAGTTGAAAGAGATAAAATTTGCTCAGTTTCTAAATTGGTGAGATCAAACATTGTGCAAAAGACTGAAAAGTAACAGATTTTTTAACCAAGAATGTAGCCTAAAGTTCTCATTTTCACAGACACCAGAAGACGAAGTTCAAATTCTAAAACCTGGATTGACTGATATTAATATGTTATTGCCAGGGTAAACACCTTAAGAAATAGTAAAAATATATCAATGTACCCTTTTTTTTTTCATATTTATAAATTGTATTGCTTGGTCTTGACCATTCGCTCACCCCAAAACTCGCTATGATCAAACACCTACCTTCAAAAGTTATATTATATATATATATATATATTATATATATAGATATTTTTCTCCAATACGTTTGGACTAAAAAAAGGAGGCGAAATAATATATTTCTCATCTAAATGTATCAAGTGTACATTAAATATTAAAAAATGTAAGACAGAAGACCGACTACCGACAGAAAGGAAAGTAGACAAGATTTAGCTACACACACACACACACACACACACACACACAAACACACACACACACACGCGCGCGCACACACACACACACACACACACACACATACACACACACACATATATATTAACTATATTTTCTTTCCCATGGTATATAATCAGGTTTCCATATAAGCAGACTTTCAGACTCAGAAACAAACAAAAACAGAGAAAAAGTGACTCAGCCTCACTGCAGGGAGAGATAATTGAAAGTCCACGCAGGAAACACCAAAGCCAAGTAATAATAACTCTGGTGAGCCAAAGAGGAAATGAAGAGAGGCTCATCTATGGAAGGGACAGTCTGGGATGTGCTGCAGAGCTGAATGTCATTACACTGACTGGCTGCTGACAGATAGTCCATTACCAAAGATGCACTGTTGATGAGGTGAAACCTCGAAGTGACAAGAAACGCAGCTGTGAGGCTGGAATATGCAGGGAGAGGTGAGATTCACAGAGAAATTGGGTTGTGACTTCCTGCTTATGTGTAACTGGACTTGGGATGAGGGCAGTATAATTCTGCTGTTTTGGAAACTCATGCAAGGTGTATCGACCCGAGAGATTCTGTAGAAATAATTTCTAAGGGTGAAAGAACTCAGTGTTGTTGTAATCTGCTCTTTATATTTGACTGTATGTGTTGTTTTTAAAAAAACAAAAAGTATAAGTATAAGAAGGCCGGGGATAAATACAATTCCTTTTGATGGAGATGGAAAGACAGCCATGAGTGAAGTTTACAAAGTTAACGTAGTTTCCAGCTGTGAAGCATTTCAGTCTTTGTTTGTACTTCAGAGTGATGCACGTGCCTTGTTTTTCAGTGCTATGACTGAGTTCTCTTTAAACCAACACTCAGAAGCTTTGGTCCCTATTATATGAGAGTCACATGAATTGCTGGAGCGATGCCTCCACCTCACTGTACTCAGTGAAGATGATTATGAAAGAGCAGAGTTGCACACCTTTTGATTTTCTGACAAATTCATACATTTTTTTGTCTCTTATGTCTACAATAAGCTGCTGTATTATACTGACTCAAACATTTACCTGCGTAAGAAAGCAAAAATATAGTATCAAACAATCCCTGGCCAAGAAAACAGGAAGTTCAACTGAACCTTGTTTTTTATATATCATATGTAATGACCATCTGGCAGCGACCACTAATTCAATGTAAACATTATGATCAATATTTTACAAAACTAAGAGAATTAGTTTCTTATATTGCTTTTGTCGCCCTCCCTATAAATCAAATATACGTACATTTTTATAAAGCATTTTTAGATTTTTGAAACTGTCTTGCTTTTGTTCTCGAAGACAGCCATTGATTGCCATTCAATTCAGTAAAATGGAAAAAAAACCTCACAGAAGCCTGGCTGCAACACAGCTGCAACTGAGTCTGAGGCTTTCTGCCAGGAGCTCGGCTCAACATATTGAACAGTTTGACACATTGTATAAAATACACCAAAGTCCTTAAACTGCTAACAGTGATTTTAATGCTTGACTTAGGTCTTAAAATCGTTAAGATGACCTAACAAGAGGAAAAGCAGTGAAATGGATCACAGGAAAAAGGGTGACTAAAGTGTTATCAACAGATGCTTGGTAGAAAAGAGCTTGTCACGACTACCTGAGTAGGTGCAAGCTAACGACTTTATGTATAACAATAGAGAGGATAGCAGGGTGTCACATACTCTTCAGGTGCACATTTTTACTCTGTTGCCATGTGGCACACGGCACTATTGTGCTTTTGCTCAGGGTGATGTGTGGGGGTAGGTTCATCATTCAGAACTGTTTAAAGGATAACTACTTGATCTGCATATAGATGAAGGATGAACACGTCTTTAATCATTGTGGACAGTGGCAAATATGCACCTTCTTATCTAAAAAATGGTTGATAAATAACTTTTAAATATCCATTTTGATATCCATATATATATATATACATTGGTGTGCATTTTTCAACAACTTGTGGGTGAACCTTTCCTTGTGAACAAAGCATTTAAGAAATGCTTTCAGGCTTTGATGCTGGAGACTGCGGCAGGTATGAGCTCAGAGATCTTTCACTTCAACCAATATTTATGGGATAAACGTAGATGCCAATGCAAGCATGGTCTTATCATCCAACATCAGTGTTGAATCTCAGTAATGCTCTTGTTGCCGCATGTGAGCAAATCCCTCCAACCACACTCCAAAATCTTCTGGGAAGCCTTCCCAGAACAGAGCATGTTGCTATGGAAGCAGATTATTGCTCGTGCTTTTTGAGAGAATAATATATTGGTATTGTCTTGGCTTGTCTACTTAACCCTCTTGTTTTCAAAGCTTGATGTTTTTCTCACACAAAGGATCTGTCTGAGATGTAGGTCAGGGTTCAGTGATGGGGAAAAAATGCAGAAGTTACCTGTGCCAAGTGACCACTGGATCAGGAGATCCAGAAGTGATGCAAGTAAAGGTGACCGATTCCTGGTAGTCAGCTGTGGCATTAAAGGACTGTTGGAACACTGACAACACTGGAGGGACTGCAGACACAAAAACAGAGGGATGAATCAAACAAACTGTAGTTAGACCTTGAGGCTAAATTGAATGAATACACTAGAAGAAAAAAATTAAATATATTCAGCAAGAAATATTTGTTTTCAAAAGCTAAGCCCTGCAAGGCACCACTGGCCTTGTGTGTCCTGTGAGCACTTTGTGTATATGTCTGTTCAGCTGGTAAACCACAGGGGATTTCAAATAATATTTTGACCCGGCTTTGGTGAATACATACAATAGCAGAACACACTGGTGGGAAACAATTATGCTATTGTCTGATTCTGAAATGCTCAGCTAAATCCATATGAACAACAGCAAGACTGAAAATGTGTTTCAGCATAAACAACTGCTGCAAAACAACCATCTGTGTAAAACAACTATTTCTTTCTATTAAATTCCCAGCAGTTACTGTCTTGCTCGGCCCATTTGTGCACAGTCTCTATTTTGAGTTTAAGGTCCATGGTTAAAAGGACAGTTATAACCAAACAGTGAAAACTAGAAATTCCATTTGGTTTTAGAGACCACAGATAAACACTTTGGTGTTATCATTGTATGTAATCTACAATTGTAGGGCAAATTTTGGAAAATTATCTGCCTTACTTTAACGGCCAAACAACTACAAAGTTCACTTTTAAGGCAGTGAGTTTGGTCCTTTCAGAGGGAAAATTGTAATGCATGTGTGACAGAAAGATGTTTCCCAGATGACAAACCTTATGCTTAGTTTTTGTCTTTAACAGCAGTCTGGAGTCTTTAATGTTTATGTTTATGCATTTAGCAGATGCTTTTATACAAAGTGACTTACAAAGTAGAATCCATGTGAATTTATTAAAAAGCAGCTAGTGTAGTATTTTGCATAAAGTCTTCCAGCAAAGTGAAACACAAAAAGTCCCAATTTGCCTACTGGCAAACACCTGTTGTTAATTCATATGCCCTCTATAAAATCTTTTTCTTGAACGTGTATGTCATTTTCACGTTCAACTATGATGGTACATGTGAGCAGAAACTCATACATGACATCATATTCACACATTGTAAACAAAGCACTGCTTGCTAATCTTCCTCAAACAGCAGCATGGATGAAAAGCAGAGGTCTTGATGTCTTTATCGAGAGCACATGGTGAGCGGTGTCTGCGACACCCTGGGAGTCCCTTTCATCCAATCATCTGAGAGCTGTCCTTTGTCACTCAGCAGAAGATGAGCAAAGGCAGAGCAGGCCCTGGCATCTCTTTTTTTATTCCCTCTCACACTGAGGAGGGAATGACAGCTTCATGGCACAAGTATGTTTATGAAGCATCTCAACCCGCTTCTCAAGCCTGTGTTTACTCTTTGCTTCTGCACCCATGGTAACTGCTTGTCTGCAACCCTTATTTCGCCAATCTAAGGTAGTGATTAAGAATGTTTTCAGCAGGAGTGTTTACTCCTCTTGTTTGCTCCTGCTGGGTGGGTGACACGCCAAAAAAAAGTTGAGAACCAAATAACCCAAAGCTTCACCTGAACATGTGATCTGCCTCACAGATTTTACCATCACTCAAAAATCAAATACAAATCCAAAATTTTGAGCACCCCATTCCCTGGATGCTCTATTGTTTTAAACTTCCAGCTATGAACTAGTCAGCCCAGAATTGGGGAATTAAGTTGGGAATTTTGAGGAATTTAACATCCCTCTCCAACAGCCGAGTCAAACAAGTCAAAAAAATGGAACATTTCACATTTTTAAGCAACAGCAAGAGGGCAATAATTAGTTACTCGCTCAAGCTTTTCCTCTCAGCAGCCTGCACAAGTCTCCGACAGGGCGCAGCAACATAGAGATTTGTCAACGAGCCTACCATCTCCACCTACTGTTTTTGCATAATGCGATCTGATTACACTGTATGAAGAATCAAGATAATACAAATGCTTATTAATGCCGGGTGTCAGTGGAAAAGCCTCTGACTAGATATGATTAGTCTTCTTGGTAAACGCCTACCCAAATGACACATTTCTGTAAACGAGTGTAAACTTGTGAAATATTGTAATAACATTTAATTTCCTCCAACACTAATAACATAAGACGATTAGGCACAGAAATGGCACAAGTTTTGATTAGAATCACCTATTTGTTTGTGATCAGATGGAAGAAATGTATTTAAAAAACAATCAAAAAACAAATGCAAGGTGGTGGGAAATTGTTTTAAAGCCAAACTTCCACCAAAATACTCAACGTACTTCACAATGTAGAGAAGACACTTACAAAAAAGTTAACATGATTTCTGAAATACAACATAAGCCTAATTTTATTATTTGTCGATTTTTTAAAACTATGTTTAAGTTCAACACTCTAAAAACATATTCTTAAGAAAGCAAAATTTGAAGCAGCATTGCACTTACAGGTGTAACAGAGGTGAGGGAGTGAGGATTGTGATGAAAATGAAAGTCCAAGAAAGTCTATGTCTTTTTAAGCAAGAAGAGGTTTTGGCTCACCAAACACCTTCAAAAGAACCGTCAAAGTGTCTGAATATTTTTCAAATCTTTAAGTCTAAGGTGTACCTTGAAACCCATTTTAGTGTAACACAGTCTACTGCTTCACTCAGAAATGTGACCTGAAAACTTATTTCATAAAGGACATTTCTCAAATTCGTGGATATACGCCTATCTCAGAGGGACAGAAAGACAGTTGACATCGAACTTTGTAAATACACTTTAACAACGGTGGAAAATGCCGTCGTCAAATGAAGCTCTGTTTGACATTTTGCACTGTGTTCCATATGCAAAAGATGAGAAGAATAAAAGTGACTGTGTGGAGATGCATATGGGGGTACCATGAATGCAGAGGTGTATATTGGATCTGGGAGAGTGACAAACCTTACCATGGAGATAATGTAGTTTAAAGGGCAGTAAGTGGGTATAAGAGGAGGACAAAGCCAAAGCTTAGAAAAGCTTTGGCATGGTCCACCATGACACAACACAACCAGATAAAAATGATCAATGGTGGTTAAAAGGAAAAATCAAGTATTCTTGAGGAATGGAAAGGAATTTCTCTTTATAAAACTGTCAGTATCCTCTGTTCCCAGACAAAAGGTATCTCCATGCCTATCTGTCAGCTAAATAGATGTCAGTAATCCTAAAAAGAATGTTTGAGTCTTTATTGGGTTAATTCATGTCCAGTGTTTTTTAAATTTGGGTTCCTTGTATGTCCAGGCATGATGGACTTTTAGCATCAAGATAAAGTGAAACCCTCTGAAAATGTCCTTGAATTTTGTGAGAGGTGGGCTTTCCTAATCTTGTGTTAAACATGAGTGAGTGTAACTGGCAGCTGAACTGTCGGTATTGACTTTGTTCTGATCAAACAGAATGGGTTCAAACGGCATTGAATGTATCTGAAGAAAAAAAAAAGAATTGTCTAATGTACAAAAAGAGTAAACAATCTTATTTGGTGCTGGAGTAATTGATCATTAATTTACTGAATTTGTCCTTAAAGTGTTATCTGGAGGACACTTCAATCTAAAAACTACTATATATTAAACATCACTAAAAATCTAATTAAAGTGTTGTTTTTGGTGAAGGAATGATCCAGAGGAAAACATTTGCATACTTGGTGTATTAAATGAGGAATTCCAATAAAAAAGGCTCAGCGTGGCTACCTAATGAACCAATTCTGCAGATTCTTTCCTAAAAGATCAGTTCTGCTAATGGCAGCGGCGTGTTTCACTAGGAAAAGATAAAACTCTTCACGGTGAATCGAAATTCACTGTCTCTAATCTAAGCGCTGTCTCTTGTTGTTTTTTCCCCATTAATTTCATCATTAAAAAATCGATGAATATTTCACTTGCTGTCTTTAAAATGAATACACAATAGAAAATAAAGGCCAGAAGCAGCACACATGCTCTGACACACATAAAAATACAGGATACTTTAATACAAATGGCCTCAGCAATAATCCTATACTACGAGACCTTTCCTTTAGTATTCACTCACGGAGTAAGAGCTGCAAGCATCTGCGTGACACGCTAACCATTGATTTCAAAGCCAGCAGATCTCCACTCTCCAGTGTCCCCGCACTCCTATGCAACACACGCACACATCAGTGAGCCTTGTTGAAACAGCCCTGCTAATGAGACATACTGCCAAGCTGAGAGACTTCAAAAGAGCAAATCGGCAACAGGCTTTAAGAATCCAAAAAGAAACTGGCAGACTTTATGAATTCTTCATGTATTAGTCATATCCTTAAAACTTCAGAAGCTCTGTGGAGCTAATGGGAGGTTTATAGGCATCCCCAGAAACTCCAGCGTACAGTGCAAACATATTTTAAGGTGAAAACTTGGCTTAAACCAATTTCAAAGCATCCATTCGGAGCCAATGGGATCCTTATTGTTTTCAGTTACCCACTAATGGTCTTCAATAAAATAAGGATGAGCTGAACTGAGAACTCATGAAATCCTTTTGGTAAATGTCATAACAGCATTACACAAACTGGAAATTCGGAACGTCACTGTTGAGAGAGGACCTTCGCCGGCATGCTTATTGAGGATTTTTTTTTGCCCTCTGGTTTAGCACATGCTCTGGAATCATCCTAGCCTTTGTTTACAGCTGGGAACATAATGTAACAGAGAAGAGTATCCATATTCCCTTTGTGAACGCCCAGTGGCTGTCATTCATTTTTAAGAAAATCATGAAGGACAGAGCTGGTGATTTTCACTGACAGTTAAGATAGGAAAAATAGTGTGTCTTGCAAGTGAGTGAAGGAACCAACAATTGAGCGCATGTGCCAAAAAAAGATTCAGGAATATAAAGCCTTTCTATTCTGCCTTGTAAACTGAAGAAAAGGAAAGAATGAAGAAAGGGAAGACAATGTCAGACAATGCCAGATCTCTTAGCTTAGTTGGCATATTGTCCAGCATTAGATGTTCAAATTAGAAATGACATAGGCTTTTTATATCCCTCCACTCTGTATTTGTTGACATTTATAGATGCAAAGTTAAAGTAAAGATGCAAGCAAAGTTAACACTTTTTTTTTAACATGTGAAACACTGGTTGGGCTTTCGTGCAGGAATGATGTAATGACAGTGTCAGTCAGAGCTCTAAAACAACAAGAATAATGTCAAACTCTTCCTTTCAATGATCTTGCAAGCAAAGTTAGTGTTTAAGTACATGTATCTGTTGAATATGTTCCAAGGGAACATCACAATGTTTCAATTCCTTAGTTTATACACTCTGGGATGAAAATTTACTGCATGCTAAGGATGAAGTTTAAAAGCGTCACAGAAAGTGGAACTCGAAGCATGATCAAATTTGTTAGTCATGTCGCTGCATCTTTGTTTTTTTTTTTCTTTTCTAAAGTATGTCAGCTTGGAGTTTGGAGTAGTTTAGAGTTAAGAAATCAGTTCAAATATACAATATGTGACTTCAGACCAAAAATGTTCGACTGTGCTTGTTTGGTAGATATTGCAAAGAAAGATGGAAGGAAATAGGTTTGGACCCATAAATACATTAGGATCAATGAAAAAAAATAAAATTATTATTGGATTTTCCAAATTATACCCTTTCTATCAGTTGCAGGCTAAATTCAAAATGTATTTTCTTCAGTAGTTTTGCTTTATGATGGAAAACCTTTTATTCTTTTCCTTGTTTGTGTAATTGAATAAGAGTTTTCTGCTAACTGGGTCACAAAAATAAAGTTGGCTAACTGCTCTAAGGTGTGCCTGGGGTCTTTTTAAATTTATTTCAGTCATAGAAGAATTATTTATTGAACAATATTATATTTGTCTATCTCATGGAGAGATTCTGAAGTGATGATAATGCGTATTGACACAGTAAATACTGTAATGCAAAACTGGATCATTATTAATACAAATTGAGGAAAATTAGCATCAAAGAAAGCACAACTTTCAATTATTTTTAAGGAAATAATTGTATATTTGAAGGAATTTATTCACCTCCTTCCCAGTTGGCTGAATATTTTGTCCAGTCTGACTTTGCACACAAGTGCCCCATTTCACATCTCAGGACAGGTGAAGACCAAAGATGCCCTGTAACTACACCTGTTCATTTCTTATCCCGTCTTCTACTTTCTTCCTTCTTCCACCAGGGCTCTTCAAACAGAAAAACAGGGCATGTTTCTTTTTTTTATTGCATCGGTCTGTTTGTCTTGTCTGACTTTGCTATATCCCCTGGCACCATGACAGATAAGAGTGAACCGTCTGCTGCTGATTGATAAAACATGTATTTTGTAGCATTCATTGACATACCTCAGTCCCATAACGATCTATTCCATCTCAATTTGTTTGTGCTCAGGGCCTATGTTATTTGATCAATCCAGGATCTTGTCAATACAGTTTATTTTCTGCTAAGCAGTGAGGATCACTTAGGAAATTCTCTGCTATATGCTCCTCTTGTTCAAGGCAGAAAATTCTTATCAGCATGCTTTACAATAGCTGGCAGGTTTAAGACTTTAAGTCTAGTCTCTTAAATGTTTTAGCAAATCTGATATTTATGAAGCCAGAGGGTCAATAGTGGTTTTTGCTGGGCAATGGAACAGCAGCTCCAAATTTGCAGTGGAATGCTGTTACATTTCAAGTGATCAAATGAGTTTTTTGCTTTACTTTGATTTCACCAACTCTTCAAAGAGTTTGCTGATCAATACAGGTGCCAATATTTAGCACCAGCCAAGGGATAAATTCACTTAGCTTCTTTAAAATGCACAAAAACAAATATTTGCTGTATTTTAGAAATCAATTGTCATTCTGCAGCATGACATGTTTTTCTTTCCTTGGACATCTCCCCGTCACTAATCAATGAGGATGAATGGTCTTTATGCCTCGTTTCCACATGCTTGTCTGTGTGCACCCGTGTCTCATTGTAAAATGCCAAGTAAGTCACGTAAATTTGATCTTCTGATTTGTTTTTACAGACAATACTTTATTTTTTTTTGTGCTAACGCTCATGAAAATAACCGAAGAGAAACAGAATGCCACGGCATTTAGAAAAATGGTCACGTTGTAACTAAAGCAGGAGATTTAATCGGCACATTTAGTGGTTGGAGGAAAGTGACAAGTTAGTGTGTCAAGACACACACAAACTGATTCTTGCACAATGTTTCCAAGTGACTGCCTTGAAATGTCATTTTTACATGCAGTGACTGCTTTTAATTATTGCATTACTACACATTATAAACTTATTCATTTGAGTTTTCAAAAATAACACAATTCAGGGTCCGAAAACGACATTTTTAAAAGTATGTATTAAAATAAAATTAACTGACATTAATTTGATTAAATTAAATTAAAAAACTTTTTAGCCCATATAAAAATTCCATAAAAGCTTTGGTATTTAAAACAAGGTAATTAAGATTAGGAACAGTCTTTTCCCAGGTTACTGGCTGTTGGATCAAACTCCCTCAGCTGAACATCCAAAATGTTGTTGATGGATTTTCTATCAAACTAATATTTTTGGATGTTTTTTCAAATTGTTTAAAAATATTTTACAATGATGTAATTATTCTTTTCCGTGCTTTCTTAGTGAAAAGGGGTCTATTTTGCTTTTGTTTAGTTACTTTTTCTTTTCTTTTCTATGCTCTTTGTTTTGTTTTCCACTCTGTAATATTAAACCATCTACTTTTTTTTAATTCTGGTTTCTCAGTTTTGTTGTTCTGTTTTACAAAGATCAACTGGTTTGTAAGCACCCATTGAACGCTCAATAATGTATGCACGCCTGAAAGACTCCTGTGTTCCAGGACATACCAAAACATACCAAACATTTTTAATAACTGCATTTTTCAAGAGAAAAAAGTGGTGCTCCACTTAGATTTTTAAGAAGATTTGCTTTCTACATGATGAATTCACAGTATAGCATTGTAGACTCTGTCAGAGTCCACCCAGGACGTACACTTAAAGCAAAGTAAAGTTCATCATGTGTCTTGCTCTGGGTATGGCACTATTGTACCTTATTGGGTTCTGCCTCAGTAAGTGAGCACCTCTCGGGATGCCCGGCAAAGAGCTCCACAGTCTGTCATCTCAGAGCCCCACATGGAAAGTGTTGCATCGCTGTGATAATAGGCTGTGCCTTATTGAGCTGGCTTATTGGATCTTCCACACCAGTGAGGTAAGTGGTGTGGTAAATTGAATGCAATGCATACCTTTTGAGCTGAGCTCTTTTCTACTATTACCTTAGGTGTGTGAGAGTTATGTAGGCACATATGGTTGCTGTTCAACTGTTAGTTTACTAGTAGCCTTCCAGTGGCTCTCTCATGTGGCTGAATGTAAATGAGGACCAATGAAACTGAAGAGCAGTATCCACATGACTTACAGAAATGTTCAAACACAGCCGCAGCTGAAATTATTAACAAGAAAAAAAAAACACTCCCATAAAGAGAAGATTAAGAGGAAACCAGCCAGCAATCATGAGTTTGTCTGAGTGAGTGGAGCCGAGTCTGTCAAAGCTGACAGCTTTGTTGTACCATATGTTTGACATGAATTTCAAGCTTGGTTTGTGCACATCAATGGGTGCTGCTTCAGAATCACCGACTTGACTGCAGATGATCGAAATGCTGTAAACAAACTCTGAGATCTGTCAAGCTCACGTTGTGGTTTTCACATAACAGGCTCAATGAGACTCAAATCATCCCAAGCAAACTGACATCCCATAAGCTGCAGCTACTTCATTCAGTTTTCAAATGTAAGAGCAGCACTTGAGGAGAAAATACGGCTTCCTTTTAAATGAACAAACAACAATTCATATTATAACCCATATTGAACCCATATTATAATCAGTAGCTGTGCCAAAACCAGGCCAGATCACTCACTGTTCATTTGACCTTAGCCACCAGTACATCCATATAGGTGTCAGAATGAACAGAACAATTGGTGTTCAGTCTTGAGAACGACAACAACACAACTGGTGCGTGCTAAGAAAATAAATCCCCATTGCATGTTTATCTGTTGACACCGTGAGGACGAGAATGTGCTCAGAATCTAAATGGATGTTATTGTTGGTTTATGTGAACTGTGGAAGAAAGGGCTAGCTGTGCATGTCAAATGATCTTTGTGGAACAAAACATTTCGACCATGCAACTACAGATTTATTATCCTGTGGATTCTTGGGACTACCTTTTAAAATGTACTCGGTGGAATAGCAACACTATTCAAGGATGGTGTAGATTTCCACAAACGATCTTATGAGACTGTATCAATGTCTCAGCGTTAAAATGAGATCAATGGGTATGATGATGATCTTAAGATATAGACATTTCTTGAGTTGACATTTCTTACACAAATTTGAACAAGGTAAAATCTACAGCTGATGAACTGTTTCACATTTTCGTCTGAATACGTTGACTATTATTATTCATTAGGCTTTTTCTGAGCTGGGAAACATAAAACTGACCAAACTAATCTGATAACTGGTCAAAACACACTTTATCTCAGCTTGTCCACTGAAGCTTTGAGAAGTGCAAACCTTGAGGTATTGCGTTCCCAGTTCAAATCCTGGCTGGAAGCTTTTTTGTGTGGTTTATATGTTCTCTCTGTGTGTTCTCTGGTCTATTTGAGAACTCCTGCTTCCACCCATCTTCCCAAAACATGTATGTTGGGTTTGAATTCAACTTTGAATTTACTGTGTCTGGTTGTCCGTCTTCTTTATTTTTATCTTAAAAAAAATTGTGAGGACTGTTCCAGATCTGGTGTCCCAGTACGTGAATTCCACTGAGAAGCTCAAATGTGAACCCTGGAACTCAGACTTAAATCACCTCCAATCGGCTCAATCCTCACTTGAATTTTAAAATCACTCAGGACGAATTCACCAGGACTATTTAATCTATCTCACAAATTCAAAACATCTAACTGCTTTTCAATATCTCTATTTTCCAAGTGCCCTTACTTCAAGAGATTATAATGCACACATTTATACGCATGAGGTTAAGATGCTACTGTGATTTCACTGCAACTCACCATTGACCACCATGGCTATGTCAACAAAATCAATTTCCCCGCGGGCCTCCACGCTGGCTTCACAGCGGTACACACCCTCGTCAGCCTTGGTCACCTGATGAATCTGCAGGTTGTTGTTTGCCAAAACCTGGAACCTGCCTTCACAGCATGGGCAGAGAGGAGAACAGACAGAAAGCAGATGGTGGGGAGAGGAAATGATAAAAAACAGTGTAACAAAGAAAGAGAGATGAGATAAGACAGTTAGAAAAACAGCAGGAAAAAATTTCCATTTCCAGTCTTCAGTTAAGCACGTCTGCCTGATACAAGACCACAAAGATAAACACTCAGTTACAATTACAGGAATTATAGCTCTATGCTATTTTGGCCACTGTAAGAGTGGCCAGGACAATTGAGGCCTCTATCTAATTTCTCCATGGCAAAGATATTTATAACGAGGCATTGCAATTAGAGTGAAATGATTAAAGAAGAAAAAACTTCCTCTGGATATTTCATCACTGCGCTGCCACTGAAGATTTGAATTTCAATTAAAAATGTGACAGATTCAAGGATTCGAGGGGTCACTCTTTCTAATCAGTGCTCTGATACTCGGTGTTCTCTCAGAGAAAAGGATGTGCATGAAGCAGTTTAAATCAAGGAGAAGGGAAGATGAAATCATGAGTCCTTTGGGCTGATTCTCATAACTGCACCAGTGTCTCCTCAGTGTTTCTCCCCCTCTAACTGACCATCCTTCTGATAGTTCACAATATAATAGTCGAACACGGTTGCATTACCACAGGGAGTTTTATGACATCATCTTTTGCTCATGGGGAATGGAAGATGATCGACAACCACACTAACTTCTTGCTGAGAGAAACTGCAGTACGACATAAAGACATCCATATTTAGTTGTTTGTATATTTCATGAAATACAGTGTTGCTGGTTTGCTTTTCGTCTCATGGGAATCAGTGTGTTCTATGTCACCATCCAGCTGCTCCATAATCCATCCTCTCAGACGCTTGTTAACATGGTTTGGTTCTGTTCAAATTAGATGCTTCCTCCAGGGCTGATGGGGTTTCTATTCATAGAATTTTACATCCTTGTCTTATTATGAATCCATACAAAAGAAGGAAAAAGCCTTTCCTAGAGAACTGTAATTTTGGCACATTAACAGGCCTGTTTGATGAGAAAGCGAGCTGAACCCACAGGGGCTTATGAGCATTTGTCTACCCAATAAGTAAGGGTGTTTGGTAAATTTACATTCAAAAAGTCACTCTCTGAGAATGTTTCCTTTCACAAATTGTATTATCATGGGAAATCACGAAGAATAATCAGAGCTGATTGAAAAACAGTACAAGTAGTGATTTTCTCTCATGTTGTAGCATTGATTTCAATGTAATTCCACAATACAGAATCAGCACTGTGATGTATTTCATAAGTTTTTATCAGCAGCACCATTCTGGGGTGGTTTTAATCTTTTGATGTCCAACACTACAAGGGACTTTGGAATTGACAGGGACCCGCAGAATGATGCACGCACATAAAAGAGCAGCTTGTTCATCACAGCAGCTCAGCCCTGAAGCCTAAACTGCCACTGTTTTATGGTAAATGGCCAAAATCATTGAACAGTATAGAATATTTTGAAACAATACTTTATTAAATCACTTGCTAAAGCAACAATTCTGTGAATTTCTTTCATTTTCCCTAAATAACAGAACTACCAACTAGTTATAATATAAAAGTTGTTTTAAGACACTGTGCATTTGGCGTAATTTTTCACATTGATTTGCAGTCCATTGTCAAACGATGCTGAAAAGAATAATCACATCATCAAACGACCAGTTTGGAATGAAAAAAAAAATACTACCAAAAACTGTTCAATTAAAACCCTCACCTCAAATGTTTGGTATGGGATGAAAGATGAACTGGGAATGAACAGTGTGTAATTTGCATTAGCAACCCTGACTCACAATGCAGCAAAACTTATTTCTTGACAAGAATACATATGTAATTTACATGTAACAGGTAATAAGAATAAAAGTAGAACTAACATTGTCTGCTACTCTTCATCTTCATAAAACTGAAACAAAGCAAACAATTCTCAGAAAAAGCTAATCTTATAATACAGTTAATTTAATGAGAAAGCAAAAGGTTTGAACTTACTGTGGTGATCCTCTGTAATCTCTTTGTCCTGGTAGTACCACACCACTACGGGCACAGGTGAACTGATGACATCACACACCACTTCTGCTGTCTCACCGTGGCGAAACTCCTGCGGTGACTGAACATCCCTGAACGTTAACCTCTCTGTGAGATTAAAAAAAGATGGAGATTTCATGGTAAGCATTCTGGCAACTTATTGCTGCTCTGAACATCAAAAGAAAAATGAGAGGAGATTGTTATGCTTTTCCTGTCCTGCTGACTGTTTTGAGGTAGAACCTAAGGTAATAAGGTTTAAAATGTTTTTTTTCTTCTTTTAAATACATCTTTTCCAATTTCCTGTCTGGATTTAATCCCATAGGGAAATGTTCCAATTTGATGGTAGTTTTCTGGTTTTGTTCATAATAGAGTTTAAAATATTGGGATTGCAGATTGGCTGTTTCACTGAGGTCTTAAAACTAGGAGTAGTGTCTGCTAAAGGAATAACTTGTTAAACATCTACTCTTTGATAAAAAAGCTTGTATTTCTTATGGAATTGAAAAAATCTCACATGATATTTTTATTAAGAATGCGTAAGTTTAGCTCCTGTCTCTTTACAACTCTTTAACCCCCATGGCCATCAGCTAAGTAGAATGCAGGTGCTCAGAGTAAGTATTACTACCATCATTTGAACTCAATCAGAGCAAACTGTGGATTTAAACAGGAAGTCTGAAAAGCACAGGAGCTAAAGTGGAACATTTCAACATCGAAATGTTTATAACTGGTTTAAGTGAGAGGTGGGATACACCCTAGACAGGTTGTTTGCCCATCACTGGGTCACATAGAAACAAACAACCACACACACTCAAGTTCACTCCTCGGGGTAATTTAGAGTGTCCAGTTATTCTAAAATGCATGTTTTTGGAGTACCTGGAGAGAACCCCCACATACACAGGCAGAGTATGCAAACTCCACACAGATCGGTTGCTAGTTCTCCAGGATTAAAACCCGGTTAGGGATGTTCCCTAACTTGGGTTATTCAGTGTACAATGTGTCCTTTCACAAACAAAACAATGTCACAGTGCAAATGACATATTGTAGTGTTTCTGCAGAGGTTTGTATATGCATTTACCAGATGGTTTCATCCAAAGTGACTTACAATACGGTATACCAACATTCCCAACCCTATCAGTGTGTTGGATGGTCAACCCCAACAGCATGACCATTTGCTTATTTCAACACTTCATTTGGATATTTTCAGTACTGGGAGCTTTTTCCATACATACTGTCTAACACTATGTAACTAGTTGCCTCATTATACCTGGCTTGAAGGAATGCAGCAAAAAACATGCAAAGGCTTTCAAGTTAGCATATTTCTGTCTTATGTAAAGAGCGCGATTGCCACAACACAGGCTAAAACAAATTCACCCCCCAAAAAAAGTCATTTCTTTCATATGTATATTTGTGAATATATTTTGTCTTTCTTCTTTTTTGCGTTTTGAACAGCAGAGCCACAAGATAAAGCTGAGACTTTTTGTAAGTGTGATGTATCAATAACGAACGATATGTAATTGAGTAACTATGATGCATTGCAATCTGGTAGGATTCATCTTTGAAATAGGGTCACAAAATATATTGTTCAACGAGTTGGGGCCAACAGGCCCATCTGAGGAGTCATCGCTTTCTCCGGCTGTGCCAAGGCTTTAGGCAGACTTTTATCAGCTTGTTGCTCTTGCAATCTAAGCCACAGGGCGAGCGAGAGCGGCGCCTAGTTGCCATGGAAACAGTGGTTTTAGGGAGCTGGTTATGTGGTAGACGAGTCGATGGCTGAGTGGTGGCAGGTGTAATTGAGGCTGTGGTCTCTCTCCTACTGCTTCACTGGGAGAGGATGAAAAGGCATGCAGACAGCAGGTGGGGATTTCCAGTATGTGCATGTGCACACTTGTGTGGATGGTTCTCTGGAGTTGAATCCCCACATCTTGACGTTTCCTCTAATCAAACATGTTATAGGCTCCAGATCAAAGCTATGGTGGTTAATAGTATCTGGTTATTCACAGCTTAGAGCTCTATTGGTTCTATTGTGAAATTTATTTAGAACACATTAATCCATCCCGCCATGGTATTTAAATGCAAAGGCAAGTTGTTTTTAGATGCTATATTTCTTTGTTACATATACTGTGTTGGCTGGAAAACAGTAAAACTGATCAGCTTTTAGAGCATCACCTATAACTTTTAAATTTAGTGGTATCACTTCACCTTCAGTGGTAAAAAAGTTATATTTTTCGCAAATAAGTAAACATGAAAAATAGGAATTCAAGTCCTGTGGCATCGATAGCGGTCATTACACCATAATGGCAAGCACCCTATCGCAAACACAAAGTCAAAGCTACACGTCAGCTTGAATTGTGCAGGTGTGGACAGATGGACTATTTTGGTGGCTGTGAGTTGGGTGGGAATATATAGGCCTTCTCTCCCTGCGATCAAATGCTAATGCAAGGGCTTTATTATTTTTCTTGTGAGGAAAATGCAAAGTATTTGCAGGTAAAATCATAAAGTTCTGTGCGTGCCTCAGGCAAGCTTACGGTAAATTTCCAGCACAACTGAGGCCTCCACTGTGTGGCCGCTGACGTCGGTGGCCTGGCAGCGGTAGATTCCTGCATCCTCGATGATGGCATTGTAAATGATGAGCCTGGATCGTGATGTCTCGGTGTGAAGTGCCATTCGCTTAGACTGGACGATGCGCTCACCTTGAGGGTTGTACCATTCCAGCCTGACAGGCTCACCAATAGCTATAAGCAGAGAAGACAAAGATATCCAAAAAATATACAGAATAAATTTCAAATATTTCCTTAGTTTTGACCAAGTAATTCAGGGTTGGACAATAGGTTCTGAAACAGTAAACATTGGAAAGGTTTGATGAAAGAAAGCTGATTTTGTCTCATTTTCCCTAGTTAGATTAACTGAAATAAACCAACAAGAAAATATAACAATATAATGTCTAAAGAGACAAAACCAACACAAAGTGACAAAAATGAAAGCTTCTATAGTAAGTCACCAATTTGGTGACTCCACATCAACAAACCCTGGAAAAACAATTCAGCCTCTGTTGCAAACTCTGTTAATGGATGTGCCGCTTCTTTCTGAGTTTGGCATTCTATCACTGTTACCCTCCCAAGTATTCCTCCCAGTAATAGTGCACTTCTGTTTCTGAGCTGAGCATTGTTGCTGGAACAAGTCTGGGAGCAGATGGAATGAAATGATATGATTATGTCAACCCTTTGAATTTACACAGCTAATTCTGCTGTAAAGAAATGGGGACATATAAACTGATTATTCGTCTGATTTCATGTCTGTGTACATACATGCATGTATCCAATGATTGAAATAAATGATCACAAGCTAGCACAAACCCTGGTGTCCTTATGTACCCTGTGAAACGAAAACTCATCTGGCTACTTTGTGAGATTATAGAGCCATCTGTGAGAAGCTGGCACCCCTTGCATGCAAAGTCTGTAAATAAAACAGCCACGGTAGAGGGCCATTAATTAGCTTATCAATCAGAAAAAGCCAGGAAAGAGAGAGAAAATAGATAGAGACCTGTGTTGTTACCTAGACTCTACATGTACTTTTCATTATGGGAAAGGTAGTTTGAGGTTTTCAGTATCATGAGCAAAGGGCTGCTAGTTCCGATAAACAGCCCCTACCAAGGGACCTTGCTGTATAATAACAAAGTAAAGTTAAATGTTGACAAATTTGCTTCTTAATGCCAGGACTCCACTGCAAACGTGGGAGTTCCAAGTCACACAGGCTAACTCTGATCATCATTAAATTCTTGGCATGTTTGCCTGCAACCAGTTAGTTTTGAAGGACACAGAGTTGCTACCCAATGGGTTCCTGTGGTTCATGTAAGAACTTGCAAGGAACAGATAAGTCCCCAAGAGAGTTGCAGGCGTCTTTTTCCACCTGCTAGCATTAAAATCCTACCTCCCTCTATACATTATACAGTCTTTTGATAGCATAAACATTGATAAGCAGAAGCACTTATACAGGCCCATTTGATTCACAGATGATCTGAGAAGACAGGACGAGTGTGTAGCAAGCCGATCCCCTTTGTGTGGCTTTGCGTCTGCATCAATAAGCTGGTCTTAAAATCTGCATAAGCTCTGGCGTTGTGACAAATTCTTGGCTGTAAAGAGAAGTGAGTACATTTGTGCTCCAAAGGTAAGATAGTAAACAAAGAAAAGAAACAAAGATCTGTATGGTGACAATATGTCCTACAACATTCATGATCCCTGATAGAAGCAGTGTCCCCAGACCAAACACAAGTAAGATTACCAACTACAAATGCCCCTTGGTACTGGAATTTAGCAAGCAGAAGCCCAAACACTCCTACATCCCTCCAGTGGCTGGCACTCAAGCCTAGTAAGTAATTGATTTAAAACTCAGGGGAAGAAGATAGCAGAGGAGAAAATAGATCTGAGCTGGGAAGGAAGCTCGCTGGTCAGCATGCAAGATGTCAAAATGATCTGCCTCTCTTCATCTACTTGTTGGCCCTTGGGAAATGTTTGGCAAGTCCTTTATGACAAACAACCTTCCCTGCTTTGGTTTCCTAAAGAACAACACATAAAAAGAAGAGCTTCTAGATCCTATTTTACAATAGAAGCTTCTTTAATGCTGCTTCTGTCTGCTACTCTTGCGAAGGCTTACAATGGCTCCCTAGTACTTCACTCACATGGGAGGGTAACCACACGGCAAACAGCTTTTTTATTCAGGATTTTGTTGATACTGTTGCCAGAGTGATTGCAAATAATATGTATTACATATTACAGTGATCTGAAATGCAAAACATTGGAAGAAACAACAAAACCAACGATTCAGCTGTATGAAAAACAAAAAACAAAAACAGAGATTAAAACAAAACAAACATGATTAAACTTTTGGTTTTAAAATGATAAGCTTCCATGAAATTGGATTTTTTTTTAAATATTTTGTTTTCTGGTTCATTGTTGAAGGGAATCTTCACAACGATCACATCATGCACAGCAGAACAGTGATGGGAGATTTTAGGCTGATTTATTACAGGGCGATCAGAGAAAAAACCAGCCTGTGTGTAAATGAAAGGAGCTGAGTTCAAGGGAGAGTGATGTTATTTCAGCTACCAGTGAGATGATGAAAAACCATCCCCAGGGTTCAGTTTGCATAACAGATCCATGAGCAGGCCATTATACAGAGGGAATATTTTGTTTGTTTGTTTTTATTTTATCCTGGGAGGTATCACTTTATTTGCGTCTGCTGAAGGTGCAAAAAGGAACAACACAAAACTGCCAGGTGTTATATAGTGCACAGGGAAGTGCACTTAATTAACCAATAAGATGAAGAGTGAAATGGCGTTCCATATTATTTCATTATTATGGAAAATGCAGCATTAGATTTTTTTTTTGTGATCAGTATTTTAGAAAGTTTTGAATGGGGCTTGTTAATAACATCTCAAGATAAAGTCAGGTGATACAAATTGAAGGTTTTTGGTAAAAACCTTGAAAAATTCTCCAAGCAACCTAATTCTATTGGCCCCACATGGATTTGATGAAAATAGTCGAACTGTATGAATGTTTATAAGTATTCATAATTTAAAACTTTAAAGTATGTCACAAAATGTTTACTGGCATCTGGTCAAATTTCTATGTTTCTTCAACACAGACTTCACATATGCTGCACTGAAAGCTCAGGCCTAAGAAAAGCTTTTCACCTCAACATGAATGAAATGTATTTGAATGGCCCTGTTCACAACAGCTGGTAAATTAAACATGAGCCGTGAGGCTGCGTTGGTGATAAATACTTTTATGGTTTTGTTCATTTTAAACAGGTCTGTTTTAATACAGCGGGATTTCTTCTGTTGGTTTCTTCCCAATAATTCAGAAATGTGCATAGATTTGGTTAACTATATAATGTGATACGATGTAATATAATGTGGTGTAATGTAATATAAAATAACATAGTATGTTACATTATACATTGGTCCGTCTAAACCAGGAATCAGCGACTTACTTGAGGCTCTCCAGACATCCCTTAACAGCTCTTTGTAGCCTTGACTAAAAATGAAACAGCAATAATTTATCATTATTGTTTTTGTTGAATATTTAATATTTTTATCACTCTTGTTAATGTTTAATGTGAAACTATTATATATTTCTTTGTAAATAAAGAACAAACGTATATATATCCACACACACGCGCACACACACACACACGTTTACTATAGCTGCTAAAATCCACAATAAAACGGTTGTATTCAGAAGCCACATGGTTGGGGGAGCGATGACATTACACTGAATAGTTAATCTTGTGTCCTAAAAACTGGGCTTTTCCTATGTTCTTTTTATTAGGCTGTTCCTCTATACTTTATTTAAAACTTTTCATTCAATTGACTTTTGACAAAAATGGAAAACTTAAATAGGCCATCGTGGCTCAGTGTGTAATTAGTTTCACAGAAGGGCTACGCATCAAAGTGCTTATTTTTCTTTTGATTGGAGTTGAATTGGTGATGTTGTCTTTGGTCTGTTACAATACATTTCAAGGGTTTTCTGTATTGTATCACTATAGTGCATAAAGTTATCATCAATTATTTTTTTGGACACAATGTAACTACATTTACAATGACATAAACTATGAACTGCAGTGTGTTTATTTGAGGTTCTCTTAAAGCTCATGCTTTTTGTCTCAGACTGTTTCCCTGTTTCTCAGCCTCCTCTTTTTTGTTGTGTGTGACTAGTAAAATTCAATCTTAACTGCCCATGTTGGGAAAGGCCAAAAAATGGTGAGACACTTCTCACATGCTTTGCCAGGGGATAGTGGCTACTACTTACCACTCACTTATCTAGCACCTCCACTTCTTCTTTTCCTTAAAGCTTTTTCCATCCTTTTCAGTTCTGAAATGGTCACTGTAAAACCTTTTACCCTTTGCCTTTTAGTTGCAGCTAGTTTGGTTCCATTCACCTTGCTCTCACTCAAACCCAGATTCACAAACCCAGCACACTTGTATTAGTGTGTCTCTGCTCCCTTGGCTGTTAGTTCCACGCAGCATGAGTTGGAAGACTAGAGGTGGCAACCAGCAGGAGGCAGACCCGGGACTGCCAAAGCGGGATATCACCCTAGCAAGCTTCTGGTGGGGACATTGGCTTCTCTGCTATAGTCAAAATATGCTGTTCAGACTGGATAATGAGCAAGAGGGACAAGAAGGGGTGGAGATGTTCAGATGCCGATCAAACTAAACACCTATACAGGATAAACTACTCTGACTTGCCTTCAAACAAACACTGACACTATATGAGTCTATGACACCAGCATATGCATGATAAAACAAAAGTTGTTTACCTGTGCAGATGAAGAATTTGGACTCTCCAACACTTAACTCGACTTTGTTCAGAGAAATGGACACCTGCAGGGCAGCTAAAGAGAGAAGACAAGAGAAAAAGTATTAGTTATTACAATGAGGACAAACAGCAGGCAATCAATTTTCCAAAGTGTGCATATACAAACAAATACACCATTGAAGACCGATAACTGATATGACATTGCTCTGAAAATCAGTAGGGCCAGCTTTGTGACAACACTGTCTGAGACTTCATAGACAAGTTTTTGCCTCTTTCCTGTAAGTAGTCTTCTGGAGTTGTTCTACAGAAAAGGACATTTTAAAGCTCTTCTGCTCCTTCTTTTGTTGCAGATTTTCCATCCTTAATTATGTAGCTTTTAAGGATGGAGAAACTGAAGGATATGGACCTCAAGTTGGTGGTCACACAGATTTGCTGACCGAAGCTGGATATTGGATGAGCCTATCATTTGTCTAATGTGTCTACAAGTCTTGTTAGTGTCAACATCCAATTGCAAAAACCCCCCCCCCCCCACCCCCCCCCCCACACACACACGCACACACGCACACACAAACACAAAGTGAATAATAATATTCTAATGGATGTTAATTTGCTCTGTAACCCTGGAAACATAATAGCGGAGCTTGGGGCGCCTGTCAATAATCAGGAAAATGATGAAATCATTACAGCTGACTCTCTGGGGAGAACAGCAGCATCACACTAAAGCTGCTCTCCAGCAGTTATCATGTAAAGCCATCAGCCATGACCCCAGGTTGCCCATAGATGGCAGTAGAGGGGCACTGACATATACACATTACCGGGTAAAGGAATTACTTTATCAACACCCACAATCTTTTTTAGCTATGTAACTCAGCAGAAGAAAGTTGAGGCGGTCACCAGCATGATAAAAAGTTAAATATAAAAAAAAAAAAACTGGAGCACTGATATATCTCATAAATGCTTCATTACTAAAACATTTATTATGTTGTGAAGCACACGTTTAGCTACATAATTATTGATAGCACAGAGGTTTATATTCATGGAGAGTTACTAAATTAATTACCTGAATATGAAAGACTGGTTCTAATTACAATAAATAGCATTCTTTAGTCTGAGTGCCATTATTTTCCTTGAGTTGTTTTTCGTCCACCTGTAATCAAAATGTTTTACAGCTATAAACAACTCCGGAGCTCACTTAACCTAATACATTGTAAAAAGAAAAAAGAAAAAAAGGACCTGAAAACATATTAGAAAAGCAATTCAATTTAATTTAATAATTGACCTTTCAATGTAAACACAGGATACTCTCGAACATGGCAAAAAAACATGCAGATACTGTTTTCAGGTTGATTAATCATAGCCATTTAACCCTGCATCCTTCCTCTATCTAATGACACAACCCAATCAGAACTTCAAGTAGTTCAACATTTCAGATTATGAATTGATCCTGGTCCAGTCAGCATGTGTGATTGATTTGCAGCACCTTGCTCTCAGAACTCAACAGGCAAAAACATATTTTTCTGTTCGGCCTGAGTCATCGCTGTGAATCCCATAAATACATTCTTACCGGACAATGTGTGTAAAGATGCCGTTCATTAAGCTAAAACGGGCTCTCTACAATAGTCTTAAATCAAAACAATATGACATGGGAAGTTCATTCAACATGTTTTGCCCAGAGGGGAGACAGAGAGACATGGTAATTGTATCAGGTTTTTGGCATGGACAGTTTTCAGCCCTTTTTTAACAGTTTCGTTCCTGAGGTTGCGTCAATATGTTATGAGCCAAATAGAAATTACTAGATATAATTATTGTCTCCTTTGAGAATCATTAAAGACAAACAAAATACGACAACAAACAAAGCTATTGATTGTCAGTATCATAGGTGGTCAATAATGTACATAAATTGAACTTGACCAATAAGAAACAGAATTGACATAAGTAATGCCAATTGAAAGACAAAAGGCTTTATGAGCAGGATTTACTGCAATACAGACTAATATCACTACACTGGTTTAGTACTGATGAGAGGCTCACTACATCCAAATCTCCTTGAATATTATTTTAAAATGAAACTTAAATCTAAAAAAATATTTTGGCATCATAAGATATAGTTCTTTCAAAATACCTGAGAAGCCAGTTCCTTATTGGCCCTGCTTTTCCAGTGGCTCATTTAGCTAAACAAATTTTAGCAATAACAGATCATTCACAACACAAACATCTAATTGGCATAAACAGCACATTTGCTTCTGGCATGTTTTCACATACAGGAGATCAAATTTAGACATAAGACGATGAATCGGAAGGGTGTTGTTGCCTGACATACATTGCACTCAGCATATAAAAAGTCCTTAAGCTTCACCAAAGTTTATATTCATTCATCCGTGGTCATCAAAGCCATCGGAGGAGGAGTTTTTATTACATGATTCAGGGACATCTGGCACCAGTCAGACATGTCTAGAACAAATCTAAAATAAACTAAAATGGCAAAAATCGAAACGTATGACTGACACTAAGGATGGTGTTCAACTAGGTGGCCTGAAGAGATGGTATGACATTTTATATCCTGTACTCTATAAAAAGCACCATCAAAGCCATGAACAAATAAAATGCACAGAAGAAAATGTGGTTTGGATCTGAAAGGAATAAGAAGACATTTGTGCACAATATCCTTTTACTTCTAAAGGCTTGAGTGGGAGGGCAGTTGTGTATTTTAAGTGTGTTAATGTTTTAGGGACACAGAGCACCCAGGACCTGAAGCCAAAAATTGTGCTTCATGATGCAGGATTGTATTGAGGAATAAAAGGAATTTTCCCCTTGAGCTATGAAAACATGGAGCATGGGACAAAGACAAGCAACAGAGCGGGTCGACCAGGAGCAAAAGAAAATTGCAGTTAAAGTATTAATTACTGTTTTCTCAGCCACGGAAGCCTGAGTCTTATTCATTTTTATCAAAGGTAGTGGTTAAGGTGAAAATGATATGCAATAGGAAGCATTTCCTGAGGCTAAAACATATCAGGGAGCTATTTTACAAGATATAAGATAAAAATGCATTAGAAATTCCACTTGTAAAAATTAAAGAGAAAGTTCATAACTGTAATTTGTGAAGATGGCCTGATTCCACTATGTGACATTCTCTGTGACCAAAAACTGACATTTTGGGGTAACACACATTCTCAAACTTTGTTACAAGATATTACCATATCAATTATCTTTAAACTAAAAGAAAGTAATTCAATGTGGAAAATATGTCCTCTTATGATGGAGAGAGAGGAAAATGTAAAAAATAACATTTATAAAAACTAGGGATCAGAAAAACTACAAGCTAAATGTAAAAAATAACATGTTTGTAGATGCTTTCAAAACGTGGTCAAATCTGCAAGACCTTTACAGGTACCCCATGCCTAAGAGCACTAAGATTTTAGATGCAAACTCCAAATTACAATGCACGCTACTAAACAGAGAAAAGCGAAACCTAATCTCTTTAGTGCAAAGAGATGCTGACGGTGGAAGACAGTTCCAGGTCGACATAAACTGAAGTACACGTCTGGACAGGCTGCCACAACAATGGACACAGAGGGTGGGAGACCTCGTTTTTTTAAGGATTTGACATAGTCCTATAAATTCTTTAAATACGGTTAATTGCGAGTGTTTGTGATCTGATAATGTTTTTATGGTCATGCTTACAGAGGGAAATCCTTGATCCTTGTCAAGTTCCCCAATTTTTTTCAATGAATTTTAAGGGTAGAGGACATTTTAAAAAGGGTAAATGCTGCAAGGAAGTACTGTTTTATCAAAAAACAATCTATTGGTTGGATGTAGGAGCTTCACTAACCATGCTTCCTTTCACACTTTGAGTGTAGTGGATGCAAAAAAAACATATGAAACAGTTGAATAGACTTAAAACAAATGTGGTCTTTTTAGCACATGTCTTCCCACACAATAATAAAGTATTATGTAAAACAGTATTGTTCGATTTGTGAATGACATGTTTTCCACTTTGTCTTGTGGATTTATATCGAGCGGTTTGAAAATATCACATAAAACACTGTACGTTTGCCAAACTGTTTTTTAGAAAGTCCCACTTCAATATTTATCCCTAAACATGACTTGCCTGCTTTCATGCCGTAGCAGAGAGGCCAGAGCAGAAGAAAGCTGGCTCTACTCAACCAACTGTATCCAATCGTATAGACATACAGTAGCCACTATTCAGGCCACGCGTACAGTCTCAGGCACAACCCACAGCTACCCATTATCTGCCCACTCTCCCACACACCTTCTTCTGTATCTGTGCTTTTGCTCGACAGCTGCTTTGTGATTTACGTCTCCCTATTTAAGCCTTTTAAGCTTAAAATGCAATGGCTGCGATGGACCACTCCAGCTGAGAGCACACACATTCATCCAGCAACATGCAAATATGCAGATGTCCGGGGATGGACAGATGTGCTGTGCTATCCTAATTACCATGAAGAGGCAACTTGATCTCATCAAGCAGGTGGCTAAAATGACATGGTATATCACGGTATCTTTGAGTTCCCGATTCTCTTTGCATACAAGAGAAAAAATAAGGTAACGTGGCAAAAAGTTGAGGTTTGCATGTACTGTTGAAATTGTTTCTGTTGTTTTGCTCTCTTTAGAACAAATGCAAAAGCCCCACAACACTGATGCTCCCCAAAAAAGTGAAGAAGACAACTGAACATATCTTTTTATGCATCATTGCATTTCATTTATATCATTCACCTAAAAAAATATACTATTTCAGTTTATACAACCAATGAATATTTAAGCCACAGTCTCTAATGCTAAATAGCTAAAGGGAGCTATCTGCTTATTTGAGCTTTTTTAATGACATGCTGCTCATAATGACGATAAAAACCTACAGCGAGGTCTAAGTGCCCCCTAAGTACCCACTCTTTGGTTTACAGTGGCTTGGCAATGCAGGAGGGGCCTTCAGTACTATTTTTGCATTCTACATTATTTTTTAAATTGGAAATTGGAGGATCTCATTCAGAATCTCAACATGGAAATGCGAATGTCAAACATTTAATTTCCTTCAATCTGGAAAATTGAGCATCTATGTATATTTTTTAACAAATCCTAACGGGGATAACTGAAAATAAAATGCTGTATATTTATTATTACTAAATACTTCCATAGGCTCCACTGCACATGAAGAAATGTAAACTCTGCTGAGTTATGAGGCATAAGTTCACTTCTTGTTTTATAAAAAAAAATGGGTGAAACTTTTTAACATCAATTATCTTCTGTAATTTGTTTGCTTGTGTTTTGGAGCCAGATTTCTGCTCATAATCAAACCATTCTGCACATTCAAAGCCCATCTGGAAAGCATGGATACAGTGTAACTCTCTCTGCTTCAAAAATTTCTGTCTGTAGATTAGAACCTTATAAAAAGAAAAAAAACTGATAAGCTCGATCAACCAAAAATAAAGTTCTTGGTTCTATGGGAAGTAAAAAAAATCACTTGAGGCTAATCATTTAAATGTTTATTAGTGAATGTTAATGAAAAATAATGGCTCATGCTAATAAATTGGTACTTAGTATGTATCACCTCCCTACAGTGTTATTGACTTTGGCATTGTCTTCAAAACCCTCAATGTCCAGTAAATGCTGAGATCTGAAACCTCTGTGTTTTCCAGTTTATTTTTATCTTG
This sequence comes from Menidia menidia, assembly GCA_907169785.1. NCBI lineage: Eukaryota > Metazoa > Chordata > Actinopteri > Atheriniformes > Atherinopsidae > Menidia > Menidia menidia. The sequence continues at coordinate 4,401,213 of CAJRST010015557.1, read as the reverse complement.
AGCTCACAAGCTAATTTAGCTCTAAAAAAAATGAAGAAAAACTACCCTTAGTATTGCATATGAGTCTATGCAAAACCTCACTTAAAATTGTATAGATTGATGAGAAGTTTTCAGTCTAGCCATTAGCACGAAGAAGCCATTGAGTGAAAGTTAAAATAGAGAGAGAATAAGTTTAGTGCACGACTACACCAAAGACATACATTTTTTACATGTCTTGTAACTGCCATTCACATGAATTGTACATTTATTGAGCATTATTTCAGACAGTGACCTGTTAAAATGATGCCTCTCCATTCTCAGCATTTGTATAGATTTTGACATCCTCCTGGGTCTACTTGGGGGACTCTATATGAAGATAACATTGTTAAGTAAAATAAGAGACAGGCAACACAATACCAAAATTAGTCATAGTGTGATGTGATTAGATATGTCAGATTAAATTAAGTTAAATCATCTCAATCTGAGATGCTGTAAAACGATGACAGTAATAATCATATGAGATAATGTAAGCCAAAAATAAATCACGAAACCTGCTGAAAACCAGACAGAAGGCTGAGGCTGAGTCAGAGGGCAAATGAGTTACCTGAAGGAAAAGAGCCAAGCCCCAAGTAGCAATGCAATCATCGTCCATCGATAGAAATGAGGAGAGTAAATCAGAGCTACACCGCCAATATTCAATTGCAACCTCTGCAACCACGGCTTCTCCATGTCAAAAGGTGAAAAATGAGGAGAGAGGAGATTTGTTGAAAGACATTTCTGTACAAAGGAGACAGGCTGACATGGTGCGCAAAACTGCAACCAAGAATATTTCTATGGACATCCCCCCATACAAAAATATAAACAACAGTACATCCTAGATATTCTCACATAGCCCTCCTCTTTATCCTCCATCACAAAAATGATTTCTATTCCGGATTACACATAAACTGGTGGGTGCCTCATGCAATGAAAGAGTAAATTCAGTTTTCTGGGATACTGTGTTCATGCTTATGAAAACATAGGGAAAAATAGGGCCTGTAAACACTGTTGCAAGATAATGTCGTTATCTTCATTCCCTTCTCCAAAACTGAATCATGCTCCACTGGATGCCATACAGAATCTTTGACCATTTCAAGTATTTCTGTATTCTTTATTATTCTTTCTGCACCCCTGGGTTCTGTGTCTAATCTATTACTTTATTTTTTCTTATCTCTGTAGGTCTACCAATTCTTTTTCTTGATTTCTACCCTCTCATCCCTTTTATTTAAGCCTCTCCTCAGCCTGCAACCTGTTTTTGATGATAATTTACTGATGAGAGATAATATTTGTAGCTAACATAGAATCTCCATAGCAGGATACATTTGGTTCTTTTGACTAGAATTAAGATCTTTTCATGTTTCCCTTTTTAAACCGTAACATATAAAACGTATCACAACTTTCACACCTGCTGATGTGTTGGTGCCTCAGAAAGGACACCCCTGATACAGACTTAGTTAAACAAAGCAGGAATTTTATTTTCAACCAGGCTCATATCAGATCCCAGACTGATGCATCAGATCTGGAGAGTTCTTCCAGCTGAATGTTGTAGAACTGTACCCAACCCTGGACGCCTGCCCTTTAGGGTTTCACATGATAGAAATATCCATAGCATGTCTCTATAGATGTTATAGATATGTCTTCTGCCATGGACTGCTATGTCCTACATATCTGCTTATGTGGCCATGAGGCACATCTTTTTCCACGCATTTCGTATGTTGCAACAAAAAGGCCTGACACTAAACATATACAATAATCCAGATTTTGTTGAAAATTAAAATTTTTGCAACAAATCAGTCAATCCGTCATCTTGTTAGCTGATTTATCACCTTAATGATTTCCTCCTCCAATGTTAAGGTGTTACATAAACAGCAAAGAATCAGTGAAGCAACACAGTGTTTAAATGAGTGAAACTGGGTTATTCCCTCAAGATTGTTGCTGCTTGCCCTGTGTGATAATAAGGTCATCCATCAAGACGAAAAGGTTCCCACCACATGATTGGGTTAAAAAGGCCAATTAAAATGACAGCCCATTTTTACTGATTTTCTATTTATGAGACACCACTGTTGCCGCACAAGGTGCTTTTTGGTTACAAAACAGTGCCGTTGGTGTCAGCAGGTATTGTAAACTGCAGCTGAGTCTTTTTGGCCAGGAGAATGAACTCCAGCACAGGGGGGTGAAGGGTTTGCTCATGACAATCTGAGAAATTCCAAATGTTCTGCCATTCAGAGAAACACGGTACTATAGGTTGATCTCCTGGGAGGGTGGCTGACTGAGTTTAGTTGATTACTTTACTCGTCCTCTATAAGCACACATATTGGCAAACTCAGGCTTTCTACTTCTGTGGGAGGAGGTTACTCGATTGCATTTGGCAAAGAGTGATTCAGTTATAAAACCTTGAGGCCTTGAAGGCAGCATTTGATTTTTCTGCTGGGAATATGTTTGGCGGTTGAAGGAGACTGAAGGCCCAGCTTTTCTTCTGCAAGAAGCAGACAAAAGAGCAACGCATGGCGTGTCTGCGTGAGAAGACAGAGGAGCACAATTTGTTAACATTAACAGTAACTGTGTCTTGATAAAAAACAAGATTGCTGTCCATTACTTCACCATCTTTTTTTAAATAGGATGCTGTTTGGGGTCAGACATTCAAACAAGCAATGCAAATGAAATATGATTGCCATAAACAGGCACAATGGTCCCAAACACCAAGAAAGATGTTGGGTTTACATTCTAGTACTCTACACGCTAGTCAGTCTACTTACTCCAAAGTCTTATTCTTTCTTTTCTTTTCGAATCTAATGAAAAGCTCAAATTACACCTCATGTTGTTGCATGACACAATCAAAACACTATCAAAGTTATATACAATTACATGACCAGTAAGAGCAGAGCGCTATTACTAACACTGGAGGAAATAGCAATATTATTTATCAGGCCATTTTATTTTGTTGTCAATCCTCCTATTGATTCTTGACCCAATTTTGTGTGTGCAGATATGTACCAGGTTCCCTGGGGAATTATCTTTTGATGCATTTTTGATCAAATAGCAACATTTTACTTTACAGCTGGTGCTAATGTACCTTATTTTATGATACGTAGTAGCAACCCTTGAGACAGTTTTTCACACTAGCTTGTTCAGACTATGCACATCAATGATGTGGATCAAATCTAAACTGTAGTAATCAACGTCATTATAGAAACAAATGAAAGAATTGATATAATGTTGTTGGCTATACTTAAAATATCCAGAAGAAAGTATTTGCACAATGACTCTCCAGCATAATAAGAATTATAGCAATGTAACCCCTGCCTGCAATCCTTAATACAGAAAAGAGTAGTGAACCTACCACCCACTACCGAGAGCAAAAGTGTCTTAGTATTGCTGTGTAAAATCCTGTCAGAGTAGGTACCAAATAAGAAGTGATCCATCAACAGTCTACGTCTGCAGAGTGAGGGTTTTACGGTTTGTAAGAGAAAATCAGATTGTGGGAAGGATGATACAAATTATGTCATCTACATTTACAATCATAGGTTTGCACAGATTATAGAAAGGGTAATTTGGAGTTGGCTGGCTATCCATAAAATTAAAAATGTGACTTTGAATTACTATTTATATTCTTAAACCTAAGTTACCCTTGATGCTGGACTTGACAGTATTGTTTCTTCTCAGACTACTTATGAGGAAGCATTGAAATTGTGTGAGAGAGTCAAGGACTCAGGTCAGTTAATAGTGTTGGAAAGAAAAACACACGCGTGTATCAGGATGCTGCACAGGGTGATGTTTTTCAGACAACTGTTTTTCAACTGTCACAAACAGGAGCTCACAATAACGATAATAAGCAACTCTTCCTACATACTGTACATCTGAAGTTTAGCTCACCAGTAAAATAAATAAATGAAATAGATGAAAATAAAAGATGTGCAACAATCATTTAAATGCCTGATTTCCCATAAATAATGCAAAAATATTGAATAGAATAGAATTTCATTGGGCATTGTATATTTTTCATATAACAGAAAGGACATTAAGTCAGCAGGATATATATCTTGGTCAGTGACAATAATTCAGACTCAGTGGAGATATGTTTTATCACATCATCATTGGAGTGTGGAAACTCTAAAACTAAACTAAACTCACTCTAAAGATGTTATAAGCTGTTAAAAATCTATTTCACCTAGAACAACCATTCTTTAGTAACACCTGGAAAACTAACCAACTGAAAGCTCTTTTAACTTTTTGATTTTTATTTCTGTTAAATAAATAATAAAATGAATTCCACGTTTTATGATGCAAAGCACCACAGCTCTGCTACACTGCAGAAAAGTCCCCTCTACTTCTTGCCACAATTGTACTGATTGAACACAGGTGAAGGACTTCATACTGCAGTAAAAAATCAGCTTAGAGAAGAACTGACAGGAAAGCAAAGCAGTCACAGTCATTTAAATTCCAGCTAACTTGCGCTGCAAAGAAAAAAAGAGCAGGGAGGACAGGCACAGATGAGCCGGCGGATGGGAGATAATCTCGTGGTTACTGTGGGTGGTTGCTAGCAGACTTGGATGTCGCACTGGGAGCACAATCTTTAACAACAGCTCATTAGTGCACTGACAGTATGTATTTGTGTACTATCTAAATAATCACATGGGAAATGATTAAAAGCTTTTGTGGGTGATTTAGAAGCAAACACCAGTTAAATAAGCACTGACATCAGCAGCCACACCAGTTGTTCTCATATATATTTAAATAAAATCATCTTCAGAACATTTTCAAGGATTTAGCCATGTTGAAGTCATTTTTTAAAGAGAAAAATAAACTGTAACCTGGTGAATGATGTCTTATACCCCTTCCCTCTGGAGTAACATGAAACTTTTTGTCTCGAGCGCAAAATCAAATGTTCACACTTTTCAACACAACATACCCATTTGCAATTTGGCTGTCGTCTGGAAAAAAAAATGCTCAATTTAGCTTTCATCTTCAACTTGGAGCTACAGCGTGCTCTTTAAAAAGAAGCTGTTATTTAGTCTCAGCAGGCCCGATCAGATTCACGTTGACAATGTGCAATTCAGCAAGTCAAACCTCCCAAATACAACTGCATATCACATCTGAGTGGTGCCACATTTGAAAAAAATCTACAAAAGTTTGATTTTTGGTAATAAGTTTTCATGGCATAAAATGTGTATATCCTCTTATTATTTCTTAAAACCAAGTTTGCATGCAAATGTTTGTAATCTTTTCAAATAAATTCATTTCAACACAGCAAAAGAATGCTACAGAAAAGACAAATTTGTTTTAGATGAAAAAAAAAGAAAAGAAAATAACAGTTTAAATGAATACTAGAAGTCAACATCTGGAATTTCTTTTCCAAAATTGCCTGAAGGATGCCTCTTAAAGGGCAATTCAAGACTGACAGAAGGCCTTAAGAATGCAAGAACCTACAGGAACATGAAAGGCTTTTCTTTCACCATCAGCACATTTTTAGCATTAAAAACCTGAAACTGCCATCTGAACAAGAAATGGTGAGAACGAATCTTAAAAACACCTTTGCAACAGTTTCACACATAGGTGGAGAAATCCTGCATTGGGTTGACAACCAGATAATGTCAAAATTCTTGAAACAAACAAAACAATCCCAATGTAAGATCTTTACACATGCATAACTGATACTTCGAAATATCAAATATCAGACATTCTACATTATCAAAACAGTGGACCCAAACAATTAGCTTGAAACTCTACTCTTCAACAGTTTGAGATTCAAATAAAAAAGTAAACTATCAATAAATAATGGAGATAGCTTTAAATTCCATCTTTGAAGATCTATTCAATTTACTGATTGAGAACAACAAAATTGTTACCCCAAGCTTCTGCATGCCAATGCATAACACACATTTAATTCAAACACATCTGCAGCTATTTTGCCACTCAGTTGGAATACCTGCCTTGAACAATAGCTTCAAACCTTTTATTTCATTTTAGTGTAGACTTAAAAATTTGTCAAGGAAACATGCCTGCTTTCCTGTATAGAACACAATCTTTAGCCTTTTTATCATTCATGCTGAATGAATCAAGAAACATTTTGCTTTTGTTTTATTCTTTTTCCCTCTGTGGCAAAGCGATCGGTGGCGTGGGGATTGAAATGGCGTTGCGGTGGGCTGATTATTCTCCTGCCACATTCTGCCGGTGGCTGTGACATGGCCATTATCTGAGGCCCGTGGATTAATTCAGTCACAAAGGAGAGGTCACTAGCTCCTGCCAGGCTTGAGAGAAGAGACTCTTGGGATTATGTGGAGGGGAGTCAGGCAAGGCAGCACAGTCTTCTTTTGGCTTTGCTGCACTGAAATTCAAAGGTTTAAGGTCAACAGACTCCTTAATTGAGGGGGTACATCCCAGGACAATACCAGCTTAGACCGTTAAGGTTGCAATTGACTGCTAAATGATCTGCACTGTGAGCCAAATTGCATTGATTTTCTTAAATGTTATGCTAAATTCTATAATGTTGTTCTCTCAGTTTAAAGAGAAATTAGGGTTTATTTTAAATCTCAATTACAGTGCACATTATACTCGCCATTGGGGTCACAAATTCAACAAAGACACACAATACACAGCTTGGCATGGAAAAAGGGAGCATACACAACAATTTCAGATTTAATCCATGGATCTAGAAATGCAAAATATAATGTCATTGTCAATTATAAAACAGGGCAAGTAATGAGACTAAAAGATGAAAAGAAGTCATATTCTCAGTTAAAGTCATTCTATCCTCTGATCTCAACATCAGTAATTCAAAGGCTCAACGTGTATTATTCACTTTTCAGCTGGTTCAATTCCTCTTACTCCAGGACACTTTTGTATTTCTCTTTCTATTCCAAGCTATCACCTGTAATTTGACTCAAGTCAGTCTTTCATCTTTCTCCTTTCTTGCTTCATTGTGCGGTGGATTGCCTGTTCACCTCTTCTGTCTGATTCCTTCCAAATATCATGTGTCTTTGTTCCTCTATTCTGTATTTGTGACAGAAGCTGCCACCAACTGTTGCTATGGCTTGACCAACTCAGGATTTCGAATTCCAGGGGCAGCCACTGTTCAGTTAGCTTACACCAGTATAGATATTGCTTAAATCCGTCTCTCTTGCTATTTTGCCAATTTCTTCCACTACGGTTACATATGGTGTCTGCGCCACAACATGAGCACACAAAACAAAAACATATAAATTCTCACTCTATAACATTAAGAACTGATATAATTATGAGTTATGAGCCCACTTACCTTAACGGCCTGAACAGTAAGCATTACTTAGAGAAAAAAATGAAATAGGAATCTGATTCAGTGTCGAACTTTAACGCAACTTCTCAACACCTGACAGAAACGCAACCTAAAAGGTATTCTGTTCGTTTATGCATTTAGCAGATGTTTTATCCAAAGTATTCTAAGGTTTGAAGAAATATTCACTAGTCAATTCAGTAACAGTAACTCCTAATTATATTTAGGCTGTATTGAAAAGGACCCATTACAAATTGTATCCCAATCCAGGGAAAAATGTACAAGTGCTGGCATGTAGGACACAATGCAGAAGTTGATACATTTCAGTTCAATTAACATTAGGCAATAAGAACTGAACATGAAATCTTGGCTAGGCCAAATGAGATTTCAGAATTTTTGCGGAAACAAAATCTAATTTTACAAGCCCAATTACGGAAAATCTAATTTTGTGTAAGAAATTTCAGTTCAATCTAGTTCATAATATTGTATTCCATTATGGTATTTGTGAACTTTCAGGAGCCGATCCTGCAGCTGTCAAGAAAATTCACTTATAGGCCTGTTTGATGTCATGGAAAGCTGAACCTTTAGTTTAATTCAGTCTTTATCTGTAACTGATGAAAGGATCCATTATGTTAATGGGTTATTTACAGCCACCGCAAAAATGCTCATGCGACTGTTACAAATTTAAAGAGAAGCATGAATTTGATCAATAGCAGCTGGTGTATTGATGTTAGCACACTTGTTAAGTATTGCAGTGCATTTCTAAATAGCCTACAGCAAGCATGTATTGATTGACCCATATTTATTCAAAAGATGCCTGTCAAGACATGTATGTCGCTTCTCTTAAGTTTTCCACATTGATCATGAGTATAATAATTACAGTAATTTGTGCTTCATGTTACAACAATACATCAACATAACCAAAAATGTGTGATGCGTTTTGGTAAAATAAATGCTTATTATAACTTTTTTTTTTTTTTTTTTTTTTAGAATGAGGGGCTGTGATATAATTTTATTGATCCACTATATCTTAGTGGTTTGCCACAGGAGTATGACATCTGTACAGCGGCTGAGGGTCATGTTATTATCTAAGCTCCTGCTTTTGCTTTTAGAATAAACAAAATGGGCAGACGATGAAAATCAAATAGAAAGTGTTGCAGGATGAAAGAAACCTACGCACTGGTTCATAAATCATAGATGAAAGGATAGACGGACACAGGCTCTTAGCTGTCATAAACAATAAGTAGGACACAGCTTAATGGGCTAATTAATAGGCTGGCAGAAAGCTGCATGTGACAGTGGAGAACGTGTGCGTTGAATGATTGCTCCAAACACAGCAATGGCCCTGCAGTAAGCACATTAAAGAAGAATCTGTCACTGAGCTCATGGGTGAGTACACCATTCACCCCCAACTGACAAATGATGGCAGGCTGTTCATATGTACACATGAGCTCAGCTCCGCATGGCTTTCAATTAGAACAGTCAGGAACATGCACTCAGCACCCCATTGAGATAAAGGTAGGCAAACAAATCAGTATGCATGGAGGAGAGCAACCTTCTGAAATCACCCCTGGTTTTGCGTCGTGGCTCTCACACTCAAATACATTTTGCATCTTGACAAAAGAAGTTATCATAAGGAGATGGCAAAAAATAAAGAGATTTAAAGTCATGATTTTTAAAACCAAAGCCCAAGATCATTTGGAAAGTATGACTACTGTAGCATTGACTATGCTTTAGCCCACTGCTTGCAAAAGCTAAAGGCTGAATGGAAAACTGAGGGAATCTCCTGAAAAGAGAGGTGTCCATTCTCTTGTAAGCAAATTCTGGTGAGATTCCACTGAAATATGTGCTCACAAAAAGCATAAAAACAAATATTCGTCTTATAATAGTTGTGTAATCATGGTGAATCCGTTTGCAACACAAGTCCTCTGATTGATATGTGTTCTTTTCGTTGTGATACCTCTGCTGGTAAAAATAATCCTTATACATTCCTTATTTGAGCCTTTTTTCTGGACAAAAGTGCCGTTTTGGGCATTGCAAGGTCATAAGGTGTCAGTGTTAGCTTGATAAAAGACACCAAGGAAGAAAGGGACTAGAAATGAATTTGTGTCCGAGAAACAAACTTCAACAGGGAAACTTCTCCGCTAAGTTTAAGAACTTTGACTTTTTATTTTCATCATCTACTGCCAGTTTTTCAGACCCACAAAAGCATAAAAAAAATAAATGATAAATCCTCCAAAAGTGTATCAAGGGTCTGTAAAACTAAACAAAAATACTTTGTGCCTAAAGCAGCGGAAGAAAATTCCTGAAGCGAAAGAAAATAACCAAAACAATTTTTTTTTCAAGAGGCCAAAACCAAATGAAAACATGTGGCATGCTCAGAAAATAGGACTCCTTTGAGTGAGAGCACAAACACGTACTGTGACAGACACACATCGATACATAGTGAACACTACTAAGTATATCCCACACTTGGATAATTGTCACCGCTGTTCCTCAAAAGACAACATATCCCCAAGCTTTAGAATTAGCATACTCATTATTTAACTGGGGAGCATCTGGCTAATTGGCAAATGAAATGCTTTCAATAATGTTCACATGAGAAGCAGAATTTGATTAAACTGAATCTGGGGAAAATACCAACAAAGAAATGAATATAAATGAGCATATAGGGGCAAAAATAACTTTTGGGACGCAAACAGAGTGACAGCCTCTGCCATAAACTGCTACTCTGCAGATGTAGTAACTTAGCTGTGTTTCTCTGGAAATAAAGAAGTTCTATGTCAACTCAAAATTATTAAGACATGAAGACAGTCATTTCCCATCTGGTAATGTGAATTTTCTAAAAGGAGAAGGAGGAGGATATCACTGCAATGTTCTGGGGAATGTAGTCTAGTTTTAATGGACTTCCGAAGCCAACAAAAAAATGTCAGCTTTCTAAATCAGAATGGAAGCAGGAGAGGTTTAGATATGCTTGTGAAATTGTCCCAAAATTCTCATCTCTGCTCTTTCAAGCTAATGACACACACTTGCAGGTTTTAAATCAGCATCTGTTTGAACTTGGTTGAGGATATTAAACTTTGATGGGTTCCTGCTTTCACTCGTTCCTGGTGTTCCTTGGTAGGAACAAAACAGAGTGAATTCAATATGTGCACCCAACAGATTGCCAGAAGAAATTACTCAAAAGCAGGTCGAGGAGTGAATGAATTCGGCAATTTTCGCTATGTGTGATACACAACAAAAGTTGAATTGGTCAGCAGGATAGCATAAAAGAGTAATGAATATATATACCCACTGAGAAAAAAAATAGATCTATAACAGCAGTTTTTTTCAGTTAACGGGAAACAAATATGAATGTGTGACTGTCTCTTCTGAAGAAGAGACTCGTTAAGGACTGTCCTACCTGAAACATACCCTGGTGGTGTGTGTTCATTCAGACAGTTTTAGACAAATATTATATAAATAGCTGTCGTTGGAGTTTGATGCGGTAATGAGTCCTCTAGCGTATAAATGTATGATCAGTGTTTCAGTCAAAGTGGACCTAAAGAAGAGACGGTGAGGTTTTGTTGCAATTCCAATCATTGATGGAGATAATATTTTATCAACATAATGGTGAATCCAAAAGAAAATCATGACATCTGTCTCCTATGAAAAGACGAATCTCAAAATAAAACGTTTGAGTTTCAAGGATATTTAATTTTCTGGGAAGATCATGGCCATAGACTACTAAAATGTATGAAAAGCCCATTAAGGGTACGTACTTATGGTTTATAAGTACCTTCATAAATGAGTTGAGCTTGTGGAAACTGTAACAATCTAAAACTGCCTAAATTTAAAATGCTTTATCATAAACTCCAGTGACCCAGTTTATTCATGTACAGTTGTGATTTACAGCTTACTTTTAAGGGAGATCTAACATGATAAAGTGGTGCGGTGTTTCTTCCGTTGTGTTTTGTGTAATAATTTTCCACTTTGCATTTAATTTCTAAAGAGGAACTGTTGGAGGAATGCTGAGTTAGTTTGACTGCAAAGATCCTTTTAGTTGGCAACTTCACACAACTTGTTTTCATACTATCACTGGCCGTGCTGTCCCTGCTGAGATTGCAGAAGATGAAAATGTGTCCACAGTCATTCCATTGGTTTTACATGCTCCTTTTCTCTGCTGCTGGTGTTGTTGGTGTTGATAATAGCGTTTGTTGCTGAATCAAAAAGAAGGGGAGTCAAAACAGGCCCCCACAGCTGTGCCACAGTGGCCTGACAACAATCGGTACCCTGGGCAGCTATGGTGCAGTGGAACAATTGTCTGAAGAAAACAGAAATGAGTCAAGAGAACACAATCTCTTTATTTCTGATTAGCATTGGAAACGAGCTGCACTATCAGGCCCACAGGGGGCTTCGAGGGAAACTGTAATGGAGAGGGTCTGTTGATAACATATGTATCAGTGGTACAGCATGGGTATTTGCATGCGGGGCTGATGTTTCTGTGCAAAGAGGAATGGTCTCTGCTGTACTCTTTGAAGACCACAACCATTTGTTAAAATGGTAACTTCAGCACTCTCTTGCTGTCAAAATCATATTATATTGGCTACTGTTTACTCACCAAGAGACAAAATAACTGCTTTATCAAGGAAAAAGGAGTAGAATTTCAGTTTTCCACTCATTCTTGGTTTCACCTCTCTGTTAATGAGCTGTCGCTTCTCCGTTGGTATCAACACCGCAGCCTGTTTAATTATTCATACAGAGCCCACTCTTTTCTTTATTGTTGTCTGGGTATTTTCCTCCCTTGCTTTTTTAGCCTGGAGGCGTTATGAGACACTGCCTGAGCTGGACTTTGTACTATGTTTGAGTGTATTTGCTGTGCATAACCTTCTTGACAAGAGGGTAAGGGGAGCCAATTTGAGACTCATCCTATTAAAACATTGCATTTCTGTAGTGGGGAATAATGAATTGTGGGAGCAGGTATTAGCTCTGCAAATACTCTGATATGGTTTTTGGGACAAAGGGAGCCATGGATGGTAGCTTTGATGGCTGTTATGGAATGGAAACAAGAAATGAATAAATAACTATACCACAGGAGGAGGCCCAGATTCACATCAGTTTATACATGGTATATCCTCCCATGATCATCTGTATCCAAAAGCGTTCTTACACAACCTCCTCATCTCACTCCTCCTCTTCCTTCCCTTACATTTCTCCCTTCCACCTCCAACACCCTCTTTTAAATTTCTTTTGTTTCCATAGAAACTAGGCCTTGTCCCATGTTTTCTGCTCTCGTGGCAGCTGCCTTCCCCCCTGGATAGGCTTCTGGAAAGAGTATCATTCCTTCTAAACAAGCAGCAGCAGCCTGCAGCTAATAATAAGTAGCACAGATACATCGGTCAAACATGAGCCACAATGTGCTGTGGCTAAACACAGCTGAACAATGTGTTGCCTCTCTCACAAAGCCGAGATGTCAGACTAAAGTAAATCATTAAGAAAAGGATTCTTCATGCCTCCTCTGTGATTGAGCTGGTTTTTAAATGGCAGGTCAGTCACAAATACAATGTACTGTAGATTTTTACTGGATTCTGTTAAGTCTTAAAGAAACCAATGTGATCGTGGGAATTCAAAACCAGCAGATACCATCGAAATTTTGGGGGTAGTTGATAATCTCTTTGATACTAATCAAGCTGAAGTTTGAAATCAATAAATGGAACAAATGGGAAAAACGGGTCATAATAGAGCTTAAAGGAAATGAGTTGTTCTGCTCAAATGTGTGTGTGTAGCACATTTCCCGCGTTAACATTTGTCTAACACCACAAAGCCTTTTATTCTACTTTACTTATTTCACACAACATGGGTAGTTTTTTAGAAGAATTTTAGCTCAAAAAGGATCTCAGCCCATTCTTTGGGAAGTGCTGATTAATTAATGAATTCTTATTTACACTGATAGGCCTGCGCCCTTTATCCAAAAAGGGCAACGCTGACAAGAAAAGTTAATGGATGAGATTGGAGATGGGTTTTTGTGCTAAATTGATTCAAGAATCTAGTTTGTGTGTTTTGTCACAAGATACGGATTGCTACTTCGATGGAAATCTTTTGCTTGTGGTTCGAATAATCAATGGCTCAAAAGAGGCCAAAGCAGGCTTGTGTACAGCACCACACAAATGTGCTAACATTTTGAGGTCAGATTGTGAATAAATCCACAGAAGAACTTAAAAGTTAACCACAAACAAAAAAAAAATGTAAAAAAGATCTTCATTTTTCATCTTTTGACCATGCAGTGTACTAAATGTGACGGAGTGACTTTAAGGCATTGCTCCGTTTTGATATTTTGGACCTTTCTATCTCTAACCTGTCCAGAGTCTGGACAACTTAGTTGAGGTCACACTACAACAAAAATGTATATTTCATATAATTCTTTTATAGTTTCAACTGATTGCAAAATAGGAAATAAATATCCCACTTTCACTCCTGTACAAAGCCATTGAGACATCTCTCATATCTTTCCAATGACCCAGGCATTCTAGTCTTGGCCCCTCGTACATCTGTTAGTTAATTCTAAACTATATAAATATCACTGAAACAGGGCTGTTTCATGGCAGAGGTATGGTCAAGAAGAAGAACATATTAGCTGAAGAGTGTACAAGTAAAGCTGATCCTATCATTTTTTTAATAGAACTCCCAACAGTTTATGGAGAAAACATGGAGGAGAGAATCACCTGTTCTCTACCATTCCTCAGTCACACATGGTGGTGGCACCATGCTGCAAGTGTCTTTCTTGGAAAGGGGCTGAAAACAAGGAAAGTTGCATAAAGCAAAAATAACCTCATGTTGGAGGCTTAATTTTTTTCTTGTAATGCCATGATAACAAATGTCTTAAGAAAGTCCAAATGTCAATTTAGGAAGGAGCAAGAATGACAAGACCTAAGAAATGGACTTTATAGATGATCCCCATCCAATTAAGTTGAGCTTTAAATTTTTCTTTCAAGACTGGACATTCCTGAGAAAATGTGGGTCACTCCCAAAAGGATTTGATGCTGTTATCATGGTTCCTTTACCAAGCAGACACAGAACGTTCATGGATATATAAGACTTTTACTCGTTTGGCAAAGAAACAAAGTATTCCAAACATTGTTTTAAATGTATTAAATAGATTTAAGATTTTTTGAAGAATGTGATCAATCTACCCATCTAATGTGGGTAGATTGATCATCAACAAATGTACTGAATCTAGTTTCAGTCCAAATCTTCAGACAATATAAGAACTTGGCATATCTAACAGTTAGAACGACAGCAATACGGAACCTTTGAAAACAGGAGGGTGCTCTTGCTTAAAAAAAACAACTCAAACAATGCACATTTATTTATGCTCAAGTAAGCCTGTTTCACCTTGTGCATTTTTTAAGGGCTAGAAATGAACGTTTCTTTGTCCAGACAACCTTCACTTCTTCTGTATGTAAATAAGAAAGAGAAGGCCACTTCTTAGAGTGTATGAGGTAAGCTTGATGTGCTTACAGCTGAAAGGCCGTTTGATAAACCTGCTGCAATTACGCTTACAGGCTGATTGGTGTGGATTATTTGCTAAGCTGACACTTGTCAAAATAGAACATGCACGTCTGTCGGCAGTGCACAGTGGGGATTTAACCAGGTTATTAAAGCTTTCATCCATTTCAATTCAGCGCATGCTAAATGGATAACAACCAGAGAGATGGATTTCCATTTTATCCTAATACACTGGCTCATTCCAACGTTCCTTCCTCTGACGGTTCTCATTCCAAAACATTCATCTGCATCAAATATTTTTCTGCCATCATCTGTTAGTTTAATGTCATCTCACACTCTGAGCACTGACAGAAGTACGAGGCTGCTATTCAGTCAGGCAGCAATAAATATTTTCTGCAAAGGGGGCAACAGGGAAACATCCACATAATTAAAAGTGACTGTGAAATTAATTACTGCCTGCATAACCTGCTACCTGAATGATCTAATACTCTCATTTTGATGCATACACAGCATCACCCTTTAACCACTAGTATTTCAACCAAGGAATGCACGCGTTTGAGCAGGTAGTTCTTGTTTTGCTGGGTTTATCAATATATATCAATGTGTTTAAATATGTTTATGTAAAAAAAAAAAACACGTAATAACCTTAAAGTGCGAGGCAGCCATAATTTTTATATTGTTTTTTTATTCCAATTGGACTTTTATAGGGTTAGGGTTAAAAAAGGTTAAAAATACCTTTAGTTCCTCATCTAGGCATAAAGCAGGCATCCAATTGCCTACCAAAACATAAAAAGCATGTGTAATGTCAAATAAGAAAACCACCTGTCCAATTTCCACCACTGATTAACTGTGTCCCACCCTCCAGCAAAGTTCAATTTAGACCTCATAGTTCACAATTCTCTTAATAGCTCATTCAATCAGTAATTTTATGACTCACTGGGGTAAATCGACTGTCCCAATCCACTAAAGGATGGAACAAATTATTAGAGTTTTGCATTTCTAAACAGAGAGTTAAACCAAAACAACATCGGGTTATAGGCTCGCAAAAACAGAAATAATATGTTGCCGTGCTTCTGATGGGATTTATTTGCTTCCAGTTTAAACGGATGGGATGTGGACACGCAGAACCTTCCAATGTAAATCACTTGAA
The DNA here is from genome assembly GCA_907169785.1 of Menidia menidia. NCBI lineage: Eukaryota > Metazoa > Chordata > Actinopteri > Atheriniformes > Atherinopsidae > Menidia > Menidia menidia. The sequence goes on along the minus strand of CAJRST010015557.1, from coordinate 4,385,311 downwards.
GGTAGTCCTGCCCCCAAAAAACAGCGTCATGATTAACCTAGCACAGAGCGGTGTCAAACTCCAGTCCTCCAGGGTGTCCTGCAGGTTTTAGACATTTTCCGCTTTTGCACACCTGATTCTTCTCAAATTGGATCTCCTCTGGACATTGTTGAACTTTGCACCGGTCTGCTAATGGCTCTTTGATGTGAATCAGGTGTGTTGAAACAGGGTTACCTCTAAAACCTGCAGGACCAGTGGCCCTCGAGGACTGGAGTTTGACACCCCTGACCTAGCATGTTAAAAAGTACCCAGACATCAGCCTCATCAAAACCCTACTAATCAATTTGACAGGGTTTGTTATGTGGAAGCTTAAACTAAACCTCCCACAACACTGACCCCAGAAACCCCAGCGACCTCTGTCACCACTGCATCGCTCTCATTACGCCAGCTGTTCTCTCTGCAGAGCCATGGGCTCCTTCATTACTGGCCTCACCATGCTCACTGGCAAACCCCCCAAGACTCGTTATCGATACCCCGCACTGAGCCACACAGCCGATTGGAAAGGCTTGCTGCTGAGGCTCAGTGGAAGTGCGAGGGTGGGTGGGGAGAATTCAATAAAGCCTTGTGGCACCACTAAATCTGATCCAGCCACTGCAACTTATGCCTCAGTCTGATGGAAACAATTTATTGGGAGGGAGCCTTTCCCACTCTCCTGCGATGTGGGGATGAGAGGGACTGTAAACACTAGCCTCCACTTGTGACTTTTGAAGATAACGGTGGCAGAAGGTTATCTGTGCTGCAATGGAAATGATGTATGCATGGCAAACATGAGAGAAAGGGATACTACTGAATCGTCCCCCTTCACTCCCTGATGTCAAAACGACTGGTTCTCTCATTTTACTGATTTGATCTTTTTGAAATAAACATCTGTGGTACACACTGAGGTGAGTGTCTGTGGTAGTCTACGTGAACTTTGAACAAAATCTTCTGTCACCCTCCCTGATACTTACAGATGTAAAAGTCTATCCCATAGAGGGTGTCCTTAAAGCGGACTGACACAGGACTTATTAATGCATGATGCATTTGATACATGACAGGAGAGGAACACGAGCAAGAGCCCTTTTCATGAGGGATGATTATGTTTAGTAAAGCAACATTTATCAACCACTACATTCCAGGCTGCCACTCAACAGAGAAAACACAAGAGTAACAAAGGGTGCACTCTGAAGTCAGAGTCCTTGGATAGAACACACAGAGACACAGGAAGGACATGTAAACTCCTGACAGAAAGGTGAGAAAGGACTCGATCCGGTAACTCTCTTTCTGTTGGACAATGGTGTCAAGTACCACACCACTGGGCCTTCCCCAGTACAGTATCAATAAATCTTAGTCTTGCTTCTAGAACACTATGTTAACCTTATAACTTTTATCAAAAAGATTCTTCAAGACTGTATATAGTCATTCTCTCTTGCTATTCGTGGCGTATCCTCAGTCTTTCAACCACTGTCATGATGTCACAGAGAAAACCCTAAGTTAATATGTTAAGTGTCGTGTTTGATTTTGTGCTATAAATCTGTATACAGTAACTGTCATATACTCCCTGATAAGGTGCTCAGGGCGGTAGAAAGACACTTTTCATTCGCCCTACCAGAAGTGTGCATTGACTCAGAGTGGTTTCTAATCATATTCTAAGGTGATATTCATGTAAAGCGATGCTCTAAACTCTTGAAAAAAGGCAAATGCATTCATAAAACCCCTGTGGACATCTCAAGTGGTCCTTAACAACAGGCTGCTCAATGCTGATTACAGGCTCTCCACAAGCTACCTCCATCGTTTTTATGCGTTAAACATTTGTGTCCTTGTCTGCCATGCTCCTTAAAGCTTCCACTGGGCTCTTGGTTGTGTTTACTTCTGTGCTCATTGACTAAAACAGTGTTATGGCCTGAAGACAAAGGGAACTATGCCCCTTGTTAAGGCTGTTCTGCTTGGTGACAGCCTTCTGGCAAGCATAATCAGCTTCTCTAGCGGCTAGCTTTGACTGTGTGTCCTCTGGCTGAGAGCAACTGTAACAAAGAGTGCTGGGGGGAACACACTTCTGTGTATGTGCCACTGGACAGTATTTTGGCCTTCATGAAGCTATATGCATAAATACATACTCTATGTGCAGACACGCAAACAAGCTGCTTTCCCCTTTCACCCCAATTTCTGTCATGGGGCTGCCTTTCCTTGCAGAATTTGCTGCATCGATCTATCCGGACTGACTGGAGTAAATGTACTCTTCACAATCTGTCTCCTTGCTTCTAATTTCCATTTGAACGATTGGCCGGCATGGTTGGAGTGTCGCCAAAAGGCTAAGTCCACAGGGAGTGACTCTATTGTCTAGTACTTTATTTATTTCTCTCTGGGCCAGAAAACTACCCCCTCCTCTCCAGCCACCACCCTGTATCACAGCGGGCAGCAGCAGAAGAAGAATGAACACGAGTCGAGAAGAGGGAGCTATTTACCATGACCATATGTATTGGTTTCTGTCTTGCACAGACTATTGGAGTTATAGCTGTTTCAGTGGTACTTCTACAGTGCTTGGCCTTTGTCAGCTGCACTGATGACTGTTAAACCGTCTGTGCTATTGAAATGAGGCTAAGAAAGCACAAGAAGCAGCACAATTTGTTGCTTGCAGGGTCCAGATTCATTGGGGATAGTGAAAGTCTCTGATGTTGCAATTTTTGTTTCACAAATTTACATTCTGTACCTAGATACAGCTACAACTACCCAATGACTCGTATATTTCCTTTTATAATGGTGATTAACAGTCCGCTGTTTTAAACTTTTCCAGTGTTTTCCTTGACGTGCTAAAACAAAGTAGGGGTAAATGAAAGTAACTTTTTGAGGGCAACAACTTAATCAAACTTTAGTTACATTTTTTATTTAAATGAATTTTTGTTGTTAAAGCTAAATGAAGCTATACATTGAGATAAAGAGTTCTTTAGAAATCTATAATAGACTTTATTGGAAATTCAAAGCTGAAGGAGTGTGTCAGTGGTTATTATGAAAAGTACCAGTGACACAAACACGTTCCTTATGAGTCAAAGAGTTTGCTGCAAGCATCAACCTCAGATACTGCAGTGTAAAACAAAAGGTGAAAATACTCACTGCATCACTGAAGAGCATTATGTCCAAACAAGGGAACTTAGATGCATGAAAGTATGCATCAACCGAGAGAAAAAAGAGGGGAAAGACAGTTAGAAAAAGAAGATATTGGTAAAGTCTTTTTTAACAACCCCCATGACCATGCAGGGCCATCTGCCTGCAAAACACTGCAGGACCAGCACTGCCTGCAGACGTGCCTGTCTGCCTCTAGCTCTGCCAGAACCTCATCCATCTGCAGCGACCTAACAGTACACCTGTCTACTGAGAAAGTCCCTACCTGGCTCAGGCTTGGCTCAATTACATCCTCAGTGGACGTGTGTGTCTGTTACGTGTCACGGTGTGTATGCATGGGCATACTTCAAGTATAATTATGCACATTTGTGCTTCTGTGCATGTCAGTAAGAGTGATTCCCGGATGTGTGCGTGTCAAAGAGAGAGATCCCTCAAATGAGTGAGCCAGGGACATTAGCTGTCTGTGAAATATAAAGAGGGGCAACCTCATGTTCACTGTCCTTCGCAGTCGGACAGCACTAAGCAGGCAACAGATGGCCTGCTGGCATAATAAGATGTATAATGGCCCCACACAAAGACACACCATTGGCACAGAGATAGAGAGCCCATGTTACTGCTTCCCAGATCTAAAAAGAATAGATGGTTGAAAAAAATGAGAGGAAGTGCAGATTTCCTGCAGCTGCAGGAAATAACTTGAAGAGTAACTGAGCACCAGAGTAGATTTTCCTCATAGACCGATCACCAGAGAGAACACTTTTACTTCAAAGTCTAAACATGGAAACTCTTAGAGGACAAAAAACAAAACAAAAACTGAGCAGTGCACCTAAACGTGACTAATTAATTAACATTCTGATTCTTGCAAAATCATCAAAACCCAACAGTATTTCTGGTTTATATTATTAGTTTGCAGTAATACAAAAAACTATTTAAAGGGCTTGAAGTGGTAAAATGTGAAAAGTACACACTGGTTTAACAATACAGCCATCATATCAGCTTTGCTACAGATATCTTACAAATCTAAAAAAAATATGAGCTTCTTATGGAAATAAACAATGGTTTTCATTCAACTGTCATGTTTTAAACATGGAAAATCAGTGAATCCTCTGGAGTCATCATAAAGTGTGTTCTTATCCGTCACGATTACAAAAAAATTCCTGACTGAGGTAACATTTTTGCTTCTGTGAGTGCAACAACCTGAATCTGATATTTTCTGACTCTGTTAATAATGATGAGCAGGAATGTTGGATGGCAGAAAAGCAGCCTGCATAGTCCCCACTGTTGGACATTGTAGACTTCCTCTACAATGTGGAGGAAAATGTTTTTCCTTTTTTTTTTGGGATGAGGTGGTGAGAAAATATACAGTTCTATTTAAAATATCCACTGAATATAGTCCCCAATGTTCAGAGGAAGATCCATGTTAAGTTTACTGAACCTAGCACTCAACACAAATTCAAATTATCAAAAGAATAAAAAACAAAAACACATCAGACCAATGTCTTTCTTTCGTATTTTGCATGTTTTGTAAGTCTCCACAATTACTCCTCTAAGGTCCTGTCTTGTTGCACTATTGATATACTGTTCAGTTATGTTTTTACTGTTTTGAGCGTAATAGTTAATCTTTGAATGATTTTATCTTTTCTTTCAATTATGGTGAAAAAAAAGTTGTTGCCAACATCAAGAAAGCCATATACGGTATATATTTATGTATGGCTTTCTATGTATTTATGTATCTGGAAATTTTACGTTTTCAAAACAGGACTGTAAATTATTATTGAGTGATCAATAAATGCATAGTGAAAGTAAGGAAAATAATTGTCTGGATGTCTGAACTTTAATTGGAAGTCTTTTTCTTCATTTGTCAGTTGGGTGAGAAATTAAACTAAGTGAGTAACCACTGGAAAAATCCTAGAACAAACTAAGAGGCTAAAAAGATTTGATTAGGTGCTTTATGTAGCTGCTCTGAAACATTTTGAATCTATTGGACTTGCTGGTCATCAACAGCACTAGCTTTAAAAGTTCAGAGAAATTCACATAAAATGTGGACAGAATTGAATTTGAACTAGAAAGCAAATTATTTCAGTGCTACAACAAACGAACAGATCAGAAATGATCATAAATACACAAAAGTGTCAAACATCTTCATGTATCACTACTCAAATCTATAAGTATCTTAATTATTTCTCTGTAACCTCCACTCTCAAATGGTACTTACTGGAATCCTGTGTGCATTATTTCTTTCCCCTACAATTTAAAGGCTCAATGCAGGACTAATCTTCGACCTGTAAAGCCCACACGAGGCAGTGAGGCCTCTGCGCCTCCAAATGACCACCCTTTAGATTTCATTCATTAAAGACCAGGCTGGGACACAAGCATATCCAGCACACCCCTGCAGAGCAGAGCTGAGTCACAAATGTGATGCTTTCTGACCAGAATGCACCTCACATGCAGAGTGCAACCTTGCTTTGAAATGCTGAAACACCCCACTGGCCATTAACTGCAAGCCTTTCCTGTGAGTCATTAACATGAGGGGGCCTCTCATACATTCACTTTACTGACTTAATTCCAGAACTCCAGTGAACGTATATAACTGGATGATGGGGCCAAGGCAGAAAAATAGCAATTGTGAGGTTCCTGAATTTTGGAAAATCTGTATTGACGTGTGTGTCCACTTAATGATCTGATTATGTAATGACTTTGAGATAGAACACTAGTAATTCTCAGTGTAAGCTGCAGATTGTCAGTAGGACACTGATCAGTTTGGAGCCACTGATACAGTAGAGAGTTAGCTATGCACTATGCAGCATCGCATTACACTGTCTGCATGCACATGAAATATCTTCCAGAATACAACGGAGGGCAACATTTTGGAAATTAAACTACATCTAAATATCACAAATGATGAGTCTGTTCTTCCCCATGCTTGCAGAAACACCACCAAGCACCAAGTAAAATGTTGCAAAAACCACCTCAGGAAAGCAGACAATCTAACAACACTCTTTAAATATCTGGGAGCTGAGGAGTCTAGTGGCCAAGCCTTTTTGGAGAGCAATCTTCCTTTTCTGACAGAGATTTTTAGCTGATCAAAAGTCCTGCTGGTAAATGGTTGAGACAGCAGATGGGTGGTCCAGCACCTGTTTTATTCTACTTTGTGCAAACTGTTCATTGTCTTGCTAAAATATACAAGATCACAGCAACTTAATGTCTTGCCTTACCCTAACCTCTATATATTCATATAATAATTTTGTAGTGTATTTATTATGTAAAACATATCAAATTACAGATAGCAAAAAAGGTCAGGGTTGTAATGCTTAAATAGTTTTCGGGGTAATTCAATTAGATAAATAGATAATGAATGAATAAATAATTAGATATATTTGAAAAACTAACATTCATTTAAGCTTCTAATGTCTTGAAATCAGAAAGTTTAATTAAAAACTTGTTCTACCTTTAGGTTTTGCCTTAGACTGAACTGAGGGAAAAGGCATGAATAAGAGCCCTTGAGGAGAACTACTTAAGTGCAGATATGGACAAGTTTCCTGATTTAAAACCATGACAATTTTATGATAAGACAGAATATAACTGACTGATAGAGGTGCAAGGATTAATTAAATCAACAGATTCTTCATTACAAGTCTGCTTGTGACTATCGTTCAGGCCCCACAGCTGCTACAAATATGCACATGTTAATGACTCATTCATATCTGACAGTCTGGTTAATTTGTCATTAACAGAGATGATGGTGCATGTCAACTGAATATGAAATCTCTCTTTACTGAGAAGCTGTGAGCCAAGTAAACGCTGAGAAAGTGTTCGGAGTTGAGAGATGCAAATATTTAAAGAAACATGAACCCAGAGCTCCATTTTGGTGTCAAAAGCCATTGCTGATGGTAAACCTGGATCCAGTCCAGAATCATGGGTGGGCCAAAGCTCGACATGGTGTGATGTAAGAACTGATTGGTTCAATGACGCGAGACAGTGAAGGTGATTGGATCAACAGAGCATGAGATCCAGTTCGATTGGGTGAAGTGACCACCAGCTGAATTCAGAGGACACAGCTGCTTTAAACGCTCACTACGCTCCATCCTAAGACTGAGACGACACAAGCACACTAAAACACACAAAACACATGTGAGGGGAGAAAACTCATATGCTGGTGAACCTCATATGTAGTACCATACTGCTTTGCCCGAGGGAGACATTACCATTTAGAGTAGGGGGAACAATCCAACATTGCCAGACAGAGTCATGGCTCATGTGGTGGCCAGACTTTTTACTTGGGAAATGACTCTTCTTGGCCACCATCTGCTGGCCCTCTCTGCTCCGATCCCAGTAAAATTCAAGTCAGTATACAATCTATTGTGAAGCCTCTCCTATTTTGAGAGAAAGTTAAATCCTTGCTTCTCAGGTTCATTCACCTTTGTAAGTCCAGAGAGCATCACATATGTGCCTTCATCCCAAAGCCACTCGTTGAGATGGTAAAACGTGACTGTTTATATCCAGCTTTCATCTTTAGTCTGATTCTTTTGCCTCAGCCTCTGTGGACTAAATTATCTTTAGTCCACATAAGATTAAATGGTTTCTGAATAATATTCATGTATGTTTATCTCTTTTCATGACAGATCTTTACCTGCATTTGAGGATGACAGGCTAACTTTATTCATAGAAATTGATTTCTGGATGTGTTTCAAATACAAAATGGAGCGACTGATAGGACACAGCAATTCAACAGTGATTCAGTACAGGTTAAAAGTAAATGAACTCTTTTAAACCGATTTTGAACTCGGGGTTTATGACTTCCCGCACTGTGTAAACCTGAAAAAGCTGAATCAAATTTAAGCAAAATTTAAGTTGGGTAACATTCATTTTTCTTCCACTGCAGTGCACAAACCCACATACTATAAAACTAAGATCACGCATAGTTCTTTCTTTCCCCCTCTATTTAAATTCTTTCGAGTGCTCAGCAGGTGAACACCTTCATATGAATAAACAGCATACAAAGTGTGAGCTTGTAGCCTGTACACTTCAGCCAGCTATTTGGCCAGCGCGAGGAGTGAATGAAAATGCTGAGGGAGAAAGAGCTGCCCCGTTCGGTCTCTCCGTCTGCTTCGTCCTTATCAGTGGCAGGGAGCTGGTGGAAGGCAATGGTTGCCCGTCACGGCTCTTTGGTCTGCCAGAGATGGCCATTATCACTTGCGCTCCGTGGCTTTCTAAGCCACTATCTGCACTCCACATGGTTCCTCTTTATGTACTGAGGGACATTTCTCAGAAGTGTGAGCATGGTTGCAGAGAGGAAGGCATCAAGGATCGAAGCTGGCTTTACAATAAAGGTTCTCAACAAAGAGATCAATACAGGCTGAAAAAGAGAGATGGCGGAAGCTTGTTCTGGGCTAAGGCTCACAGACACATTCACTACAGCGTCAATGGCTGAGTTATGTCTCTGACAGTTACTTTGTTACAAAATTCAGATAAAGGTTTGTCAAAATTTAAGTTGAACAAGATTTGCAAGGGGCAAAACAGATTTGTTTATTATAATCCCTTTTTTTTTTTTTTTTTAACAAGAATTGTTCCCAAACAAGAAGAAACAGCCACCACTGCCAAAACAAGGTTAACTCTTTAGCTGCTGATTACACAAGTCAAGGAACGAGGACTGATTCATTCTCAGGATGTGCTGGTTATTGGGTTATACGCCCGGGTTGAAAAGGCATAAACTCTGGAAAAGGCATAAAAGTGGATCATTTATCTACAGTTTAGGTTTCTGTTTCATCCTTAAGATTGATATTTGGAGGTATAATACACATATTTTTAAACAATTTAAACAGGATCCTATTTGATGGAAAGAGGCCCTGTTCCTATTTTTCTTATCTGAATCACAGAGCCCAAACACTTTTTAGTGAGGAAGCTAATTTCTATTGTTTAAATACAAAATGCTGTTCTTCTTAGGAACGACCTACAGCCGGTAGTAGTAGTGAATTAATAGTTATATCCCCCTGTCCATCATTCAAGAAACCACACGTTGAGATAACAAAAGAATAAATCTAATTCCCACCTACAGAGCTGTGAATCCATATTTTTAAGGTTGAAAAATGTGGCTTAAAAAGAAAGCTTCTTTCTGTCATCCTCAGTCTACCCATCGTGACCAAGAGGTTTCTGCTAAATCACCAAAAGTTTACATCTAAAATTCTGTAACTGAATTATTAAACAGAATAAAAGTAAGTTACATTTATTTACCTGGAAAAATTACTGTTTAATGCTGTGACAATATATATCAAGATACAGAGGAGAAAAGATGGGGAAATTTCCAAGGGATAAGGATTTTATTTGAGTGCACTGTTAGAGAATCAACCACCACGCAGCCAACAAACTGACAGGACCAGCCCAGGGACTGCTTTCTCTTCTATAGACAATATAAGCAAAAAAGCAACTATTTTTCTTTTGGCTGTGTTTTCCGGTTCCATGTTTTATTAAAAAACATTTGATGAAACAAAAAGATACTGTGGAGGGGACATGGTGCTCAGCTGCAGGAGGAAGGCTCAGGGGAGCAGCGCCAGGGGACGTGATTAGCAACCCGGGAATTAGTTGGCTAATAACTCTGCCCTTGTTAAATCAGTAGCATGCTGGAAATGGGGGGACACGAGGAGCGACAGTAGAGCAGGAACCAGCCAGGTCCAGCTCCGAGAGTCTGTGTGTGTCTGTACATATGTGAAATAAAGGTCATAACCAGAAACTCCTGGGTTTGTGAGTCTGTTGTGGCTAAGACTGCCACAGATACATATCTATCCATGACCACCCAATGGGTGCTTGTATTCAGAGTCAATTGTAATTAAGTTTGGATTGTCCAGATGAAACATGTGACATGTACCAATTCAGTCACCAGCCACTGTGTCATTTCTATGAACCAGCCAGGTTTCCATTGCTAGGAGATGGCTACAGTCATCGATTTGTTGCTTAACTCCCAAACACAGCTAGATACACAAGCATAAAAGTGAAAGAGCAAATGAGGGGATGTAGGTGCATCAATAGCTTTGTTTATCGAGTCAACGATTAGCTTCAGAATTTTAAACTTGGTCAGCAGCTGCACTTAATTTTGGACTCAAGTTAAGAGCAGTCTCTCATTTCCATTTGGCCCCCTGAATTCATAAACCAACGATGAGGAAGGGAGCAGTCATATCTTGTGCAAACAAACAGACAAAATCCTTGACAGTTCCCTGCACTACACAACATGCATGTAAAAGCCAGCAAATGAATCCTGGATTATCTCTCTCATGAGGCGCAGGATGTGAAATCTGGTGCAGAGACGTGATGCATAACAAATCAAAGCTACTTCATATAAACACCTACACTAACTCAATCACTCCAGATTGTTAAGTCTTTTACAGTCAGATGTCGTAAGGGACAAAGATTGTCAATGCCTCATCTGTTTAAAAATGGGGAAAGCCACTGAATGTAATGTAATTAGAATTCTTCAGGCTTTGTCAATTAATTTTGTATAATTTTGTTGAAACTTTTGGGTGATCCACTGATACACTGTGACAACTATATCTGCTGTCACAACATACACATAATCTAAGAAATGCACGGTACATATTCATGATGTGTCACTGAGCCGCTGCATCTTTTTAATTAGCTAAATTTACCAATCAAGTAACCTTCTAAATAGCAGGAGTTCCACTTTGCCTGAATATTCTCTCAAGTTTCACCTGCATTGTTTGTTTCACTAATCAGCTGTTTCCAAAAGTGTGGGTTTGTTAATGTAAAGCTAATCTCTGTGACACGGAGGAACATTTCTGCTTTTTACCCATTGTGCCATTTTTTTCTCCCTCCATACTATTGTTTAGGCATTGTGTTGTGTTTGCATAAATCCTCTATTTTCTTCACCTTCACAGCAGCATTATTCAGGTGTTGATATTCAGGGCAGAGGGCAGTCATGCTCTCCGTAAAACCATTAAAAGTGAGTTGAAAAAACAAAGCATGTCATAGGTTGCGTGTGCATGTTTTGGGAGATTAGGCAGTATTTGCGGATGGGGTGCGAGTGTACAGGCTGTGTATTCAGTTCCTTCGGGTGCACCTTTCCATTCCTGCCCCTACAGCTTTTTTTTTCTTTTCTTTTTTTTGTCAATGAGGTGTCACTCAGGAAATAGAAATGCTGGGAAGCAGAATGCTAAATAAACTAATCATGTGTCAAAATACTGTTCCATGGATCATAAAAACTAGCAAACTACTATGACTATCAGACTATCAATGTCAGGATACAGATTAAAACCTTAGAGACACTTAAAAACAAAAACATGAATTAAATTAAAAAGTTGGGTATAGAACTACTTCACACATAGTTATGCTGATTTCTGCAATAACAGCACAGAACATAATACATTTATAGTCAGCGCAAATGATAGTTCCCACCTAAAAGACATTTACCTGAGACAAATGAAGTATCAGCTCAAAGAACTATCGCAAAACTTTAACCATCTCATCCAACAGAGATTGACTGGAAGTATTTACACTTTGACAGATTCTGAAAGTACAGCATGATTTTACTTTTTTGTAATTCTATTTTTCAATTTTCGCTCCTAGAATTGGTTATTAAGTTGAGATATTACTGCCATTCATTTCAGCAAAACTTTTCGACATAATTATTACAAACACAAACTGTCATTCCGGCTCAAAGATTCAATAGATTGTCTGACAGAACATAATTTCCCCTAAGAAACTGTTATGTTAAAAAATTCAATGTAAATATTGTTTAATAATTTTGATTTAACTATGTCACTAGATTGGGAAAATCTTGATATGATATATAGGAATCTTTGCTCATCTGGCCATGAATGAAATAAAAATTCAGGTTTACCACATATGAGCAAACTTGCAGATGACACAAAAAAATGAATGAACCTGAAGATTATCTCAAAGGATAATGCTGACGAAGTCATGTGGACTCAATTGTTCTTTCATTTTGTCCAAATACCTATCCCTGTTTCCGCAAAGATTATTCTCCTTTTTTCCAAACTGAGACTTAATTTCAGAGACCCACCATGTCAGCAATCCCTCCCCATACGATACTCAGCTGATTTGTTTTGAATAAACCATTACTCATTAGGAGTAAGTATAAATCTATCAGATACAAGGGGTCATGCGACTTCAGAAAGCTGCCAAAACCAAGAGCCTTAGGACGGTGTTAAGAAAAAACTGCTGATTCAGCGTTCGTCAGTCAAGATAATGAAATCACTTGCTAATAGAGCTGTAGTCTGGGGTGCCATGACCCATGTAACTGTGTCAAAGTCTACTCTTGTGGTGCATATTGACAGAAAGAGAGAGAGTATGAAGGCTTGAATTAGTCTGGATTGAATGTGGGCCTATGCATCTGTGTTAGGAGAGGGGCAGAGTGAAGCAAACAGGAGAGGAAAGATACAAAGACAAAAGGGAAAGGCACCAATAAAGACTAAATCTGCACAATCCTTTAGCCTGAATTACTGTAAGGGGAGTAACAATAGGCCTTGGCTGACACCTCATAGGGGGATAATGAAACAAACAAGGAGACAAAAAGTGAAAAAGAGGAGCAGTTATGATGATAGAGATTTGCAGGAAGGAAAGCAAAGTAGGGAAGATAGGAATTAATTCTCAGTTTTGTGTGCCTGAGGCCACAGCATGCCATCACGTATGTATCTGTCAGTAGGTTCACCTGTTGGCTCAGTGTGAATCTGCTGAGAGAAAGAAAAGTAAGTGACGGCAAGTAAGAAACAGAAGACAGGTGGTATGGAAAAAGCAAGACACAATCTGGAGGTGTGGTGATGGAGAAGAAGTAGGATGCTGACAATGATGATACCTGTTGTAGGCATTTAAGTTGAGAAAAAATATTTTTGTATGTCGTTTTTCAAATGACTTTCTGTTGTTTATGACATGTATACGTTTTAAAGGGGGATCTGTCTCTATCACAGGTCTTCTCACACGCAAGCCAACACACAGTAAGATTATATTTTTCATCTCACTTGCTGTACTGGGATGCTCCCTTGGGCAATGCTTGTACATTTCTCTTCTAGCTAAATTCGACAACTTCCAGGCCTTATACTGAAGACAACATAATCTTTAAATTAACCTGTGTCATATTTGAATTTCCTTCTGTCATCCTTTATGTGGTAAATGGAATTCCCTGTGTTCTGTAGAAATGAAGATACAAAAACTATATAATTAAAATGTAGCTAATGCTGTAGCATGTGAAATCGAAGTCCCTCTAGAAATCCTGACAATTTTTTTACAGATCAAAATGGCAAAATAATTCATTGGTAGTAAAACTACAGCCAAGGTCATGCACAATGTCTGATTGTTGGACCAATGCATGATATTTAGGTCCTCTTTTGTCTGAAAAATACTTGAATATTATTTTAATATAAAATCAGTAGGCAACAACCCAATACATATTATTGTCCTAAAAATGTCCAAAATAATAACAATAAGGCAAGATGTTAAAAGATTGCGGATAGGATTTCTACTCCTAAATAACCTCTACTCCCTAATTCCCAAAGGGGAATTAGGTATTTAGCAAGAATAATCTGGAATCATACAATTGTGTTTTGTTCTCAGTGTAATAATTAAATATTATTCATCAAACAGAGCAGCAAGGAGTCTTCAGTCTAAATAGCAGGATCTCATATAATAATTCACATCTGCGCATTGTTTCTCAGGCTTACAATTCCCCGTAGCATCTTCCATCGGAAAGTGGGCCCATTTTCCCTTCTTGCACGGAGGAAACGTAGCACAGAGCTAGATATTAGCAGAGTCAGTGCTGAGCAAACGTAATTAAAGCAGCGGCAGTCGAGCTAATGCTGAGTTTAACACAATCCCCTTTACCAGTCTCCCACATGCTAATGTGGTGGAATGTTTGCTGAACTGTCCCTTATTGGCTCGTTAAAGACACAAGACCCTGTGAGGGCCAGGAGCAAGACAGACAGGGGGGTGGCCAGAGATGAGTGGAGAAACAGAGCAGGAGGGTAGTGGGAGGGCTAACTGCTGAGATGAAAGTGGTTCTTTTCAAACATAAAATAACCAGTAAAGTAAAAATAAAAAGTGAAGAACTTTAACACAGTTTTTTCTAGATGGTGGAAAACTTTAAAGGCCAGATCTGGAGAGTCTTTTTTTGGGTGCATAGCTTTGAATATTCTATATCCTCCAAGACGTTGTTTTTCTTGAAAGGAATATTTAATCTTATCTGCCCATGAGTATAAGTACTAAACTGAAGACATAAAAAAGCTAAACAAAAGCTGAATACTGCCTTCCCTAAATCTCTCCCTTAGTGTTAATCTCATCCCATAACAGGTTTTTGTTACTCCTGTAGCAAATATAGCTTTTGTGTTACCCCACAGGAAGAAAATCCTCTAATATAGATCAGTTACATTAAGTGTGTGCTCGGTAAAAGGTAGAATATCTAAGTGGCTAACTCACTAAAGTCAGATAAATGGTTTTACATTAAACATGGAAGAAAGTTTTTGATACAAACGCCACCATTTATGTCTCATTTATTTGATATGTAATGCTTAAATTGGGAAGGTTTAGAAGAAAGGTTATGTGAATATGTGTATTTCTGTCTGAAATTTGGTTTATAATTAAATAATTGAATTAGAGTGTGTTTTTTCTGTGTTTTGAAGAGTTGTTTTTCTGTGTTTGTTATACCAGAACTTGACACGGTCGATTGTAACTCAAGCCTTACTGCTATAAATCAGAGTCCAAAGTCTCTATTAGTTTCATGTTTGAATGGCACTGAACCCCTATGGTCTGCTTTTAAATTCAATGGTAGGCTTTTCCAAAAAAGTGAAGGAAATAATAAGTAAATAATGACTGACACACTGATAAAATGTCATCTCTATCATTTCAACAGCTATTTGGCTTCTTTTCAGATTGTTTAAACTGTTTATTCACTTTATATGTAAAACAGATTATTCTGATAAATTACATATAACATGCAGATTGGTCATGATTAAATTTCTTAGGTAGCATATTTTGACAACTCAAAGAAAAACATAGGTTTAAGAGCCTTGTGAATGAACAAGGGAATGAATGATGGAATTTATTTATTTCAGTATACTGATTACAAAAAGTAATCAGTATACTGTGAATTATCGATCGTAATTGTTAAAGGTTAAAACCCATCTTAGTGCCAAATCCCTGAGGAACTTTTTCAAAATGGGTACTTTTGACTCGTTACAGCATGAATCGTGGAGGTGTAATTAATAATCTTGATAGAATATTCTAACTGACCCATCAACACACATCCGGCAGAAGCAGGTTTTGAAAAGGACACACTGATTGCTAATGTTAGTTTGAATTATATTGCTGTAGCTATATAAAAAAACTGCCCTGACAAAGGTTTATTACAGGGTTCCCCAACAAAAATTGTAATGTGTGGTTCACTATGCATAACACTATAAAACAGCGGTGGAAATGCCTGCAGCACATGTGTTACTAAAAATGACTCGAAAGAACAGAAAGATAGTGCCACGTCCATTTTGCATGTGATGTTACCTCCCCAGGCATCAAGCTATGCTATTGTAGCCTGGATACAGAGAAAATGGATATTATTTTTGAGATTTTGAAAAATGCAAAATATGTGAAGAAAGGAGCAGGTGGTGGCTGAAGGGGAATGTCACACAAATGTTAGCATGAAACATTAATGCACAGCCATAAGTTCTCCAGAAAATCTACATGGAAAATGCAAGACATCATGAATGTGTATTCAGTTTTTTTCATGTAGCCCAGTGAAAAAAACACAAGCACGCTTGGCTGTTTATGGTTTGTGCTTATTGAGCTGATAATGAACTGAAGTTTTAATGGTGTAAACAAAGAAAAAAGGAGAATACAAATCAATAAAACCAAAGCACATTCATTCTATTCAGAACATCTATCCCGTGAATAAAATAATGGGACAGATTATTGCTGAGAATGCCTCAGCGAAAATACATGTAAGTGCTTTTGCTCAAAGAAATCAAACTGATAAATGACTCACCATCGTCTGGCTATCTTCTTAAAAAGTTAAATGATAAAACACATGCTGGGATCTAAAACCCTGAGTTTCCTGAAGTTAATTTCAATACCCACTTTTTTTTTGTACTGAATATGTGCAAAGGTGGTGAAATAAACTTAATCTGTTATCCTTAAAGGGATAGCCTGGCCTTCAAAGAAGCCTACAAAGCCTCCTACTCTGGTACACTACATCCAGCATAATGACAACCTTTTTTTGGTGAATTTCTAGAATCAAATGATAGAGAAAAACTGGCCCTTCATTTTGTATTCATTCCTTGCCTTTTAATGTCCTGACTGAGAGGATGAGGGCAGTTGCAGCTAATTACAGCAACAACATCCGGGACCTTCAAGGGGTTATGGTACAAATATTCATAAAAATACATATATGTGATTTCAATCTGAAAAGATTTATAAAAAGTTAGATAATAAAGTACATGTCCAATATGTGAATTTTTGCTCTTTGGTTGCTTAAACTTTGTACATTTGTAGAATTTATCATTAAGGTTTCCTGAGTAATACTCTGAAGCACAACATTCTAATAATCTCTCTGCTGTGTTGTGTCCTAGATTTAGGGCAAACTGCAAAAGGGCTTTCTATTTGTCAACTTTAGTCACTGGCTTGTTAGTTTGTGGAAGATAAAATGTTTGCGGAGCAAGGATGTTTAAGGCTCCGACCTTCATGAACAGATTAGTGAACCAGCTTACCATGCTAAATTAGGCACTGGCAGGCATAAAATCAGTGACTATTGGTCTAAACACAAAACCACAACCACATACAGCAGAAAAAAAGAAAAGAAGTAGCAAAAAAGCCCAATTTGTAACAAAAACGTATCATGGCAAGTAGTAATGTGATGGTGAAAATATTGTTTCCAGAAATGCAAAAACGCCCCAAAAGAGGTAAGTAAAAATGAATACACAATGAGAAACAAAACAAACTCACAACAACTCCAAGAGCCACTGTATATCCGGGAACAACATATACAAACAATAACTGCAAAGATGAAACGGTTAAATCACATCTGAATAGGGAATGTTGATAGATTTGGCCAATTGGCACATTTGTTGTCACATTTATAGAAAATGTGACCTCTTGCACTTGTTCTTTGGCACCATAGAGCCAACAGAATAGTTATTCTTTACAAAAACCAAATAAAACCCCATTAGATAACCTCTGTTTTGTTTTATATTCCCAGCAACAATCAGTGTTTTGTGTCTTGGCCCATATTTCATGATCTGTCCAGACTCATCTAATTCACAGATGCTATTGCAGATAAAATATCTCCAAGGATTTTTTAGATAAACAAACTAAAAGGCAAATCTGAGATTTTCTTTATTTCTCTCAGATATTTCAGTATTTTGACTCCTCTAAAGGCTGCATTATATGCAATGCCAAGGATATGGCATTGCTCTTATTTGTCAACGACACATAAGACGACAAATGTCGTCTGTATCCAGTTCAAGCTTTTCTATCCATCTTCCACACAACCTGATAAAACTGCATTCTAAGCTTAATATAATATTTAACAGATCTTGACGGAAATCAAAAAGTGCTTGGGCTAAGTGGTTTTGTCTCTCAAATTCAGGTAATACAGAGTTTTAAATTTAATATGTCAAAAAGTTTTTGAAAATATAAAATTTCCTTTGACAGGATAGAGGTAAAATCATCTTAAGAGTCTGAAAAAGTAGAGGTCTTCCACGATGCTTATAAAGAATACAATGGAAGGCAAGTGACAGCAGGTAACAGGTTTTTATTTTTCTTCTAGACTGTTTATTCTTTCATGAGTGTTGGCTATTATCAGTGCAGCAGTGTTGTGTAATCCTGTTACTGTAGGCATACAGCATTAACTGTGTGACTTTAGAGACCTGGCTGTGCAGTACAGATGACGTGCTTTGATGATGTGCCTTTGATGTGCAAATCTATTGGCAATCCTGCAGGTCCCCCCAGGTTCTGATAGCCTTTAACCATCACTAACATAAGTGGAAAGCAAAGAGGAAGAAAAAAAAAAAACCCTGAACATCACAAGCAATCAATGGTCAAAGATTAAAGTACGATCATCTTCGGACCGAAAAAAAAAAGTTTTGTGTTGGAAACCACAGCAGATGTCAATTACTTTGAGTTGGAAGAGAATTTTCTGTAACCTGAGACATTTGGATTAGATCACAAGGTGCTAAATGTTTTCACTGAAATTCTTCCCCAGTGAAGCTTATAAAGCTGAGTTCACATCGACCTGTCAAGGTTTTTAGAGTTTGTAATTTCCTCGATACCTGTTCTGTTTTGTGGAGTTTACCACTTTGTGAATTCTGTTGTGTTACTTTCATGTTAAATGTGGTTTCCATTACCGCCTGCCTCTAATACTGTTCTTGTTTTTCATCACTCTCAGTTTTTATGTTTTTCTGAGGATCTTCTATCATCATCACCATATTTTAAAAAATGGTAAAGATTTATTATGTCAGGAACACTTTACATTTTCAAATATTGTCTTCAATTTTTTTTCCTCCTTCCAACAGCCAATTCTCGTTAACCTCATGGATTATTCAGAATAGCTTTCTCAAAAAGATGAAACATATTTAGGTGCTGGGTGTCAATCTACATGGGAGGGACCTTTGGATATAATCACTGCTCATTCAGGCTGTGTGGGGATATTCCTCCTTATTGCCAATGGCCAATGGAAACCACATCATAATGTAAAGTTAGATATGATTCAGTTTGAGCTGCAATTCTTCCACCATTAATAATCTTGATCAAATCACACATTGAAATTTATTAACATGTTAAATGCAGTACCCAATCTACAGCTTAAAGCCTGATTATGAATGTATCATTACATATAAATGTAAATCAGCTACAACTTACTTGATTCTAGGAAAGTAAAGGGGTAAGTTCTGCTTTTCAACTTACAGTCAGACTCATTCCGAAAGAACATCAGTCACTCAAACACAGCCTTTTTTATCCTGTGTTTAATTCATTTAGCATGGTTTCATATATGTGACAGTCCTATTTGTCGCACATCAACATATCACTACACAGGATGAAGTACAGGATTCTTGTGTATTTACACAATAATCAAACTCCATTGTAAATAAACGCTGGTGTTGGCCACCTTTGCAGAACACACTGATTTCAAACTCTGTGCTGTCAATATGACAATAACCAGACCATTGGCATTCATTCACAAAGTTCTTTTTTATATTCAGCAAAAAAGCTCCCTTCCCACTAAGCTGGTATATCTATCAACTCATCTATTTACTTTTAAAAAGTTAACCATCTTTTGTCATTGACTCCAATTATAACAGGCAGCATTGTGTAAGTCATAAAAAATATATATTTTCAAAATGACGCTGTTTAAAAATATTAACCTGTCAACACTCCTTTCACCTCAGGAAACCCTTAACAGAGACATACTTCAGGAAGACAGCCATCTGTTTGAACAGACTCAAATTTAGTGCGGTGCTCTTTTAAGTATATGCTCATAATCACAAGGCAAATATGATATATGGATATACAGTAGAGGAATATTAAGCCATCAGTCAACAAAATTATTTATTTCTGTTATCACATTCAAAGTAGTTGAATAATTATGGCTCAACTGGCATTGTGACAAAATGACTTAATATTTATGAACAACTTTTAACAGTTGTTCATCCATTTTAATCCAGACACAAGCATCATTCATTCATTCAGTCCTGAACAAATCATAGAAAAGCTTACTTAACTACACATAAAACAAAAAATGAAAAGGTAGAATAGAATTAAAAGAAAAGGCTGTCATTCCAAAAATAAATTATAAAACAATAAAACAGGAAAAATGTACACTGAAACATAGGGACGCAAAGTTTGTCTATTCCATCAACTACCCTGCTCTGCATCTATTCCTTAATCATCAACTGCAAGTCTGAGCTCCACTTCTGCCTGTAAGGCATGAAAATGTCAAATAACATCAACTTTTTCTTTCAAGTGGTGAGAGTCAGGAAGAGTTAAGCGGAAAAGCGTAATCTCAGCATCAGCAAATATATCACATGAAAAGATTTCAACACTCCTCTCTCTGATAAAACTTCCAGATTGCAATCTGGTAAACCTGCTCAATTAAATCGCATCCATTTCTGACTCGGACCACTTTCATGTACCATGATGTTGAAAATGGATTAGGGCTGGCTATAATGAATCCTCATGGCATCAGCATAGCTTTGCATTAAAGCAGGAGGGTGTGAGAAAGTGGGGTAGAGCTTCTGATTAATTTCACCCGTGGAAGTGTTAATTGAATCATTCTAACCTGGAAAAATCTAAGCCATCCTGTCTTAAGCAACCATTTTACATTTATCACCAAGATGAGACTCCACACACCCACTCACACTTTTCATTTTGTACCTCAAATGGCTTTCACACATGCTGGTTTTGAGGAGAACTGTAATGCTGTTTACCGGCTACCTTAAACTCTTGAAATGAAAAGTGCCACGTTCATCAGTGAGAAAACTGTAAGCCTTGAAAGCAAAAATATAAAAATATAACGATTCTCAGCTAACTAAAAAAAACTTCAGAAACACAGTCCAAACTTGCACATTTCCCTTCTCACTTTGTTTTGCTGGTAAATCAACTTGACCCTTGGCTAAAGGCGTTTCAGATGCATGCTGTATCATGATGATGTGGATTTGCATGAATTAAAGTAATTTAGGAAAAGCTTAAGTGCAAATGTAGCAGCGGACGTCTTTCAAACAGCTGGCAAAAGTTGATAAGGGCCATTTTTGTACTTCAGAGTCCTTGTATACGAACATTTTTTAGAGATCAACAGTTTGTTCCAGTGGAAGCTATAAATTGCCCGTAGGCATTAGTTTTGAATAAGCAACTATTTCTGGTGTCTGTTAGTTTGTTTTCATTGCTGGCAAACAAACTGGTGGGAAAAATGCCCCAGTATGTCTCATTGCTGTAAATGATCCTTCTGTCTTGGGATACAGTAACTTTAGGGGAAAAGCAGGCCTGGGCCACTTAGTTCTTTAATTAAACTCTTCAAATAGCAATGTTTATTTATGAGATTGATTTCTTGAATAAAGACCTGGGAATAGCATGACTTTTCTTATTTTGCATTATGTGGAGCACACACATCTTACTGAAGGGTTTTAAAAATATGACAATTTAAGAGCACTATTTCTTTCATCTTCAATCAGAAGAGGTGACATGGGTATTTGTTTTGCATACTGAAGCTTTCTTTCTCTGATTCACAGGGAAAAGCACAACGTTCAAACAAATCCCCACAAACATTTGAATATATATACAAAATCAAGTGGATTTACCAAATCAGTTCTGCTCCTGTCAGGCTGTGGCTGAATGAATAAATTCAGATCAGTGCCCACTGCATAATGTGCCGGTGGTATACTTTACATGAACTTTACGCAATATACCACTGCCTGACAAAAGGAAAAATATTTATTTAATGTATTAACGATTATTGATTAAATCCGATATAAGTTACTGCAATTCCAACATAGCACACTGTTTAATTTTCACAATGATGCTGACAGTGGACATGTCCAGGGAGTACCCCGCCTCTCGCCTGTTGTCTACTGGCTCCAACCCCCTACAACCCCGTTTGGAGTAAGCAGTATAGAAAAGGGACGGATGGATGGATGCTGACACTGGGAAGGAATTCATTTACTCTGTTTATGCCTTTGCATGTTTATTCTTTCCATTACTGGTTGCAATGTCTCTTGAAATGTGCATGGTTATCCTGCAGCAAAGACGGCATTCAGCCCAATACATATTATTTTATCATTATACAAGGTGTACTACATTTAAAAAACATTTATCAGCAAGTAAAAATATGCCACACTCAATCCCAGACTCTCACAATTTAACAGTTTAATGTTTAATACCTGCTCAGCAATTTAACAACTATATTGATGATTTTACAAACTGACTGAAAAAGAAAAAATGTGTAAATGAGGATTACTTTAAGACACAGTCAATGAGCATTTTAAGCAGCAAAATAGGGACTGATTAGAAACTCATTCAATTCTTTCTGATTCACACTATGATATACAGACATCTCCAATACTTTTCTGAACAGAATGCTCAATGTTAGATGAGGCTTTGATGAGAGCGGGTCATAATGACTCATTGGTTAATTAACTTTACACTTTGTGATCCTACAGGTTAGAGGATATGAAACAACTAAGTCAAAATTAATTGTCTGTGCAAATTCCAGACAATTGGGGTCTTTTTGTGATTTCATTTTCTTATCAAATAAACAGCCTCATGTCTCAGACGACCTTTAGTGGGCAAGGGTTAGCTTCTGGATCAACAATTGTCTGTGTAACAACCTATCATTCTCGCCATACACTGAAACCAGTTTTAACTGAGAACTAGATAAGCATTGATTGGAATGTTGTTTATCAACCAATTATGATAATGTGGTGGCTTTTCACACTGTAAGCAGTGATGGTGAGATCTTGTGTCAACATGCTCCTGTGCTGATTTCAAGTTGAAAGACCCTTCCTCTGCTTCCAAATGATAAGAAGCCATTTTCTCTCTATTTGGTTTAAGAAGAAGCATTTGTGGACCAGATCTTAAATATCTACCTTATGCAGTTTTAGAACAAAAAACTTGGCTGCGTCTGGTATTTCCTATTTTTCTCATATGCAAATGTAATGTAAATGTAGATGTATTCTCAATGACAATTGCTGCCAACTGTTTTAAATTGAAAATACGTTTTATTCATATGATCTTCTACAGTATCATTCTAAACTGCTATGCATTGCCCTCATTTGAATTTGAAGCCTTCGTTTATTGTATATTGTGACATTTTTCTGCTCTCTCTCTTCAGAGATGCATCAACAACCCATGAAATGAACAAAATGGTTCAGAAAATGAAAGGATTACCATAAAATTACATACAAATAGTGCTGATTGCTTGATGAGCATCTGTGGTGCCAATTTCAAGCCCTCAAAACCCATGTAATCTTTCTCTGTAATGTGCTTCATTAACACCACCCTGCCACATTTCCCAAACCACCATTATGCGCTACAGAATATATTCTCTTTGATGTGGCAGTAAAGATGATAGATGCTCAAAAAAAATGACCTGAATTCTGTCATGATGCCCTGACGAGGATGATTGGCTTTCTTAGATCCGGAGAGGGTTGGTAATGTGACTGCAATTCAATTGCTACGCTCATGATGGACTCAGCCAGTGAACTACTCAGGCCTACTTTGTGG
>CAJRST010015557.1:4306677-4347264 GCA_907169785.1 Menidia menidia | reverse complement strand
GCTTTCCACCTCCATTTGCTCAAGAGGGTGCTCATTGCTGCATGATATAAATCAGATGCAATTTAATGTACCCCTTCATGACAAGGTTAAAAGCTGTGATTGTTAAAAAAAAAACACCTGGGTTCTTTGAATACTAATATATAAAATAAGAAATTACACAGAATAAGAAACCTGTTAGTTGTAGTTTGCATTTCAGGAATCAGCCGGCATTGGGACTTTGCTATCTTGCAGAGTGACCATGATTTGTGCTTCAACTGAAAAAAAAAGTATTGAAGCAGTCTTTGTTGTTAAGGCAGAGAAAAATGTGTCATTAACAATCCAGCAAACAAGATAACGGCAACGATTCAGTACAGATTGAAAATCAAAAGAAAATGAGCAGTGCTCTCTGTTCTGGGATTGTAGAGAGCATCCAATCAGCCCATTGATTCACAGATCTCAGGCCAGCTCAAATGAAGCCCAACAAAAGAGCACATTAACAGCAGAGCTACCAGCATGATGAGCAAACTGGCAAATGAGAAGGAAAGTGGATTAAGTATTCATTTCCATGCAAACCTCAGAATTTGCTTTTCTCCAAGATAGCTGTAAATATATCTATGTTGCCCAACGTCAAACACAAATTTGCTAAGCTGTCATTCTTGACAAATAATTCATGTCTTCACTCTGCAATTATCGTCAACTTGTTCCAAAACTCTAAAACAAGCACATCTTTACAACAGTCTAATATAAAACCCCAAACAACAGAGGCAAAACACTTAGCTTTTACAGGTGTCTAATGTATGGTGTTTGGCATAAAAAATATCAAATCAGCATAATCAAATGATATGAAGACATTTCCATAAAAATAATTATTAGGGTCCACAAAATAGATGTCAGATTAGATGAAAAGGTGACACCTTAGCATTTCTTTAAGAGAAAATACGTTTCAAAAGATTTCCAACCACAACTTCAAAGATCAAGCGCTTTTGTCAAGTATGTCAAAATTCATTACTTTTTAAATATCCCCTAAGAAAGCTCTTTTGCAGCTGTATGTATCTAAATTTCAATCCAACTCATCCACTAAAGCACATGAAAAACCCCATGCAGAGATGGTGACATGCTTCAGCAGGCTATTTGTATGTAATCCCTGAAGTGTCTTAGATGATTCATGTAAGCTCTGCTCAGCTGAACAACTGCTGGCTGCATGCTCGCACATGAATGTTTTATAATTCCACAGCAGCCTGATATTCCACCGTATCGCTTTCAGTGCACTAAATGGTCTCAAATGTTTTTTTCCCAAAGCCAATGCACAACACATCTCTAAAGTCATAGTAGGTGCAATCGCCTTGTTTTTGTCTCTCTCTTTGACGCTCACACACAGACACAATACTAATATGACCTGACATTTGCTGTGAGCGTTTATCTGTATTTGCACTGAGTGTTGTAGTTGCTTAGACAACCTCCTTACAGTAGATATCAGAGGAACGGCTGCATCTCAGTGAAGGATTTCTTCTTGATAATAGCCACACACATCCAAAAGCCATAGTGCCAAACGCCTACACACACTCCCACTCTTTGAATGTTAATGTAACTACCTGCTTGATGTCAGTTGACATAATCTTAAAAAGCCTACTGAGGCAGGCGGAGGAAAGTGTACACACTTATTTAGTGTAATGACTTATTCTGAAGGTTGCTTCCATGGCCTCTGTGTCACTATTTGTAGTTGTGGAAAAACTAAGGGGAATCTGCTAACTGCTGATGAAAGAACATTTGGATTGGAAAGTAGTGCGTGTGAAAATGTCTGTGTGTGGGTGGGTGGTGTTTTCCATTTTTGTTTATAGACAGGGGAGCTAATGGCAGCTAATGAGTTAGCAATCAGCTGTTGTGTTATGTTTGGGGATTTGGACAGTATGACACCTGATAAAAATTGCAGAGCACAGGAAGGTGTTAGTGGCAAATAAAGGAGGGAGAAGTGTGAAATGGACTGCTCCACACATGAAGCAAATCTAACTGTAAAGTCTGTACCAGAAGCATGCAGCAGTCTACAGCTGCACAGTGTTGTTGATGGGGACCAAATGAAAGGAATAAACAACACATTAAGTGTCAGGCTAGAAGGAGTAGCAACTGAGTGGCCTGGAGATGGTGTCACTGTCAGCCTGAAATAGACCAGCTAATGGTTTGTTGCTGTTAAATAAGTAATATTACCATGTCTGGCTAAGTGCTGCATCATCACGTGTGGTGGCAGCAGGTGAGACTAACTACTTAAGTAGATGATCAACAAAGAAAACAAGACACAAAATTGTAACAGTACTTACAACCTAACCATTGAACTAAAGTATGATGTAGACTAACTAACATAACATAACATAACATAACATAACATAACATAACATAACATAACATAACATAACTAACATATAAACTTAAATTAATCGGATTCAGACCATCATCTCATCCAAACCTGCCAAGTAAACATTACGTTAGGATACATGAATGATGAATACACTCATTTTCTCATAGACACTAAATCTGGCCACACAAACTGAAGCTGGAGCTCACTGCATATAGGCAAGTGTGTTTTGGGGGTTATATCTCATCAAGACTTTGGATGGGAGCAGACATAGTATTGGAAAGACCGCATGTCAGTTTGACTTGTTAAACAATGACAGGAATATCAGCTGAAAATGAATTAATTAAATTATCACTGCAACTCATGTTCACTTTATTTAGGTCAGTATTAGAACTGTGCATTTATAAAGTGACTTCAAATAAGCAAATTAGCCCATGACTGTAAGCTTCAAATGTGTTCCAAGTGGGAGAGATGTGTTAACTGTAACTCATGGCTGACAAATAGGTTTTTTAACATACTGCACATGTTTTGCATTTTCATTCCTCTTTTTCCTTTAATTTGTCACCTCCACACATCATCACCATCTGCTGCCTCCCTCCTAGCTGCCGTCTTTTAAACCTCTAACACCTGCCACTGTGTGTCTGCCTGCTCTTTTCCTAAGCAGGTAGCATGTGATGCAGCCTCACCCCCCTGGATTGCGGCCTCATTATAAACAAGCAATGACATTTCCTTAGCATACACCTGGCATTTAGTTTGATGGATTTATTGACAATAGCTGCTCTTTTTTTCTACAGCTTGCTGCAGCTTTTTAAAGGACCGTCTGCAGTGTGTGACCCTCATTCAAATCTTTCTCTGCAGTGCACCCCCTACCCCCTCTATACGATCTGTGTGCACGTTTGCTCTGACAAACAGAGATGACGGGCGACTGAGGCATTAGCATGCAGAATGGATGTTTCTGGAGCCAATGCATGCATACTAAGATGTTGCTGTTCTTGCTGCTGCAGCTGTGGAGGCTTATTGATGTTTGAAAACCATTGACTCATAATTACAGCATATTTTGATTATCTCTGACGCATAAAGTCGTAATGGAAGTTGTATTTCAGAGAGTATGCTGGCTTGCATGAAAACACTGTAGCCTCTGCATCTAATTGCCTCTAAAGAGAACTCACAAAGTCCATTAATTAGTTCACTTAATCAGTATCGTTAAATAAACAGGCATGAGGGGACGATCTGAGCAATTGATAAGGTGGCAAAATTAGGCAACAAACTGATGTGTGTATCTCCCCTTTTTTACTATCCATGTCCACAAGCAACTGTGTATAACGAAAACAACAGTAAAGGTTAGTGTTGGGAAAAAGAGATGCCCGTAATGAGAGAGCTGCAGACAAACATGGATACACACACATACACGTACATTCACCCCATATCAATGCTGCCGTCTCGATTAATTCTGCTTCTTGCAGCTTTCTCTCCGTGTTTGGCACCAGCCCCCTGAATCACTCCTTGTGTAGAAATTCCCATGTACTCGTGCTTGCCTTTACATGGTCTCAAATTAGAGCAACATCAGGTAGATTTATAGCATTCAAAGCTCAATTCTAAAATACTGAACACTCCAATCAGGTCACTGCCACTTGTTGGGAGAAAAAGTTTCAATTTAGGTGAAAAATAGACCCTTTTTTATGCTTCGGTCTGAACAGCAAAAGCTGAACATTGACTAGATTAAAAACTGAAATCTCAAAAAGCTCACATGTCATTTTCTATTTCATATTAAATATATCACTTTTTTACATTTTCACAAGAGCCAAGTTTGGAAAAGTTATACCCAAAGTGTCAGAGATGTCACTGAGTCGTGGCTAATGGTCCTGTTTCACCTGTCATACGTCTCTTAACACAATCTAAAGGAGCTCTCAACTGTGACTGCTAACTGTACAATGTTCACTCTAAATTCTTGTCAGATCTGAGTGCAGAAAGTAGAAGAGACTGAACTTCTAGCAGTGTCTGGATTTTCATACCTTTGACTTATATTCTATTGAACAAAGTTTTACATATGATATAATATTTTCTGACATATTGGGAAAACTTGATAACGCTGCAAAGCCAAGACTAGAAGAGGCTGGAAGTGATCTACTTCTATGGCACATGTTAAAGACAACCAGTCCCTAGAGTGTGAAAGGGCCATTTTCTGCTGAGATAATATGAGTTTGAACCAGGATCTGGAAAATGACATGGAGAGAAAGGGTTTCAGGAGATTCTGAAGAAACAAAAAGGCAGACATTTAAAAAAAGTAGGAAACAAATTAAGGACAAGAGGCACACTGGAGCAGGTGAATAATTGATGTAAGAGGGGAAATTAAACAAGAGATAGCAAATCCAAAAAGGTAAGAGGAAAAAAGGTTGTTGGCAGAGAGGTAAAAAGAGGATAATATTAGAAACAGGTCAGCGAACACTGCCCCTCTCCATCCTTACTCCATATTCCCTTCCTTTGCTTTCTACTACATGCAGCAAACCTCAGTACACCAGAAAAGTAAAATGCGTCATTTCAACAGCTCAAAATGAAGCAGAATCCCATTGAAGGTAAAAAAGTGATGCACAGATAAATTTACAGTAATAAAGCACCCTACCAAACTTAGCTAAGCACAGACTTATCGATGCAAATCTCATTTGACGCTTTTCACATGGACATTATATTACCTCATTACATTTAAATATTTCTCTGAAAAGCATGCATTAATCTTTAAACAAACACTTCTTTTAAGAAACCATTACATTTTTTCTTATCTTTTATTAAGTGAATGCATGATTTCAGTGGGAAGACAGACTCCCTTTGGTGTGAGACAGAGGGTGATCTTTATCTTGTCTTCTAAGATGGACATGGGATTAATTTATGTTGTTAAGGATAGTGGAATAAATGGTGGCTGCAGTTGTTAAGGATTGGTGCTGTATGACTGCTTTAAAAAAACTTTCATGAGATGTCAACATTTTTGGAAAGGACATTTAACAATCTAATGCCTCTGTGAAGCCAAAGAGAGAAAACAAACTTAAAGGTGACTTTGTTGATAATAATTCTGACAAATGTTTCTCCTGTTCTCTTCCACCAAAAGGTGCTGATTCATATAAATGTCAATAATGAAATTCCAATTTTTTGTCAATGATTTATCAACAACTGGAAAATATTTTATAGAAAACTATCACTTTTTCCCCCATTTCCTTCTGACATACTGTATGTAAAAACCACAAAGCTCAACCTTCAACGCTCAATGCCAGTTAGCGTAAAATGAGGGACATGATGGGCAGTTCTCTTGTTAAAAATCTTCCTTTGGGAGGTGTATATCTGCTTTTATTCTGTACATCAAAGCAGGTTTACAAAGAGGTGGAATAGAGGTTTACATTCTCCTTTCAGTGGGAAGGAAAAGAAAGGATAGAAATTTCACAGCTATTTAAACAAGCTCAGCATAGCAACAAGAGCCGAGTGCATCAACCTAAAATCAAAAAGCAGGATGGATAAAACTCATAAGATTGAAAAGCTAAAATCCAATATTGCTCTATTGTGCCTTCTGTATCTGTTGATGTTGCCCCCATCTTGTCAAGTGCTGTGTCAATGATGAGGTCAGAGACACTTTGACAAGCTGCAAGTTATTTTGGGTTTGCCTCCAATCAACTACATGGCACTCTGACCCTTACTATTGCCAAGACCTGCTGGGTATCGATCCATCTTCCTGCTTCTCCAGGTTTACTTCTTGTCATCCATCCAGTCATTCGAATACAGTTCCCCTGAGAACAGTCAAAGTAAAAACCGCCCTCCGCACATCCTGGCTGCAGGTAAACAACCTCTTGCTGTGGCATTTTGAGGTTACATATCTTACTTTCTCAATCCTTTCTCGTTTTTTTTTTGGGAATAATATGAAAGATTCCTAGTTCACAAACATGAAACTGGAGAGCTTTCAATTTCCAGTAAGAGTTTTCATCTGCCCACACTGCCAAAGGTACCAAAAGCTGTTTCAGTGACAATGATATTACTGTGCTTGATTGGCAAGTTTTCTGGCCAATCAAGCACAGTAATAGATGAGTAAATGAGTAAATTGGAGATGTTTAATGCTGATTTGATTCGGTCAAATTTGGGCGAGGTGTTTTGAAACTGTATTGTATATCAATTTACAAATTCATTTTGAATCTGCCACATGAATGACGATATTACAGTAACTCTTTTGATTTTACATTTGAGAGCAAATGAATATCTTCAGTAATCCTATTCAGAATTGGATCTTCAGTCTGTGTGTAAAAAATACGTCAATAATTTGTCTTCTTTTGCCTGTGCTCTGAATATCATGCGAGACTGTCAAACAGAACCCAGTGGCGCCCTCTGACTTAAAAAAAACAAACTAAAATGAATGATACAATGATTTTTAAAAGATAATATGGTAACATTTACATATTTTCCTCTTTACACTTAAACCCAAGAACAGATCAAGGCCAACAACAAATTATTTTTTATGCATTGTGTCTAGCAGGCCTATTTGCAGTGACTTATTCCTATTTACGGTATGCTGCTGTTCTTGTAAACACTCGCAATGAGAGAATAGATTTCTGACCCATTTCTAAAGATTGAAGACAGCAGGAAGAAACAGGCTTGGAACTGAGTGCCAAACACACTGTGGAGCAGTCAGAAAGTATTGAAAAGCGGACCAATGATTTGTTGGGAAAAATAGAATATTGGCTGCCTTATTCTACAAGTCTGACAACAATTGTTTGCTTGTTTTGAATGACGAAAATATTGCCTGAACTTCATTTGTTACATAAAAACATGGCTGTCTTCCAAATCTAAAGAAGCCATATGTTGCCGCCCCTCCTCAAACTGGCACAAATACCCAAAGTCTTAATGAAAATTCTGATACTATCAAAAACCTATCAAAGTCTACCACATATAACAGCTTTCTTTTTTCTTTCTTTTTTTTTTTTTCAACCATGAATCTCTACTTAAACTGACCTGTTCTAGGATGGGGAGAATCATGTTAACTTTGATGGTCTACTTCTCAAAGTTAACAAGTGCTTTTCTGAGTAATCTGTTTTGTGTTTTAGTCGTTGATACACAATGGATACACAAGGTAACAGGAATGTTGCCTTACCTTGCCTGGTTGGAAGACATCTATTTAAAGGCCTGAACATGCCAATGCTTAACTCTGGCTTGGACCTCTCCATGGTGGTGAATAACTCGTTAGTGTACTCTTGTTGAACTTACTAAGCCACACACAAAGAAGATAAAATACTGACACTTCCCTCCTATCCTGTTTCCTCTGGCACCCTAACTTCTCTGTGTGGGTGCCTACACAATAAATGCTCCACATACTGTGTTCTTGTTGCAGTTTCTGTGCAACAAATGTAGTAAACATGTTAAGACTGGCTGTGACTCAACACAACAGCTAATCATTTTATGAGCAAAAGAAAAAAAAAGAAATCCAAAATTTACACAGAATTTGGTCACTGTGTGGTAGGCATATACATTTCCTGTGAGTGCTTAACAAAAAAAGCCACCTAGTGTAACATAAGTTACAAAAGTATCTTTTAGTTTTAATAAGCAATAACTTACTACAGCAATGACAATGTGTGCCATGAGCTTGGATTCTGATCTCCATCTGTGTGACTGGCATGCATGCACCATTCTCCTGTGAATATCAATATGGAAATTGAAAATCATGCATATCAGATGACAGTTTGAAGATAGTTAGAAAATGAAACAGAAACAAAAAATAATATCAAAAAGCGTTTTTTCCTCTTTCCCAGCGCAAAACACCTGGCTCTAAAGATCAGCATAAATCAATTCAAATGTTTCTTATCATTTCTGCTCTCTGTCTGTTCAGACGTCAGTCACTGCTTGCCTTAAGTTTCTAGATAATAGAACACATAGATTACCATTATTGCTTTGTCTCTTAATGTTGTTGCCTTACAAAGAAGCCATTCAGCCTGCCTTCATAGTATCCTCCAAGGTTGAACAAAGAAAAAAGCGGCACTGTATCAATGCTGAAAGCTTATAATTTGTTTGTAGACTGGGTCCTATAGGATAAAATTACATTGTACCCGAAGTGGGGTATTAATGCTTTAACATTGACAGAGCCTTTAATTTTCTGTCTGGACAAACTCCTCTTCCTGATTTCAGTGTTACAATGTGTGTCCTATTGTTCATTGTACAATTTAATTCATGATAGTGTCTTACAAACAACATCTGAAAGTAAAAGCAGCTTTTTAAGCCAACCGACACCTTAATTTCAACATCGTAATTTTGTGCCAATACATTGCCCATTTCACTTTAGCTAGAACTCCCAGTGGATGGCTTTTTATTCATCCTCTCAAGCCACTTCTTGGGATGTCATCAAAAGAACAGATATTTGAAAGTCTACAAAAACTTTCATAAATAAATGTGGAATACAGGTGGTATTATGCTTGAATCAGACTGAAATTTGGCAATTTAGCAGAACCACTGCTCTTAGTAGAATGTTTCCACCTATACCCCTCTAGCAAAATGAATCTGTAGGCTATTATGACACTGAAAAGAAAAAGAGAAAGGCAGTCAGTGCATGAGAACAAATGTGAGGATGAGGAGAGTGTGAAAGTGAGTGGGTGAAAAGTCTGTGGCAAAAAGAGAGTATAAGGAACCTCGAAGATATGCAGCAACTTATTTCTGGATTATTGTTTGTTGAGGACACTAAACACACAAAAGGCAATTTTTGCTCATAGGTGAAAAAAACGTTTTCTACCCCAATATGTTAACAATATGCATATGCAGAATTTTTCTTTCCCAGTCAAAACCAAGTAATTTCTACACAAGTAATTTCATCACTTTCTTACAACATTTGCAGATGTATTTGAATCTGCAGTTATTGTCATCTGAACCTTCACTTGACCATTTCAAATGGTTTCCCATTAAAAACTATTGTGCACAGAGTACTTTGCCTTCACTGACCACTATATATCTAATTTTGTCCATAACATTTGCCATGAGAGTTTGGAAAACCAAAAATAGAAACATTTTAATAAGTTGGCAATATAAAGTCTGGTCCTATCCTTTTTTCTTTCACCCAACACATATATTTCTTAACAATTTAGCAAAAGAATATAATTTTTTTTGCTAAAGTCATGAATTCAGTGGTGACCCAGTCATATGCTAAGTATGACGTACAAAAATGTCAAGAGAGAAAGGTGTCTAAATCTGATGAGAATCATGGCAGGGCAGAACTTTGAGAAGAGGTGACCTATCTACATTTGTAAATCGCTAAGATGCACCAGTCCTTTAGCTATCGATGAGTTAGATCTTAAAGAAAGATATTTGGGCTAATTTGGATGTCTGGATGACCACTAGAGCAACTAAGTGCAACAGAAAAAGAAGGAGAAATGACTTTGATGCTGGAGTTGGTTGTACTGAAGCACCACTTTCTTGATCAAAAGCTAGGGCTATGGCTGTTAAAAGCACAAACAACAAGTTAAATTCAAGCGCTGCTGTGAAAAAGTAAAGGACCAGCCTCAGCGTAAAGGGCTGAAAGTCGCTGGCAAAGTTCTGACTGTCAGTGTGTACACCGAGCTTTTCCAAAGGACATGAGAATAATCATGAATTTCACATCAAACAGCCACAGTGACAATCTGATTAACCCAGACAAACTCATCTGAAGTCACACAATCGCACATTGTCTAGCCATGAGCATTCAGCATGAAACACATTATGTAGCCTTGCTTAGGAAAAGCAAATGTTTATAAATGTATAGTAGTTCAGCTTCTTCCTTTAAATTTCAAGGTAAAGATGACTGAAAAGATTGAATATATAATTTGTTTTTACTCAAGCTGTAAGTGGTGCTGAAGTCAAGGTGACAAATGAGTCACACGCCTTGAAAAGCTGAGAAAGCCAGCATACATGAAAGCACCTGCTAGCCAAATACAGAACCTGAGCTGGATTTATTCCAGCTTTGTGGATCTCTGCGTCTGTGTGTGTCCTTGTGTGCATTCAGCTTTGTTTGAAGCAAGCTGTCCTGGCTCCTGGGATACCATCCACACATGT
This sequence comes from Menidia menidia, assembly GCA_907169785.1. Lineage (NCBI taxonomy): Eukaryota > Metazoa > Chordata > Actinopteri > Atheriniformes > Atherinopsidae > Menidia > Menidia menidia. The sequence goes on along the minus strand of CAJRST010015557.1, from coordinate 4,336,898 downwards.
TGCTCATGCTTTAAAAACAGCAACGACTTTGCAGCAGTAATTTCATACATACAATCATCCATCTCTTGTAAAAACTAATTGTGTATTTGTCTCCCTTAGATCCCCTATTTCTATAGCTGTGTGGTAATTCTGTAAATGGATACTGGAAGTCCCCACAAATATTAGCAAGTTCACATCATTTGCACAATTTAGCACAAAAAAGAAACGCTAATCATGCACACTACATAAGCGCACCTGACTGATAAATATATGACAAACACTAGAACTATTGATCAGCAGGATGCAATACACCAATGCCACCCATCCTTGCTTTGTGGCTAAAAATGGTCTCAGCTGCCAACATCCAATTTCTGCCAGAAAAACTTTGATGTGTTATCGATTTAGGTTCTCTCTCTGCACCAGCAAAAACTTCTGAGAGTGGAAATGTTAAACAATTCTGGTACACGGCGTGGGGATCAGTGTGTGTGTTAAAGGATAAATATGTGGTTGGGGTCATTTGAGGGATTAGTTTTTGTAAACCAAGAAAACCTAGGAGACAAAGTCTGATATTGTAATGCTTCATTAAATGTTGTAACACAATAATATTCTATCTTATTAATTCACGCCAGATACAGTACACTTAAAAAAAATGAAAAACAAGTTTTCTTGTTGATTCTGGCTGTGTTTATGGGCAAAACAACTGGGCTCTTGTGATGAATGGAGAGAGCTGGTCTCCATGCAACAGTAAGTACTCAATAACAGCTTTATTGGCTCTTTCGTTCCCACTGCACATGCAGCTCATTAAGGCAATTACAGTTTGTGTAAGTGATACTACCTCACAACTCAGTCAGAAAAATCAAAGCCATTCCAGGGGAACAGTTTTGAAGCACTGCATCAAAGACGGCAAATGCTAACCAGTTTAAAAATGGGTTAAATATTGGGGAAAAAACGGGGTTTAGCTTTAGAAAATTATGATTAGCTTTGTATGGTCTTCATTTTTCTAATGTCCATAAGCACATGTCAAGGAACCATTTATTCCACACTTTTGTCAGCTTTTAAGTTTCAAGTTCATGTACATATTGTAGGTATAATACAGTTCAGCTGACGAATCAAATAATAAAACCGATCCAGGAATATGGGTATCAGCTTCGAGCTATAATATAAAATGATATTTTATCCATACCCTCTTCCAACTTAGCTTTAAGAAACCAAATGTCTGCTGTTTGCAAAAGGCAAACCTCCATACTCTTTCATCAATTGATCCCAGTCATATCTGAACGTGATGGTCTGGTGGTAAGTGGAACTGCTCTCCAGAATAACTGCTTACGAAGTATGTAGTGCAAAACGTCTGTCTTCATCTAAATTGATGGCGATTGCTTAAAGCTTAAAAAATGAGAACTTATTGTTCCCAGAAGAAAATAATAAGGCAGTAAACACTCTACAGATTAAATTAAAATGTCACCCACACCCTTAAAACATGTAGTCTGACACCTTAATGCTGTTAGTTCTGTCAAATCTGGTTATTCGTCAGTTGGTTTTCAACTTGTTTTGTGGGTTGATTTTAATCTCATATCACAAGCATCATTGCTGAAAAACAGCATTTAACAACACCAAACAAAGTCCTCCAACTTTCTTCTGAATATGCTGTGGCCTCTAAAACCAAAAAACTTCATGTCTCCTCTGGTTAAGAAATGCTCCAATCATAATTGTCCTCTCAGGTTTACAGTGGCGGTATTTCACGCTTTATTATTTGCCAAGGTATCAACACACACCTCATTAATTCGGGACTTATTGTTCTTTTATGTTAAATTTTAACTCCAATCCATCTACGAATACAACCCATGAACACAGTCTGCACTTATTAGTCAAAAATTGCTATAAAGGAAACCCAGAACTTTCAGTGATTTTCTAAGATTGTAGTTCTAGTATTTTTCCTATTGAACCTCCACTCAAATCAAAGCAGATTGTGAGCCTTTTCTTCATTTATTGAATCTTTGAAAAATAATTGAAAATAAATAATTTGTTTCGGCCTTGGTGGACTTAACTTTGAAAAGAAGTGGATAATTGTGTGTGTACTACTAGATTGAATAACATATAAAAGATTCCCATTTCTCTTATCTTCTAAAAAAAAAACACATTCTAAACATGAGGATGCCTAAAAGAGCGTTTGATTAATGGAATAGTCCTTCATTAGACTTTATTCTCCCTTCTGTAATTCAATTATCCTGAAAATATCTTATATAGTTCCATTACCTGCATCTTGCTGCTGAAGTTTGTGCAGCTCTCTTTTGTCGTCCTCATTGGAGTGAAAAACGACAACGCTGATGAGCACAGAGATGATTTCAATATTAATTGCTGAGCTTTCCAGTAAATATGAGGAAGATAACTCAATAAACTTTTTAACAGTTTTTTTTTTTTTTAAATAATTTACTCCAAAAAGGATGAGGTCATACTTTATACAATGGGGAAGCACCAACTGTTTCAGCTGTCCTCATGTTAATTCCTGCATACTGGCTGGACCCTCCCTGCAGTTCTGAACAGTAAAAAAAAAAAAAACCAAACCAAAAAAACAACATGAATAAGCCCCCATGTCATCAGTGTACAATTTACATCAAATCAAAAGTAATCTTGAATCATCCATAAAAAACATTAAAAAAACTAAAATGTCTGTGGTATCTAACAAAAAACTGTTTTTATTTGAATTATGATTATGTTTTATCAATTCAATTTCTTTAAGTATTCTCACATTTTGTGCGAATGTTGAAATGTTTTGAAAGCATAATGGTCTTAATATGAATAACTGTGTATCAACATTAATTTGCTTTATTCATTTATTAATCCACAGCGTAACTTAAGTAGTTGTTGTGAAGGGTGCTGGAAAGTGTCAGAGACGCTACGAGCATCTCAGTCATTAGCTGCAAAAACATTGAAACGAGGCAAGCGCGGAACGCACGCGCGACCACTAAATGTGACTCAATCCGGCGGCTCACACACCGGAGACAGAAAAAGGGTGGTCTTGTTCTTCGTGAGCTGGGTTTGCTTGAGTTTTTCTTTTCGGTCGCCGTCGTTGACACACAGAACAAACGAAGGCGCCGTAACAACTTTTTAACGGGCAGACTGAAGCAACCCAAACCTATTTGTTCCGGTTGCTTCAACAGCGTCCGACAGGCAACAGAGACTCTTTCTTCGTTAGCTTAAAAACAGTTTTAGCTATCTGTAGTTTGACCGGAGTAAATTAGTTGAAAGATATACTAATATGTTAAACACAACTTAATACATCTGTTCTTAAGGGGTTAAAGCGAAAATCTCTCACCTTTTCACAGTAGGCTACATTAATTGACGGCGTCTAATAATAATAGCGCAGGTGTGGCGCAGTGGACAAATTGGACTAAACTAACAAGAGTGGGTTTGTGTTTTTTTCTGAATCGCTACATATTTTTGTGTCTTATGATAGATTCAAACCAGCCTCTTACATATGACTTGAAAGGAGGATTAGCATTTTTTCTCTTCACCCCCCCCCAAAAAAAAGGAAAAACAGTGCAATAATTAAAATGTTTGATTTGAACCCCACCTTTGAAAACAAAATGGATTCAAATGTCCCACCTGCTCAGCATCTATATATGATACAGAAAGTATGGTATCTGCATACTGTTTGATTTTTGCCACTTGTTCATCTTAAATAGATATTGTATTTATCTGAAGTATACAAAACACATGTGAATTCCTGATGGGAAACTCAAACCCTCAAAGCTCAGCACATGCTCATCAGAAAGACACAATTTCAACCACCTAAACATCCAAAACCTGAAGAAACCTCAAAATAAAATTCTTTACATCTATATCCATCTTCTACTGCATGAAATAGTTGTTAACACTTTCTTTATGGGAACAATCTTACGGCAACGCTGCACAGCGGTGTCTGTTTTGCACTCTATTTTGAGCTGCCAAAAGTCTGTGAAACAAGAAACAAGTGTCGCAGTGTAAATAATCACAATGTCAGTTGCCTGTATTTTTAGCTCGCCCATCTGGAAATAATGTGAGTAATGAAACAGTAAATACTCTGGCTCAACTGAGACAGAAAGGATGTAATAAAACTATGAGGACACAAAAACCCAAAGCTCCAGTTATCCTCTACTCTCCTATCTCTCTATTTGACCTGTTTGTAAGGTAAAATGTTGCTCCTTTAGTAATATGGCAAAGTCGAGAAAAAAATGCAAAACCATAGATTAAGTTTTTGGTGTTGCAGCACCAGTGTCAACTTGAAAGAGAGTGAGTTCTTTAGTGTTGTTTTAGTGACTGTGCATGCATGAAAAATTGCAACCCTGAAGGAAAGAAAAAAAAAAACTGACAAGATCAAGGCATAAGAGTCTCTCTAAAGATTACAAGGAAATTCATGGTTCAGTTACACTTTAAGAAAACTGCAGATGTGTAAATGCACCATTATGAATAAAAAGCTGCTTTTTTTGATAAAGTAAATGATGACAACATCCCATGTCAACAAGTGAAAGTTCAGGCAAATCTATTCTCAGATTTTCTGCATCTAATGTACAACTGTCACCAGAAGTGCAAAAACACTGGCTGCTCCAAACGTTTTCTAACTGTGTTATTGTCTCAAGGGTTCCTCTGGTAAAAGGCTGAGTCTCAGTGATTTCATTTTTGTTTGGTCCTTGTCATCTTTGAAAGTGGAAGCCGTCTCTATGGCGACGCTGTAGCAATCCTGCCAAATGCATGCCTAGTCTGTGTCCCCTTGAGGTCTTCATGGTCCACATCATCCACAAAATTGATCATTAATGACTTGATTCATCAAATGAATTCTCAGTACAGCACAATTTCAAGCAGCTTTATGATCTCTGAGGAAGACGAACACTGATAGAATATTTATGTTGTGGTCTGTGTTGGCATCACCATAGCTTGATAAAAAAAAGTCTGTCTTGATGTAAATAATCCTTTTTAAATACAAGCTAAAAAGAACATGTCATGGCCTGAAAAATCTTAGGATGAGATGAGGGTTGGATGTGGGTTGCTTTAAATTGACAAAAAAGAATATTTGGAAAGTGTGACTAAAATGGTACGTGTAGTCCACTGGAAACGACACGCCCCCTCCAAAAATAGAATTATTTGATTAAAGTGTTTTGGGGTATTTTTCTCCAAACATTTTGGTGTTGACATGAATGGAAAAGAATGTCTTCTCTTTCAAAGTTCCCATTCAGCTCAATGAGGCCACATTTAGTTGTCCTCAGAATGAGCTCCTACCAACTGGAGAAGTTTGAAGACCAATTAACTGATAAAGGTTGGCCTGCAGGGAGCTGGCAGAGACAGTGATCAATGGAGCTGAATTGGACAGTGTGGGATAAAGAGAGCATCCTTCAACTTTATAAACCCTTCCCCCTAGACTACCTTTGAGCAAAGGGAATGCTTTAAAGTAAAGCTACTCTGAGATGTGAGGTTTTGCTTTTGTGCCACAGTGTATGATTTGGATTGCTGAAGAAGGTGATTGCCACAGCAAAATACAAACATCCATTAAAGAAAGTTGTCACTTACTGTGGTTACTACCACTCTGTTGCAAAAACCTTAAACATATGAAAACAATATACAGTATTAAAAAGCCTCCAAAACTTCAAGGGAGAAAAACATTAATCACTTTCAATGGCATTTTTTATCCCATATGTCTAAAGACAATAAAAAATAGATACGTAGTGTAAACTAATATACATTTGATTTTACACTTTACACTTGATGTATGCCAGTGGCTATTAGGGGAACTACAAATTTGTCTTCCTATGATTCACAGTGATAATTAGAAAGCAAGTCCTTGCAAAGGTCATGTCCAGGTTACTTTACCATTATAATACCTTTATGATCAATTGACGCAAATACTTTTAAACATTTCAATTACTAAAATGTATGAATATCCAGCAAAATGGCCACGGTACACTATTTCCATTTGCGGTTTTGATTCTGTTTTTGGACATTTTTACAGTCATGAATCCTTGTGTGGTTATTTTGCATGCCTCTGAAGTTATCTGCATGCCTGTCAAGTAATTTCTTGACTCTCTTTAAGCTCATTGTTTGTATCTGTGTCTTCTTTTTTGATATTCCTGAATTACCTTGGTCATCTACTAAAACATTAGTATGTTATTTAGAGATAGTTATATATTTGAAGTTGCAAGACAAAGCAATTTTGCAAAATAATAATGTGCACCATTACATTTAGGGTATGTCATGAAGCAGTCATTTGCACCCTCCTGTTTCAAACTAAACTATAAGTAAGAAAAAAGACAACAATACATTTTCTGTCTTTGTGATTTCAAGATAACTGTTTCAGAAACATTCAATTTGGTCGCTGATGGCAATAGTATTAGCTAACCAAAATGCAAATGTTATATTAAATGTGGCCTGATCACTATCATGCTGTGAATGTTCCAATTAGTATTTGTCACAGGGGTGAGACTTCTGCTAATTTTCCACAGATTTCTATCAACTGTTAATCATCCTTGAAACTTTTTGTTCCCATCCAGCAGTCGCCGCCTAATTGGTAATTTGGATAATTGCAAGATTAAAGCATCCACAAGGAGTATGACCACTAATGAGATAAAACACAGTGCAGATAATAAACAACGATGATGTTTTTTTTCCAAAGCTCTCCCAGAACAAAACAAAAGAAAATGGTTAGACAACTTGCCATAGTGTGAGCTATTTCAGACCTCTAAGAGGAGTTGTGATTATTGTGCTCCAAATTGGTTTGTTGAAAGATATGCTTCTTTTGTAGAGAACTGATTGGGAGTTTAATGGGATAGCAGGGACATTTAATACTAAAGCCATAATTCATGTCACTTTTTGATATCTAATCACAGTAAGCATCAAGCTTTTAGTTATATCACATTGATTTCTCAGTCTTGTCAAAGCCAAATATCCATATTCACAAGTTTTTCAGATCCAGCAGTACTTTGAAAAAAATAGGATCAGGATTTCATTGTGTCCTTACTTACAGTTGTGGATCCACTCTGTTGTCTTTTGCCTAAAGACCATTACTTCACTTCACACTGCAGAACGTGCACACATTCACTTTCAACTTTCTTTCTACGCTGCTCTGAGGATCAGGCGTTCAGCGTATTCACTTTAACTCTAAGCTCACATCTTTATATAATGAGAAAGCTTTCCAGAATGACTTAAATTTGCAAAACTATTCTAATGCTTACCAATTTAAATTGGAAAGGAATGAAGAATAAGTGTATTAGACTGAGGATGTAACAAGCATGCTGCTGGATTGAGTCCAATGGAGTCTGGAAGCTGCATTAGCCTTGATGCTGTGAGCTTCCCTGTTTAGTTAAAATTACAAGCATATAAGAATGACAATTTTTCTTTGGACCTTACTCTGTGAATAATTTCAATTTATCTAAAACAGGTGCAAACTAGTTCCAGTTTTATGTAGGCGTTGAATGCAGAGGAGCTCAAGAAGTCCATCCATGCAAAGCAAACTATTAGCAGTTTAAAAACAACCATCCATGTACCACTGGCATGAATATAACTTCTTACTTTTTTCAATCTAGAAATATTTTTATAGAATGAGCGACTCGGAAAAATCTCTGTGCTAGAATATCCCATTACACAGCTCGTCTTCACCTTAAGATGTACTCACCTTGGTTGATAATTGCTCACCAATGATATGAATGACCACAAGGGAATGCACTGTTGCATCTGAGTAACTGACAATCTAATACCAATAAAGAACATGCAATTAAACACCAACAAGTAAAACATCATTCATATCTAAAGCAAGCTAGCCTTTCTGTTTGGTAACAGCTGTTTCCCAATAGGGTGCATCTGCACCTCTCTGATCCAATGATTCGATTAGACTGATTGCCTTTTATACTCCTGACATGGTTGGCTTTCTTGTTTGATATGTAGCACAAAAAACAAATGGTAAATCAAAGACTGGTTTTAAAGAATTTATCACTGCAAAAGTGGCTGATTAGGAATCATCCAGAAGCCATGGGGAGGCATACGTGAGCTGGGATGTAAATGCAGTCGGCCTTCACTGTTTTGCTGTAGATGGCTAAACATACTAAGGAGAAGGATTGAAATCAAGGCTAACTTTTCCCTCTTTTGCATTCCTTTCTCATGATCTCCCACTCAGAGTCCATCTCTGCTGTCTTTTTTCTTCTTCTAAACTCCGTATCCCTCAAGTCCCTCTAAGCTTTAGTCTTTCTTTATTCTGCATTTCTGGAGTGCCTGATCTGCCTGCTGTACCGGGAGGATTTAAAAACCAGATAAGTGTGTAGGTAGCTGCCTTGCCGACACACTGGCTGACCACTAATACAGCTGGTTAAGATTTAGTCTTTATTTAGTCTTTGTCAAGAACTATCTGAAAAATTATACATTATGACAAAAATATCAGAATAATTCATTTAATTCAGACTTTTATTCATCTGTTTTAAATTCCAACATATTCTTCTGAAAGAAAAACATAAACTTTGCTGCTGATGTGACTGCTGTTTGTGCTTCAAATATTTCCAAAAAGCTTTTGAACTGAAAAAAAAAAATCTGCTTTTACCTAAATCTTTGTTCTTTTAAAAGTCAAACAAAAGTGTTATTATTAGGCATTAAAGGTAAAAAAAGACCAACTCACATTCAAGTAGCCCTCACTCCCACTCCTGCCTTGCCTTTAAATTGAAGTACTTACCATTATACTGCATTTCATTTTTCACCTTGTGAAACAAAACAATATTTTATGAGCCTAAGAAAATTATGTTAATCTTTCAAACCTGTTATATTTGATGGTTTTCCACATTTATTTTATTTTAGACTTTAGTGGCTCCACTTCTAATCCAACATCCGCCTCTGAAAAACATGACAGCCTTTAAAAACAGCAATCCATCATTGCAGTTAAAGTCATGGAGGCAACACATGAAATATGATCATCCAACTGGCTGTAACATTTTGTTTATTTTACTCAGTTTTAAAGCACAAGGAATAAATAATGTCGTGGCACTGGAATGGTCTCTAACTGATATGTATATATTTGGGTAATAATGCCACATATGTTCAACACATTAATCTTCTGCTTGCAAACCTGAAGAGCAAAGCACCCCAGCTCACAGTGGGGCTGTGAGAGTTATCCCTTATAAATTGCAGTCGATTTATATCCGATTGGGTCTAACATCTATTGCTTTACGAATTGTGAGTAGCGTAACAATAGGTACAGCAGTGATTTGTGACAGAACATTATTTGCATTTCATCATAGAACTCATGTTTGATTGGGGGAACTCCAGTCAGGTGAAACTGTAACTGCTTCCCTGAAGTAATGGAAAAAAAGTTGCAAGTACAACCACAAAACTGTATAACCAACAGATTCTGCAGCCTTTGAAAGTGCTAAACTGGATTACTAAGAAGCTTTGGTTACACTTGGTTTGAAATCAGTTTGTTAGAAATGATGTAATCCAAAATAGAGGATGATTAGTAGCCCACAAAAGGGAGTGATGGCGTTGGGTAAAATTTGAATTTTTCATAATATCTACAGTGTGGTTACAGGAGGAGCCTTAACACTTGATGGGCACCTTTGTTCCCACTGTCTATCACCTTCTTTGTGCACAGTGTATGGAAGTGACACTGAGTGACAGAATGGCCGTTTAACTGCAGCTGCCAATACGTTGGTATTATTAGCTGACTGGTACTAAAAAGATGCTCACAATCATGTTCGTACTCATACACTAGTCACTTTCAGTATGTAAGAAGGAGCCATACTCAGGTCAAAGATGAAAGGTTGGCACCCATTGTGAAACTTCTTAGACATTCTTCTTTACCATCATATTTCATATACATAATCCCTCCTTCATTATGGACTTTCTGGCTGCCACTCAAATTGGTCAGTGTTCTGTGAATTCAGACAATTGCACCACACTTGTCATTCACCCGTGGTGCTAACAACGGCTAAATCACCGAGTAATAATGCCCATAATCGGAGAGCTATTAAACGTAATGAAATAAAGTGCAGGGAGATGCTGTAAGCGTAAGAGCTCTAGATCAAGGTACATATTTAGAGGCACAATGGAAAATTCTGCCATTAAAGTTCATAGATGGGGTGGCTCTATTTTGTGGACAGCCATAAACAATAGGTTACCTTGGCTCTATGGGAAGGCCCACATTATATAAGCAGAAACCTGACCGAAGTGGACAGTTCAATGCCTTTTCCGACATATGACTCACAGTTACCCACCACTGCAGGAGAAGTATAGTGGTCACAGATTCATGTCTACACAGTTTCGTATACTTAGAGTAAAAATGTAATGAAAGAAAGCAATTATCTGAAGTACTCTTTTGATTGACATTAACCCCCTATCATGAAAAACCCTAATTTATGTTTAACGGCTGTTGCCGATGTTACAACTGAAATCAGTAATGATTTAATTGATTTGAAATGTTTTTAATGAAAAATGGAATTATGAAACTTTGGCTCCAAATGAATAAACCCTACATAATATCTTCTGCCCTAGTCAGCTCTTACTTTAATCCTTTGTACCCCCAAATGATCAGAACTTAATTCTTAACATCTTAAAATCAAACTCGAATCTACCAGTCTTGTATATATTACAAATATTGCAGGTCATTGTCCTGCTAAAACACGTCAGAGCTAGTACTAATACTGAGTAAATCATTCAAATCTAAACTGACTTGGTAATACTCTTAGTTAATGATTCATTTGGTATATTTTCAGTGCTCGAGGCAACATCCCATTGAAATTATCCCCTAATGTGTTTTACTGTATGGAACAGGTTCTTCTTTTAGACATAAACTATATAGAAGGATAAACAAACTATAAACAAACTTGATCAGTGCACACTGCACAGGCATAAGCACCCAACCATTTCATGTCAGTATGCAGAACTTTAGGCACATGTACTTATTTTTTTAAGACAATCTGATCAACCTTAGATCAAAGCTGATCTAAGTCATTTATTTCATAACACAATAGCAAAGTTATAATCCCTGGTCTTTCATATTTCTTTGCAATATATATGAGAAGTTCTTGGTGAGTAGTTGTACAGTCCTCCTCCAGAACTTACACAGTGAAACTGCTTGTGTTGGCCGAGAACTGGTTTAACTTTATAAAGGATTTAAACAAAATTAGTTAAATCTGAGATTTCTTAACGCAATGAACTGTGAATTTTGCTTGCTCATTTGTAAATTCCTTCAGATAAAAGTGTATAGATCTTGTGTGTTGGATGCCATCAGTTTCCTCTCTCTGAAGTACAACCAACATTTACTGCTAATGTGAACACTACAAAGTACACCGACCACTTTTCGTCTTTGTTTCCGGTAACAATCGAAACTGTGCCAGTGATTTTGAATGGAGCTCATTGGATGTTTTCTAAACTTTAAAAAAATTGTTTTACTAGAATCTTTTGTTCATCTGAGCAGCATTGTGTATTTGAAACTGACATAGATCACCCGCTGAACCACTAATAACCCAAGAGTAATAAAGTATGAGGACAGGTTTACATTTTACGTCTGCCAGAGGGTAGAAGCACTTTTCTCATCGCAGGGTGGCTGTCAGTACAGGAGCTTCCCTCATATTTGCCTTGGAGACAGTGTAGAACACACTGTTCCAACACTAAAGGAAAATTGACAAAATTACAGAAATATTGAACAATAGAAAGATGTGGCTCCGGAAAAGCGGGGGGGGGGGGGCACATAAGAGGAATCACTTCAGCACAGTTTCGCAGTCAGATCATTATCACCCTTGTTTATCGAAGGGTTTTCCTGTTTATGTGGAACTGAGCACCTTGTCTTAACTGAATGGATGTGGCAGCCATTTTTGTTAGCAGTTGAGATTGCAAAAAAAGTTCAGAGAACAGTCTCTACTATAACGCCGCTAAAACTTTTGTATGTACCTCCTCATAAATATTTCACAAAAAGGCTGGATCTTCTGTTGGCTTTTCTAGATATTTGATTGTTTTTGTTGTCCATAAGATTATTTGACTCTGGCATGAAATAAACTAGCATCAAACTGTGGGAGTGAGATTTTTCTTTAAAATTATTGTCCAAATGCTCATGATAAAAAAAGTGTTCAATCTGCTAAAATGAATTACAGATCTTTGGTAGCAGAAGAGAATCAAAGAGAAGTAGAGAATCCCAAAGTACATCCTAGTCGCTGGGAGCAGTTGTATGTCTTTCTCTGATAAATGGACATTTTCTCACCTCAAACACATTGTACATTCATCATCATAGTGGTTGTTTGCATCCCTACCCACAATACACAGCACATCTTGCAATGTATGTTCTGCATGAATAGCCACTCTTTTACCACTTTGCATGTTTGCTCAGAGTCAGAGGGAAACATCACAGAGCCCATTAACACCAATGCACAAGTGTCTGCCGGATTTTTAGAAGACGAGAGCCCATTTTTGCCTTGGAAGGAGATGGTGCGAGGATTATCTGTAGTTGCAATTTCTCTGCTTGTCCATGCATGTCAGAGCTTTGCAAACTGTTTGTGAACACCAGCAAGTCAGCTGCTCATGACTGTACAGGGGAGCAAGCATGGAAGTGTTAAGTGGGCATCAATTCAGTGTGTATGTTTGCACAATAGGAGTGTAAGTGAGGCATGACTCCAAGCATGTATGAATCAATGTGTCTTTCAGATTGCAACAGCCATCAGCAGTAATTTGAACTATTTTGTCTCCAATAGACATTAGGAAAGAAGACCCAGAAAGACCATCACAGGACATGCTCTCCATAATTTTTTCAAACATCAATGAAAATTACACAAATAAAGTTCCAAAAAGATTGTGTTCCAAATTGAATAAAAATACATTTAGAATATTTTATTCATTTTTCTATAAAGCTTCCAGGTCAGACTCCTCAGTTGCTGAGTTACCTCATGGTTCAATTAAAAACCCCAAGTATGGAAATTAGTCATACATGTCATGAACTACTTTAAATCCATTTATCATAAATCCAAGAGTAATATCTATGATAAAAGGTAGCCAAGTACCAAATGAATAAAAGGCACTTTACCCTTTCACCACTGTATAAGCATCCTGCACACACATTCTGTAATTAAACATATGTTTGCAGCCAGTAATTAAAAGTAAAACGATCTTTTTCTGCTTGGGGTCAAATCAAAATGTAACAGATGGAAAAAGTACATAATGGGAGAAGTAAGAAAGCATAATACACCGATCCCCCAGAAATACATTTGAAATTCATTTCATGAATTGAAAAAAGAAAAATTAAGTGCTCAAGCAAATTATGCTGATTCTTCACAGCATTTGAAGCAAATTATGCTGATGCTTCACAGAATTAGTTTACTATGTGGATGTTTCTGGTAAGAGCATGTATGGCCATGGTAAAATGAATCCTCTCCAAAGAGCGTAAATATAAGCCTATACTTTTTGCAGCAGTGTGTAGAGGGCAACACAGTTGTTTTAAGTGGTAGTTTTAGCTTATTACCAGATTTATCGCTTAGAGTCTAAGAAATAAGTGTAATGACAGTTAAAGTCTAGCTTTGGTTAGCTTTCTGACTTCAGTGCCTCCAATCCAGATCAGACTAGATCCAAGCAAATTCCAACAACCCATTGGTTTCAAGATTGGTATCTCTATTAGATTTAGTCACACTCCCATGGCTTGTGCCCCTGCTTTGTCGCCATGTTTGCACTTTGTCCTAATAGAGCAAAAAGAGCACCTCTTGTCTGAGCAATTTAAAAAAGCAATTTGTTCTCTTTCTCCCTCTGTTTGCTTTCTCTGTGTTCTGGCCCGGTGCACAGGGAGCGAGCTAACCTTACATAAATTACTCCTAGTGCCTATGAAAATGTCAACAAGATGTTGCTAACTCCCTTCCTCCCATGATAGTGTCTGTGGGGAGAAAGTTCCTGTGTGGCCCTTTATGGCGTAAGAACCACACAAAGCGCATGCAGGCGTGACTGAGCGAGCGGCCCTTCTATCATCCCATGCCTCTCTTGATGGAATGCAAGTGTATGCGTGGGAGAGTGTGTCAGGAACAAGCTTGAGAGAGAGTCTGGTGGCTCATTGGCAGCTGAAGAGGATAGATGGATGAATGTGAACATCTCTTTCACGCTCCTTTCGCAGCAACTGGGCTGATTCATCTGTCTGAGATACCCTTCTCATTTCGCTTGTCTGGAATGCATTTCTACTGCGCACACTGATGGCTCATTCAAAGCTCCTCCACTTCACCATTATATCTGAGTATGTGATGTGATCATATCTTAAAAACTTTCTCTGTTTTATTCTTGTGTCACCTCAACCAAGCAAAGGTTGTTGTGAGATAGGAAAGAGAAAACATTATTGTGGTCTTTCTACTGCTGGCCAACCTGAAAAACAGCTAATTTCTTTTGTTGAGTTTAGACATATAAAGGACATGACAGCTCACCAAATAAGGTGTGACAGTTGTGGGGAAGGAAAAAGAGCGGACTGCTCTGCAGATATGAAGCTAATAGTAGGTATGCCTTTTCTGCTGGCAAAGATCCAATAGCCACTCCAGAGTACAAGTAGGTTTGGCAGATATAATCTACAACTATCCCTCTGAAACAATTGAAAAAAATGTCATTTTGAAGATTTGACAGTTTGTCAAGTGAATATGACAAAAGATTAAGCAATACTGCAATCTCATTGAAGTCTCAGAAAAAATGAGTTATAAAACTTTGTGTGTGCAAAGCTGGTGTAAGCCTTTATCATTAGGTGACAAAACACAGTTCAGAGCTCTGTAAAGGCTTTTGTTAGAGGTGTCAGCTCAGCACCAGGAGCAGCTTCCCTGGTCCTTGACAGATAACTTTCAGGGGACTTTTTTTAAGGACTGAAAGCTAAAATTTTCAACAAGTCAGTTTATTTAAATCTGAAGTAAGAAATGAGTGGCTTTCTTTTATTGTTTTTGTCTTAGTAATGTTCATTTTGACAAAAAAACTAATGTGTGATGATAGGAAACCAGACTAAAATGTTGTTATCCATTTCCTGTTTTAGGCATTAAAGTTCATATGCTTCCAGACTTGGAAAGCCCAAAAAAAGAGAGAAAATCTGCAAAGACTTTATGATAAAACTTATCCTTAAAATGTTGAGGTGTCAACACATACACACATGAATGCAGTTCATTAGAAAACGTAAGAATAGTCTGGCAATCTCTGATATAATCAAAACAAGAAACTGCATTCAGCACCAGGAGACTAATGTGCATGCAGACATACTCATTAACAGCACAACAGTGTCTTCTTTCATTAAGATAAAGGACCGAAGCACAGAATGTGTTTCTCACCATTAAAAATTTGTACCATCTTCATCCTTTTGAGTCCGTGCCAATCTAAGCTGCAGTGTAATTAAAGCAATAAGGAAACCTTGGCAACAGAAAAAAAAGCTAATTATTTTCCAAAATCCGAGTAGTGGAGCACTTCCTGAACAAGCAAGTGCAGAGGCAGAGTATGAAACGGAGAATAAAAAAGACTACAATGACAATTCACCTGCAACTTTTGACTTCTGGTGAGAACAAATTGGTTAGACGCTTTGGCTGGTAAGTCCTCGTAACTGGCGCTTCACTTAACAAAATGGGTCTTGTACTATGAAGAAAAACAAGCCAGCATGATTTCAGTAAGGTTTCAGTATGATTAAAATCAGGCCACAAGCTGCAAAATGCAATAGCAGAGAAGATTGAGACCAAAAGCTTTTTTTAGATGTGAGCTGTAATTATAGTCTTATCTTCTTTTCTAAGCAATTAGTGAAATGGAGAACTCATGACCCCCACCCCTCCATGCACATATATTAAAACATAATTTACATAATCACTAGAGGGTCAAGGAAGTAGCGTGAATTTCTGTCTGTGACTGATTGCAGAAGCGTCAGGATGTGCATGTCAACAAATGAACCTGTGTAATGAGTGGCAGCAGGATAGCCTCTACGACAGCTTATGGATGGTTGAGTTAATAGGGCTGTGGGTGCAACGCAATTTTGTGACTGTAGAGGAAAAAATTATCAGTTGCAACACCCATCTACCACGCTACTAAAATGCAAATGAATTCACAACGAAACCACCATTTGGTTGATTCCTTCTGGTGTGCTGTAATGACATGACGTTGACATATTCTTGTTAATAAGCATATGATCTGCTCAGCTCAATGTAAAGACAATGCAATAATTTAAAATGTCACATCATTTTACACATTTATATATAGAGAACCAAGAAAGCCCCACAAGCACATTCTGCATTCTACCCTCCCAACTAGCCTGGAAAGACAGGGTACTGCGGAACCCCCCCCAAAAAAATGTTTATGTTCAAAAACAAAAACTATTTCAACACATTTTTCCTCAAGAAACAAATTAGTCCTTGCTAATTAGCTAGTTTCAACTTTCGGGTTAAGTGTTTTTATTTTTAACCTATAAGTTTTAGCCCTTCATTTCCACTAAAAAAACATAGACAAGTGTATGATAGAAGACTGGTCACCGCTCTTTTTCTCTTCCAATAGAGGGGTTGCTAAGACGCTCCAGACAGAGCATGAAGAGCTGTCAAATAGGATGAGAGGAAACATGTTAATTGGTTGACAACACTCATCCCCAAAGATTTATTTGTAACTGTTTTCTTTCTCACAGACATTTGTCGGCCATAGCAAGAGAGGGTGAAGAAAATGTGTTCTGTTTATGCACTGAAGCGAAAGTCTTGCTTCTATTTGATCAATTTTGCCCCATCTTCAGAACTATACATGTAAGGGTATGTGACATTCAAGCACAACTGAGAAACTCCCCGAAAGCCTCATAAACACACACACACAAGCTTATGAGCACATAGACACACGCATTCAGAGGCCAGTAGGGACTTTATAGTCCAGTGAACAAGAGTATAAATGAGCAAGAGCTCTCTGTATATAAGTGTACATGAAGGAAAGTGAACAGGGAAAAAGCAGGCATCTGTCTGTCTCCAGGCACCAGAGTGTGAGCTAACCACTAGCAGCATTTCCTTTCACCTCCAATTGTTGCTCAGGTAATTGGATCCACCTGCTGAGCGGATGGCGTTCTCAGTAGAGTGTGTGTTTACATTGCCACATGTTGGTCAGTCTGGTGGCCTTAACACTGAGGTCTGAAAATGTGTGTGGCCTGTCAGAATGAAACAGAGCATGGAGATCATTAGCTTCAATGATATCGGCCCGACTCCACATGGCAGAGGAAGAAACTCAAGCCAAATCACTGTGTGTGATGCAGCCAATACTCAAAAGGTCACCAGCTCTGTTTGCTTTCAATAAAAATATACATGATCACATGATCTAATTCTATGTTTATCTGATAAAGCTCTATTATGACACCATGCATCTGTGATGATAGGAAAGAAATGAAAATATGTGGTGAAAGATATGAAAAAATTAAAAATGACACAGAAGATGGAAGTTTTAATTTAATTCAACAGGAAATTTGATTTCTTTTACAATAAGCTCTACCAATCTGCTCACTACAAGGACTGTTTTTCCTCTTTTAGTTTTAGGTCGCAAAAGAATAATAATTTATGAAACCCTGTGGGTGCAGCGAACACACCACAACAGGAAGACAGTCATTGATAGTCAATGTGACACCATTTCAAAGAGAAAAGAGTTGGGATATTACAAATGTCAGTGCAAAAACATTCAAACATTTCTACGCTATTTCTGATTGAAACCACTGTTTTGAGTTGAAATCTCTATTATTTAAGCATGAAGAACAAGTCGGTTTCAATGTATGGTAATACCTTCATCGAACACTTAACGATAATTGTTGGAATTTATGGAGCATTGTACAAGGCTTGCCCTGTGATGGACTGGTGGACTGTCCAGGGTGTACCCCGCCTCTCGCCCACTGACCACTGGGATAGGGTCCAGTTCTCCCTGAGACCCCATTAGGGAATAAGCGTTAACTATAATGGATGGATGGATGGATGGGTACAAGGCTTTTATACGAGCAAAAACTTTCAAATCCATTGCGATTGTTAAATGACTGAGGAGACAGTTGGTATATGCAGATATACTTTTCCAAGATATTTTTTTTCTGTTTTTGGGCGTGAAACGACAATTAATATGCCATGCGTGTCACCTTAAATAACAAATGAAAAACATCTGCAGTGATTTAACGGACTGACTGAAAGTGCATTTTAATGTCAGAATGTGGAAGGAGGTAGTTTTGTCCCATGTGATTTGGAATGAAATTGCTCTTTAATTGAAAAGTTGATAATGCTTCAGCGTCCACAGTGCCATGAATGAATACAGCTATCATTATTTCCAATTTTTAAAAACACATTAACAATGGGTGCATTGAGAACTTGCTTAATATTCATATGCCATTCAGTACTCTGCGAACACATAAATTGTTTGCAAACAGGTCTTACCATCAACGTAAAGACTAAGCATCAAAAACCAGCGTTGGGACAATGGTAAAGCTTTGCAGCATGTTTTATATGAGCTCGTAACTGTGTTCAGACAAAAGTCTAAAGAGCCACTTCTTTAAATGACTTGAATTTCAAAAGGAGAAAATAAAAGACAAGACAAAGGCTGCAGCTAATCCAAAAGTAATCATCAGTAATAGCAAACATTCATTGACAGCCAATGAATACGGAACAAACACACCTGGTTTATCTTCACTAAGTCAATAGAAGGAATAAGTGTGGGAATAAACAAAAGCATATCTGCTGCCTATAAAAAAAACTCTAATTCTCTGCAAATGAATGGCTAAAAATCACAATAATTAAAAGTAAACACCCTGAGCTGCGTTGGTCATGCCATATCCAATGTTTTTTTGCTGTCACACGCACACACAAATAACTCGAGCCTCTGGGCGTGCACATATTCCCACTCAGGCACCCAGCAGAGGGGTATCAGTGCAGCAGCTGGCATAGCCCTGGGCTCTGGGACTACATGGCTCTGAGCTCTGTGTTTAAGACTCACTGCCTGGGGGCGCTGCTGCCAGGAGCTGTCACTCAAAGCCACAGGGGAGAGGCTCGGAAACCAGAGGGAGATGATGTCAATTGTTTACACTCCCTGAAGGAGAACTGCACCTCACGACTGAGAGGTTGCATCTTAACAAATACATATTGAGTCTAATTAAAAAAACATGTAAAAAAAAATGTCCACATTAAGTCCAATATTCACCAGTCCTTGTGAACTTTTTGAGGTGAATATTAAGAGCTACACTAGAAAAGTGCACACCTTATTAATTATTATTATTAATTATTAATTAATTATTAATTGTGCTGCCACCAAAAACAGACAGGCCTGCAGCGAAAAGGATTCTAATACATACTGCAAAGAAATAATCAAGTTTCTCTTTATTGTTAATAATTTCTTGTGACTTCTTGTCATAAAATATTGATGCATTAAGAAAAGAAATCAGTACTGAGAAAAAACATTTTGATTCCACTATTCTTCACTGCTTTTTCATTGAATTTCTTTATTGACTGCTTCCCTTTCACCTTTATATTAAGACTTTCTTTCCTACCCACTGTTCAGTAAGCAAGAAGAGTGCTTCCTGGCTGGTAAAACTGAAGGATGCAGCACCCCATTTGCAGTTCCTAACCTTGAGCATGTGACGTAACAAGATTATTCATGGAGAAAGAATATCGGTTTTGGCTGCTGTCGAGGTTGACATAATCTGCTTGCTGCAACATTTTACAGCTACTTCTTCTTTAAGACTGTACAAAAGCATACACAGTACAAATTATCAAGCTACTTCTATAAGCTACATTATTTTCTTTGTTGAAACATCCTGAAAGTGAACTACCGTGTGTGTATTGTTTGTATATTGAATACAATATACGGGTTGTTGGTGTTCTCAACTTTTACTCAGTGCTTGAGCATAAAGCCAAAGGTTAAATTGTTCTGTATGAGCAAGGTGTCTGCACGCATGTCTGGTATACTTTTGTCTGTGTGTATGTGGGATACTGTAAGGTAGGAGTAGTGTTCACAGTCATTACAGAACAAACCTTTACCAGTGAAAGCCTGAAATTTTAGTGACAAATAATATTCTAACCCAAGCGTGACTTCATAGTGATTTTATACAGCAGGAAAATGGAGGTGAGCAGATAAACCACACGTTATATTGGCCCTGTCACACTGACATGGATTCCGAACAGTGTTTTTAACACAGTCTCGGTCTGAATTTTTACAGCTTAGCAGCTTTGCCTTAATAGTAAGCCTAAAGTATTTCATTCCAAATGAGAAATAAAAGGGGAATATTTTTCAAGCAATTTTCATTAGAATTACAATTGCTCTAAGGTAGCCCAGAACAGTGTGTTTACTTTGACTACCTGCTGAAAAGCGGGAACGTTTCTGAAATGGTAAACCTCTAAATCCTACAGTCAGATCCAAGCATAAGAGCAAATCATATTTGTTTAATTAATTATCTCTACTTTCAGAAATGCTAAGCCCCAAATCTTTTTACTCAAAATCTCTTCCTAAAAGAATCTCTTCTGGACTTATCTCTTCCAAGGACACCTCATTCGATTTAATCTGTACCTACTTTGTACCTCTATTACTGTTGCACATAATCATTTGAATATCTTTGAATAGTTTTAAGCCTAATGGTGATTCAAGAGACCATCACTTTTGCTTGAATTTGTGAGTTGCTTTTCATTGTCAATATGCATCCATCTTCTGAATGCCTGAATATAAATACAATGCTATTTCTTGCAAACAAAGCAACAAAAGGATTTTTTTTTTTTTAATGACATGATTTTGTTCTAGTACTCCTGCATCATGTGTTCTTTAACCCAGCATGAGTACAAAGAAAAGAATATCAGGAGTACAGATGTTCAAGCACTGAGTGGCATTATTGTTTTGAGTGAGAGCATAAAAATATACTGTAGATGAAAATTAGTTAAGTATGGTATTTCAAAACTGACAAGCATATTCACCATCTGCAACTTAAAAGTCCACAGCGAACCTCTGATTCTACACAATATACATAGACACAGAAAAAAATGGGAGTAAAAGGAGTCACTCCACTGAGCTCCATCCACTAAAATCCTGTCTGCTCCATCTCTCAATCTATATGACTATCAGCCAGAACTTTCCAAAGCAGTCTGGGTAGAATTAATAGCCAATCGAAATGGTTGGAATCCCTCTCCTGGTTCTCCTCCACCCAAGTGTGATGGCTGACTCATTTGTCAGCACTCAAACCTGGAATACATTGTCATATAACTGTCAAAGGCACACAGAAGGCGTGTGCTTGTTTGTTGTCCAGCACGCAGGCGAGGCCTCATTGAATATGTGACTGGGGCCTGGGAGAAACTGCTGGACTTGTTACATTAGACTGAACTTAGTTGCAAGTTACTTAGCTAAGCTGTCAACCCATAAAAGCTGGTTGAGTTCAAACACAGTTCTTGATTTCATCACTAACCTTGATTCAGGGAAAAGATGAAGGTTGCAACGGCCTCCCCTGAGGGTCACTGACATATCTCACATCAACAGAACCTGAGAGCCTGTGGGGCACTTTGATTTATTACTGGCCTAATTAGGTCACCCGAGGGCAAGATTCATTTGACAGGAAGTGGAATCAAAAACACATCTTTCACTGGCCCCCGTCCCTTGCATTAACTCCACCCCCGACACACACACACACACACACTTTTCCCTCCAACAGCGCTGCTAATAATACACATTAATTCTAGGCGCTCTAGCCTCTTGTGTTAGCACCAAAAACGTATGTAGATCTCCACTATGCTTAAGGACACCTATGCTAATTTTTCTCTGAAGGTGCAGAATTTGATGGGATGGACTGGTAACCTGCCCAGGGTGTATCTAACCTCTTGCCAGTTGTCAGTTGGGATAGGCTCCAGCCTCTCCCGCGAACCTGTTGGGAATACGCAGTATAGAAAATGAATGGATGGTGCAGAATTGCAATGCTACAAATCACTGTGGTGCAGCAGAAGCAATAACCCTCACCATGGGGTAGTTGGCATATAGTTGAAGGTCTCGCAAAATCATAAAGACGAGGCATATGGTAGGGCATTTCGACAGGAATCCATCTTCTTGCACACACAGATGCATCAGCTTAGGAAGAGATAAAGGGCTAAATATGTACCATCTAATTTGCACCGCTAATCTAGGAGGTTCCACAAGGTGTGGAAGAGAAACGAACGAGCAGATACACAGTATGAGTGAAACCTGGATAGAGATAAAATATCTAAGTCTTCCACTGTTTATAATGCATGTAAGGAGCAGGTTGTAAGGCAGTTCTGTAGGCAAAAGGTCCAAACTTTATCTGACAAAGTGTACAGAATAAAGTGGTCGATCACTCTATTTCTGCTGGCGATGTAATAAGGCACTGAAGTGCTCAAAGTATCAGAAATGAAGCTCCAACTGATCCTATCGCTAATGCCATCAGGAGTCATCAATAATCCACCCAGAGGCTGTTGAGTGTCAGTTTGTCTCCACTACATAAATTCCTGCCATTTATTTCCAGGCAACCAAACAGAAAGAGGTGAGTTTTGCACCAGATGAGGTCAGATCAAGGTATAAAATCCCTTCATTTGTATCCTCGCTAGGAGACCTGAATTTAGACATGAGCCTCACTAAACAACTGCTGTGCTGCATCCTTGTTATACGGAGGATTCTTTCTGTAATTATCTATTGAAGAAGGATTTAAAGCTGGGCAGGGAAGCTACCATGTTGGCAGCTTGTGTCGAGAGGAAACTGTGAGAGCAGTTTCTACTTCCAACACTCTAAATATGTATAATAAGATGGCAGCGAACTGCTCAATTATGTTTACCACCCAGGTCAAAATGCTAACCAAGTAAGATTGGAAATAGGAGATTTAATCTAAAACTAGGCATCTTTCTAACATTACTAATTTTAGAAAATGCAAAACTCAAGAGATATAATTTTTTTCTATCATATATTATAGAAAAAATCACCAAGTTCTCAAAATTAGATTAGAAAAAAGACAGATACATAAACATCTAGTTTACCAAAGACTTCCTTTTTTCTTTGACAAAAATATCAGCATCATTGATTGATGGTGATTAATTTAGTTGTAATTGTAAGATATTCAGAGGACTTCGATAAGGCTATTTTACACCTGACCAGACCCGTGTGCCCTAAATTAAAAGAAATCAGTACATAATGGAGAAGTACACTATTGCAGTATTGGGTTTTTCTTTGCATATTCAACACTAAGATAAGTTTAATTTCCTGCTAATCAGCCAATTCAGTATGTGACAAATATGTTGACAAAGCCTTTCATTCCCTTGCAATCCCAAGAGGTTACAGCCAACACTGTGTTGCAATGCCATTTAAAAAAAGGCAGATCTCTTCTTGCAACTGTTTTCTTGTATGATACAGTAGAAAAAAGTGAACTACCAAAGCCTATTTGCGGCCACAACAATCTCCCAACTGGAGCTCCCTTTAGTCACCTCATTCTTCTTCGTCCTTTTCAGCAACCCTCACCCCATTTTTCTTCCCCATTCTGCCATTCTTTTAATCACCACCCTCTGTCTCCCACTTCCTCCTCTCTGGCGCGAGCCCAGGTAGGCAAACATGGCTCTCATCTCCCAGGGGGAGGGAGAAATGAGACACATGGACACCCAGTGTGGTGCAAAAAACACAGGAGAGTTTGTCAGAAGACTTCAGACGACAACTTATCAACTTCTGTTCCTCTTTTTATGGAGCCCAGGAGCAAGTAAGAGTGAGCAGGCGTGCAAAAAGAGAAGAAGCACACAAAATTTCCATTGCCATAAACAAAGGGATGTTTGTGGATCACAATTGCAAAGCAAGCTGAGAGGTAAGGGGCAGAATGCCTCTGACTGCACCATTTGATTCTGCTTCAGCTTCAGTTAGCCCCAGAGAAAACAGCAGCAGATGAAAAATAAACTGGCTTGCACCCCCATGCATTATTCAGAGCCCCCTTTTAATGGCCATTTACAGGGTGTGAAGTCTGGCACACGAGAACAATAAAAATCCCATGTTTATTCCAGAGATCTGTGTTCATACTTCATGTCTCCAAAAATCGCCTCCAACTGAATTTTTGTCATTGGTCTGAAAGGCGGCATGTTTAGTTTGGTGAAATACTTCTTCTGCTGACTTTTTTTTTTAAGTCCGCCACAAAATAGTTGGTCTCCACCCATGAATTTTATTTGACATTTATAACATGTCAGAATTCAGGCAAAGTTAACTGAGAATGTCTTCGACCTGTCTAAACATAGAATAATTTGCACTGCTGAAAATAAAACTTGCCCGGATTTTTTTTTACCGAATTCATCATATGAAAATAACCTCTTAATACTAGGCAGCTGTTAGTGGTAAGCCAGATAAAGAAACAATCAGGGACAAGTATTCATAGGGAAAGTCGAGTTTAAGAGAAAAATAAATAATTTGCGTGTTAATTTACCAAAGTAACAGGAGACACTGAAGGTGCCTGTATCAAAGCCTTACTCTAGATGGAAAATTCACAATACAGCAAATGCAAACAACGCTGTTCTTCCCATTCAACTTTCAAATACCTGAATTCACATGAATAAAGACAGATTAAGGTGTCATTCTATCAATATTAATATCCTTAGTTCAAACCCCAAATATTATCATCTGTAATGTGTGACTCTTGGCCTTTGGTTGAAGCAGAGTTTCCATTCTCTCGTTCCAAAGTCCTATTTTTCACATTAACGATGTGACACCCCCATAGTTTAATCTAATAAGAATTAATCAGTTGATTGATATGGTTCTGTCAGGAAGAAGACTTGTAATGTGACAGAGATGATAGCTAATTCAATATAGCAGCCATGCAGTGCTCAGTGGCAAGTGACCTGACTGAGCATGAAAATGTTGAGTGATTTTGTTTGAGAGCGTGAGTGTGTTAGTGGTCTAGTCCATGCGCTGTGGGTGACTTTGTCAGACGTCTGACTTTGCGCTGTCCTTTGTGACATCCATAGCTGTCAGGGAAAACGACAGACGCTTATCTCCTCCCGTCCGCTGGCTTATCTGCTGCTCACCAACACGTCGATGTGAAATCAATGGGAAGCCTTCAGTGCGCAGTCAATATAACAAATGACCAATTCAGACTAGCACTTACAGCAGTCCTGAAGGCATCCCTCACTCATCGCCATGGGGCCTATTGCTGAGCAGCGACAAGTACAGGTTCAGACCGCTCAGTGGCAGATACACAGAGGCCAAACTGCTTATATTAAATGATAATTTGCAAAGTGCTGAAGGGCATGGTATGTTTAGATGGCTATGGACAAAACAGCCAAAGGGCTTCAGGGGAAAAAGTGTCATTACCTGGTTGAGAAAATAATTCAGCCACTGCACATGATATTCTGCATATTATTTGTCTTATTTAGAACCTGCAGAGTTGGTTTAATTCAGACACTGAGGTCTTTAAAGAAAGACCAAGAGATTGCATGCCAACAATGTGAGTTATGGATTCAATCTGCTGCTTCAAGCCGTTTCAAAGAAATGTCACATAACCCAATGGACCAGCCAGTGATATATCCAGTGATATCTGCCCTTCATTATATCATCCAGACCTTCGCACATCCCTCAGTTTTCTGTCTGCTTCATAAGGTTATTTTTGCTATTTTAAAATCTGGAGAGAGCAGCTGTCAGAAATGGCTTTGTTTGATCAGTTTCTCTTTTTCTCCACAGAAACATTCCTCAAATAAATGTGTCAAACTCACAAAGTCAGAGACCATCACAGTTGACCTTTCATGTCTCTAAGTAGAGAAGAGCAGATGACAGGACAACACTCAAGCTGAGAGTTCAATCAATCGAGTACCTGCATGGGGATCGCAAAATGGTGAGTGGCTTCCCCCGGGGTAGTAGAGGTG
This sequence comes from Menidia menidia, assembly GCA_907169785.1. Lineage (NCBI taxonomy): Eukaryota > Metazoa > Chordata > Actinopteri > Atheriniformes > Atherinopsidae > Menidia > Menidia menidia. The sequence continues at coordinate 4,311,150 of CAJRST010015557.1, read as the reverse complement.
ATCCCCAAAACTTCAGAAGCTATTTGGGAGCATACGCTTCACTTAAGATGGGTTTTAAAGGATACTTGATATCTATTTACAGCCATTTTGGTCACCTACTTTCTGAATTTGACAACTAAAACACCAAGAGGAATTTTCTTTAAACATGGTCCACCTGCTACAACAAGTGACTTGAATCCTCTCCCATCACCAGTAAAAACTGGGTTTCAGTAAGAATTGCAAAGATACCAGTGCTCTCTGAGAACTTTGTACTAGCTGAAAGGAGAGGCAATGCATGGTTGTAATGGTTAGTAATGATATGTACCTCATTATTTGCTGTGCAGCCTTATCACCACATAGGAAAGCTATTCTAAAGTCTAAACTTTTTGGGAAAACTTCACACCTTGTTGTTGTTTATCCTCTGTCATATTCTCAAAAATACTGTAGCTGCTTACAAAGTGCTCCCTACAATGTGACCTTCCTATCAGACTCATATTCAGACCCATACTCACTAACTAAAAGAGCACTGTCGAATTCTTAAGGTATAAAATTTTCTTTTGTTCAACATCAGTTGACCTTTGAACTTCTCAGTAGAGGCTCAGGAAGAGTATTATTTGCATTAAAGATACAAAAGGGTCGCCTTGTACCATTCGCAAATAACATATATCTATTTGTGTGTGTGTGTATATATATATATATATATATATATATGAATCACAGAAATCTGCAGAGGTGTGGTAAGCTTACCCTTTTATTACATTCTTAAGAATAGGTCATCTTAATTCTTAGTCATATTTCCCTCCTTTTACATTGAAATCAAGAATAGAGACAGAAGATTCTGTTGAGGTTTGTGAATATGCAGACATTTAATAAAAGTCCTTAAGCATGTTATAAAATCCTTAAGCATGTACTAAAAGCCCTTAAGCATGTCATTGACACCTTTGTGGAAATCAAGGTTAAAACTGAGCTGATAGAAGTGTGAGGGAGTGGTGCATTAGTATCTCTTCCTTAAATGACCCAGCCTCCTTCTATTATAATACTTTAAACATGCTCTTAAATATCCACAGCCTCTTTAAGCTTGGGTGATACCATGTGGCTTTAAAAGGCAGGAGAAAAAAAGCACTTAGTGCAGTAATGTGCAATCTTAGAGGATAAAAAAGTAACCTCTCTAACTCCTGGGGAACAGAAATTACAGGGCAGACCATAAATCCCAGCCTGGTATGATTAGACCAAGTGTGGCTGTGCAAGATATGGCAAAACAGAAAGTGGATTGAGTGATTGTCGGCAATACAATACAAATGCCGTTTGCAGTAATGCAGCTATTAGGTTTTAATAGCAAACAAGTAAAAATGTGTTTTTTACGTTGATCAAAGGCTGACTGAATTATATGTTGTTTTTATATATATTGTTATTTTTTTAAGTTCACTGAGACTTTGGATCCTGTCATTTCTTCTCTTTTTATGATCCAACAGCTTGCTCCTCTCCTCTCTTGGCGTCTCCTTGTGTGTCCCCAAAACACTGATGACAGGAGCCTAACAAATGTCTCCAGAACAGCTTGCAGCCCAACCAACCATATTGCCAAATGAGCGCCAGTGGAGGACTAAGCAATTACAGTTGCTATTAACTAAGGGAGTGTTGCAAAAGTGCACCAAAAGGAATCTGATAGGCCCCAAGTATTAAGCTGACAAGTAGCTTACACGGAGAGCTTGAAAAGTAATTACATTATTGGAATAAAACTGCAAAAAGGCTAAATATGGTCCATCAAGGGTGTGTTTTGTGAAAATCAGAAATCTTCTGACACAGGTTAAATGTAAGCATGACATTGAATGGAGGGTACTGAACTGAACAACACATAATGTATCATACTGAATAATACCTGATATTGTTATTGCCGCATAAATGACAGAAGAAAAATAAGTAGACAAAGTAATTAAACCCTGTGAATAAAAATGTGTTGGTTGGAATCTCCAGAAAGAGTCATGAATATGTTTAGGTGGCTTTAGTCCTGCAGCTACTGAACTCAGGACCTCATGCACAGTGAGGGCACGTAAAACAGATGGAAACTCACGGTCGACAGATCGATATCTGATGCTGAGAGATGCTCATTCTCGTTAACATTTCCAGGACCTGTTATGTATATGCACCGCAACCCCTAAACCCCTGGACTTTTGAAGGCTTTACAGTTTTTACTGAATTACACCCAACAATTTGTGGCGTCTAAAATTCCATGAATCAATCTATTTATTCTAAGTTGTCAAAAGCTCTGTACTGGACCTTTCCTGGAGGTACACAGGAGATGTGACCTCATGTATTAGGTACTTGACTTGTCACAAAGTGAGAGCAATTTTAAAAAAAATTATGTTTAAATCTGAAACATGCATAATTGCTGAGTTCTTGTACAGAATAAATTAAATCCAGAGCAAAGAGGGTTTGATGTTTTGAATATGCTAATTTATGTGCAGGCTGTGTATGAAGAAAATGTGTGGATATTACATAATTGGATAAACATTCCGTTTCAAATGTATATAAAACAGACACACATAATACATTAATCACCTATTTAAAGTCATTTTAGTAAAGTATGAGTTTTACCAATATTTCAAACACTTACATAGGAAAAGTCATTTTAATATAACCCCACTGTTAATTTACTGGAAAAATGTTGCTTTCACACTCTTTAGTCAGACCTTTATGGGTGTATGAGTAAAAATGTAGTCCTCTATTATTAGTCCTCTATGCCTATCAGAGAGGTCCCTTGGTGGATTGCCTTCTTAGAAAGGTCATTGTACTTACTGGGTTATCCTTCCTCTATTATAGCTTTTCAGTGTATGTAAAGTCTGTAGAGTTTGCAACCCTGAAGCCCAAGACAAGGAAAGTTGTTTTTACTCAGGAAAGCCTGATCCTGATCTCACTCAAATGCTGTCATCCTTGTCCGTGTTTTCTTTCCATTTCTGATATTTATCAATTTACCCCCCAAAAAATATGCTAAAGGCCTGTTGGTTGTATTTTGTGAAGTACCTGAAACAAAAACTGAGCTATACACACTGGCATTTTTGATCAGCCAACATAAAAGCCAACATATCTTAAATGCAGTGGCTGAAAAAGAAAGTTACATACAGGGCAGACATATGGTTTAAGTACATTCAAGTATTTTAATCATATTGGTAAATCTATTATTGAAATAAGTCCGCCTGCTTGTAAATCTTCTTCATGTGGTGATTCATACGTGTCCCTGAAAAATGTCACCATCAGAAGCCCTCAAAAATAAACAGAACAATTAGAACTGTGAACTAGACACTCCAGGGCTGCTTGGGGATCAAAGACGTGCATAAAAAATGCTAATGTACTCAAAATTAGTATGAAGCACACGCTTTTGAGTGTCACAAAGTTCTTAAGGATTGCTACAAAATATAGCCAACCCTCTGACTGAAACCCCCCTTAGACTAGAAGTGCTGCCATTCGGTCTCCACAGACTACGGTAAAAAGTAAAGGTCTGTAAGTAAACACATCCCATACCTGGGGTGCATTTCAGAGGTCTCCAACTCCAATCTTTGAGGGCGACTGTCCTGCAGGTTTCACTGCTTCAACACACCTGATGAAATGGATCGGTTGAAAAGCGCTGCACAAGTCTGATAATGGCACACTGGCATGATTCAGGTGTGTTGAGGCAGTGAAACTTCTAAAACCTGCAGGACAGCAGCCCTCGAGGACTGACTTTGGACACTCCTGGTGTATTTGAATATACATATATATATATATATTTTAAAGGAGACTAAAATCAAGCTTTAGCTCTATATAGTTTTGTAACATCTCTTACTTTATGTTTACTCTGCCTAGAAAATGCATTTTTAGATATTTTTACCTTAATGGGAAATGTTACTTTACACCTGTTCGATGGTAGTGGAACCGGCATAACTCTTGCACTTTGCTATCAAAGTATCAGTTGTAGTTTTAGTTAATCATCTAGATGTTTCTGTTGTAAAAGGTGTTTTTCAGATGAATAGAATACACTTTACACTTGGTTCTGCTGAGAATTATGTAATAATCACAATATAAAATGGCCCATTGTTATATAACGCACACTCACACAAAACCAAGTTGAATCAGCAGCTGATTTTTTTATCCATATGGATTATTAGAAAACTAGGCAACAGCTTCTCAAAGTGGTTTGCTTAAAAGCATGATTGATGACAAAGAACAAAACACTGATGTGGAAAGTGTCGCCACATATGCAACCACAAACCGATCCTTAATAGGAAATGCATAAGCCACAAAATCCCCCAAACTCATTTCTCTGCCTTTTCCAATTAAAATTTTAAGGTGTCTTTCACCTCCCGGAGGTGCTTAAAATCAATTACAGCCGGAACACATGTGTACATCGGAAATGTCATGAAATTCAATCAAATGCTGTAGCTTTCTGTGATGAATTGCTTTTTGCATGCATTTCTGACAACAGCCTCTATTCTCCACCGTGGGATCCTTATGCGGCACACA